>OV839566.1:111249406-111849406 GCA_929447395.1 Epistrophe grossulariae
GTCACGTCAGGTTTTTGGAGGACTTTGGTTATATTAATGGGGGTAAAATTCTACACAATAGAGTGTCGATAATAAATTTTATTTTACACATCTTTAAGGCCCGTTTGCTGATACTACACATAACGATTTAAGTCAAACTCAAATTCTTAAGGGGTACTTTTTCCATGTCATTAAGTGATACTTAAGAAATTAGGTTCAACTTATATCATTATGTGTAGTATCAGCAAACCTCCCTAAGGGGAATTAGATAAGGATCGGTTTGGTCAGTATTTTAACTAAGTTATTCGAGAAAAATTATTTGACATTAGGGTGGGACCTGAAAATTTTGTTTGCAGTTTATGGAAAAAATAAATAAATAATGGATTTTAATAATGCAAACAAAAATTTTAACTTGTATTTGAAAAAAAAATGTAGAATTCAATACTTTCACAGTAGGGTGTCCTTTAAAAAAGCTATCTTCTATATTTTTGGACAGAATGGAATCAACTTAGCGTGGTAAACATCTAAGCAAAAATATTGAAAAAAAATTTGAAATTGGGGTGGTCCAAAAAAATGTTTGTTTGCAGAGAAAGAGTACCAATGCACGAGCTGAAAACAAAGATTTTCACAACTGTATCTGGTGTTGTTTGGCCGCCATCTTTCGCACAAAGCTTGCGTATTTTTGATCTCAGTGGAGAAAAATATGAAGAAAAATTGTAAGAAATTTAATTTCCTACAAATAATTTTAAATAACTTTGTTATAAACTTATAGTACATTTTGTTTATAATAATACTTAAGAAATTTGATTTATAAAAAAACCACTAAAACGGTTTTTGAACAAAAATTCTATTTTTTCGATACATCAGATGGCATCTTCAGTTTTGAGCTCAATCTTCTGGTTTGGCTTATTTTAGTAATTCAAATAATTAATTTTATGCTTTCATATAGTTCTCTTTAATGGCAATCTTGTTTTTGTAATTAGTTTTTGGTTTTTCTAAAGTACCTTAAGATGGGAGCAAGTTCATGCGATACAGTCGTGCATTTTATTTTCAATAACTTAAATCTTATTTTTTTTTTTTTATTTTATTATTTTATATCACAAAACAATTTTTTTTTTCTGCAATAACTTTGTTAAAATATTGACCAAACTGAATCTTATCTAATTCTGCTTAAAAATGTGGAACATAACACCTTATTGACATAATGTTTAATTTTTCTAAAACTCGGTCCGAAACGAAAGTTACCCTTTTTTTGAGTTCCGGACCCCGATCCGACCCGAAACTAAGCTTTTACAGTTTCGCACCTGTCCGGAATTAAACTAATTTCAGTGGGTTTCATATAATCAATTTAATTTCATATGGTTGATTTAATTTCGGGTCGACCCGCAACTAAATTTTAATAAATAATTTAATTTCGGTCGATTCATAAAGTTGATTTAATTTCGGGTCGACTCGAAAATAAATTCTCATAAATATGTAATTTAATTTCTGGTCGACTCGAAACTAAATTCATATAAATAATTTAATTTCGGGTCGACCCGAAACTAAATTCATATGAATAATTTAATTTCGGTTCAACCCGGTATCATTCCGGGTCAAATTCCTGCTTTTAAGATCTAGAAAAACAGCAAACATAATCTTTTTTGCAGCTACCTCCTCTTTCCAACTAATAGGTACGTTATTAAGAGCGGATTCGCATCAGTGCTTTTTTCGAAAACCAGGCTGGTTTTCTAATAATAAATTATTTTCTTCGATATATTCTTCAAGTTGGGTATGCACTATTTTCTCAAATAATTTCTCATATACTGGGAGGGCGTTGATTGGACGAAAGTTTTTACATTTGTCAGTTCCTTCTTTTTTTTCGATGGGAGTAACTATTGATTCTTTCCATGTATCAGGGAAGCGTCCTGTTGACATTGAGTGGTTTACAATTTTCCCAAGTATTGGACCAGTTAAGTTGATTGCATCAATAATCATTTTGTGCTCAGGAAATGGAAGTCTCTTTTGTTTTTCAATGACTTTAATACCTCTTTTATTTCTCTTACCGAAATACATCTAAATTTAAACATCACGTTCTTATAATTATTTCTTTTACTGAAATGAACATACGGGATCGTCTCGTTGATTTCCGATATACTTTTGACAAAGTACTTATCACAGGGCACGGTAGTGCACAGCCAAGTTCTGGCACTACACCATTTTTACAGGAAAAAACTCAGGCGATTTTCGACCCCCTCTAACTTCAGTACCAATATACGCCTACTTTCTCAGAATTGCGATCAATAAAGTGGAGCACTTCCGATTCCTGTAGAATGATTAAATTTGGTAAAGCGGTAGGGCTTGAAGTACATACAAAGAAAAAAAATAGAAAATTTAAGGTTTTTCATCTAGGGGCGTGGTGTACGCCAACATTCTCAGAACTGTTCTTAATTATATGGAGCACTTCTCATTCCTTTAGAATGATGAAATTCGGAAGAGCAGTAGGGCTTGAGATGCATACAAAGGAAAACGTAGACAAATTGAGGTTTTCCATTCGTGGGGCGTGATATCCGCCTACTTTCTTAGAACTGCGATTTCCAATTGTTAGAGCGGTTGAGTTTGAAGGGCATACCAAGAAAAAATAAAAAAATTGAGGTTTTGTAGCCCCCTAAATCAATCAATTAAAAGGAGCAATTACGATTTCTGTAGAATAAGTACCACACTTCTAGCTTCACTAGTATATATTTCGAGAATTTGACCTGGCAAACAATAAAAATCTTTGCAAAAAGAAGTGAGATCATATAAAAACTATATAGGTTAGGTTAGGTTCGGTTAGGTTAGGTTAGGTTAAACGGGGTGATAAGCGGCAAGTCGCAGTTATCTCACTCGGATCTCAATGGAACCATTGTGCTCCCCAAAAGGTGTGTGTCAGGTAGGAATAAAGAGAGGTAGGGAAAGGAGTAAGTGAAAACTTAGGAATGGGTTGCCTACCTTTACCATCCTGAAATCTGAATGAATTTCAGAATATTCTTTAGTGGCAAAAACGAGATGTCGCACAGATCTTCGAAGAAGTATTCTCCGAGGACTGGTGATAGATAGATAGATTAGATTAGATTTGTATTATAAACAAAATTGATAATTACAATAATTTTGGTTCATATATATATAATAAGTAATAAAAATGTTGTGGCGGTGGCATTGCCGCTGCCAGATTGACCTATGATTCAAAATAAAGTTCAAATAAAATATTTATTATACCATTTTGGAAAAGAACAATTACAAAAATAATATACATACATTGATATTTAAAAGAACAGATCTTGCATTTATCAAAATATTTATAATTCAAATAGGGCTTTCAGTTTAGCTAAAACAAAAATAAGTTATCTTAATAGTTAAAAATTTGAAACAGTTGAAAGATTAACAAAAATACAAGGCTTTTAGTTTGGCTAAAAAAAATAAAAAAAATATTATTTTAACAGTTCTTTTATATGGTTGAAAGATTAACAGAATGAAAGGAAACAGAAACAGATTATTCCAGTTTTCACCGTTCAAAATTATTAAAGTTTGCTCCATGGTTAGAGTTGTTTTTGCAAAGTATTGGAGTCTTAATTCTTTGTAAATGGGGCAGATTGCAACGAAGTGGAAGATATCTTCTTTTGATTTCAGATTACAAAGGGTACAGTAGGTTGTGGATGAACTTTTGTAGGGTGAACCGTTCAAATTTAGTAGCTCACCTCTTGCTTTGCAGATTAAGGAAATCGCTCTTGTACTGTATTCATCACTAAAATAGTTTTTTGTGAGATTATGATTTAAATCTGGGTAAATTATTCTGTTCATTGAAGATGACTTTTTTGCAAGTTTTGATTGTGTTGGAAGATATCAACAGCCTCTAATAACCCATAAAGTTGTTCTTTTAGCAAGTTTAAATTCCCACATTGTAAATTTAGCTCAATTCCACACTTTGTTGCCTAGTGATTTCATTCTCCTAGCCACTCTACTTTGTTATCAACGACTTGGCGATTGTCAGTTGAATTCTGTTTGGATTATATGCCAAAACTTTTAGGATGTAGTCAAAGTGGAGCTTGATGGTATGGATAAAAAGAGTTGGAAGACCTGTTTCTAGTTGCAGAACATAGTTGGGTGTATTGGACGGTAAATGGAAGAGTCTTTTGAGAAAGAAGCGTTCTAGTTTTTCTACTTCTTCATAAGACTGATATCCCCACGATTGAAAACTTTGTACTTAGCTGAGTTGGGAACATCCTTGCGGTTCATAACTTCCTTCCATGACGCATTAATCATGATTTTTGCTGCGTTCAGTCGAGATGTGAAGATAACTTCATATTGGGTTTTAAAATTATTCCAAGGTATTTGTACTCAGTCACTGTTTCAATAACCTCACCATTAAAATACCATTTTTCGTTAGTTTTAAGCTTTGATTGTGTGTTTCTTACTATCATTACTTTTGATTTTTCAAGATTTACTGTTACGTTCCAGACTTTACAAAAATCTACCAACTTATTTATCATAAGCTGTATACTTTGGGGTGATTCTGCCAGAAGCACTATGTCGTCGGCATACATGAGAACCTTTACATTTAAACCTGCAAATCTTATTCCAGCTGGTATATATATTTCAATATCATCAAGAAAAATAGCAAAAAGAACAGCACTTAAAATACAACCTTGTTTGACACCGGATGTTGTCTCAAACCATTCTGACATATTTTTTTCCATCCCAAACCGAAGAGCGAGTGTTTTGCTTGCTTGATTTACATCGCCCTTCTTATGAATCGGATAAACCAAAGAGTCTTGGAAACCCTGAGGAACTAGACTAGGGCATTCACAAAGAAAGTGATAAGAGCCCTCCTCCGCCTCTTCATCCTGACAACCTCTGCATAAGTCAGATGAGCTAATGCCCTTTCTGCTCATGTGGGTTCTCATTGAGTTGTGACCCGTTAGGATTCCAACCAAGAGGGACAATTGAGGCCTGCATAGCTTTAGTAAGTAGTCTGTTTTTTTCCTTGAAAAATCCGGCCATAGATTCCTCGAGACCCGACAAGTGTCAATTGATGACCATCTGTCATTTGCGGATTTGAGGAAGCCCTGACGAATTCTATTCTTTTCATTTTCTAGCGGTATAAGAACCGAAAATTCTGTTTGGCTCGGATCAAGAGAAGACCCGATTTTGGCCAACTCATCTGCCTTTTCATTCCCTCGAATATCACGGTGCCCAGGGACCCAATGAAGGGTAACTGTGTTTGTTTCGCTCAGTAATTTCAGCTCACTGCGACATCTGTCCACTAGTTTGGACTTTGTGACGGACGAGGAGATAGCTTTTATTGCCGCTTTGCTATCAATAATATAAGATAAGATATCAATATCACTATTTATTAGTTCGTGTGCAGTGAGGTTCTTTGCAGCCTCACACACTGCAAGCATCTGAAAAGATGCCTGACCCTACCCCATAAAGTGTCTTCGAGCCATCTGTATAGACCGATAGGTGATTTGCTTTTATGACCCGGTTTTCTGTCCAGGATTCCCTTGTGGGAATATCCGTTAGGGCCACTGGGGTAAAATCAATGTGTGATATCGTATAATCAGATTGAATGTCTGTGTCTATGAAATTTATAATAGCTCTGTGACCAAAAGTCCCCCATTCCAGCTATTACATTGTTTTAGCCGTAAGGCTCTATTTGTAGCCAGTTCTTTCGTAAAAATGTCTAATGGGTCAAGTGCAAGAAACGTTTCCAGGGCTGAAGTTGGTGTTGTTTTGATGGCACTGGTTATACCAATGCAGCCCAGTCTTTGAATTCTGGTCATGGTTTTCAGATTGGTTGCTTTGTCTAGGGCTGGCCACCAAACCAAACATGCGTATGTCAAAATTGGCCTTATTATGGCTGTGTACATCCAATGAATGGTTCTGGGTATAGGACCCCATCTTTTACCAAAGATTCGACTGTAGGTATAGAATGCTACTAGAGCTTTCTTCTCTCTTTCTTTAATGTTTTCTTTCCAGTTTAGTTTACGATCAATTGTTAAACCCAAATATTTAGCCGTACCAGTGACATGGAGCGGAGACCCATTTATAGTGTGTTGTTTAATATTAGGAACATTACGTTTTCTTGTAAACAAAACTAATTCTGTCTTGAGTGGGTTGACGTTGAGTCCGCAGCTTTTGGCCCAGTTATTGAGCATTGAAAGGGATGTTTGTAGAAGTTCACACAAGGTGGGTGGAAATTTCCCTGAGGCCATTATTACAATGTCGTCAGCATATTACAACTTTTACACCACTAAGATCGAGTTCAACTAGGATCTGGTTAACTACAAGAAGCCAAAGCAGGGGAGATAATACCCCTCCTTGTGGAGTACCTCTACATGTTCTCACCTTTAGCTTGCTGTGACCCATTTCTACATTTACAAGTCTTGTTTGGAGCATGGAGTCAATCCAGTTTGATAACATTGGATCGACGTTTACAGAGTCTAGGGCTTGCCGAAAAGCACTGTTTTCAACATTATTGAAGGCCCCTTCTATATCAAGGAACGCTCCAAGTGTAAATTCTTTGAAGTGAATTGATTTCTCAATTGTGCCGACCACTTTATGAAGTGCCGTCTCAACAGATTTGCCCTTCATGTAAGCATGTTGAGCTCGCGAGAGGACATTTTCATCTAGTTTTAAGCGAATATGCGTTTCTATGAGTCTTTCTAAGGTCTTCAGAAGAAACGACGATAGGCTTATCGGCCTGAAATCTTTCGGTACAGTGTGAGTGGGCTTGCCAGCTTTCGGAATGAAAATGACATTGACTTCTCTCCAACTAGACGGAATATAGGTAATGTTTAGACATTTTGCCTAAAACTGTCCGCTAGGATTGGGACAATTATATATTTATAACTTTGGAGCATAATTGCAATTATTCCATCAGGCCCTGCAGACTTGTATGGCGAGAAGGTGTCAATGGCCCAGGCCACCTTTCTGTTATTTACGATTTGGTTTCCAATATCAGAAATTTCATTTATGGTCAGGCCTCTGTCCACAGGGGCTGTGTCGGTGACACATCCTGGGAAGTGAGTGCTCATAAGTGATTCTAAAGTCTCAGAGCAGGAGTCTGTCCAGGTGTTATCGGGTCTTTTTAAGAAGCCCGGAGGTGTGCTCACCTTTGACATGACTTTCCTGAGCCTAGCAGCATCAAGTGTAGACTCTATGTCTGTACAAAATTTACGCCAGGCTGCTCTTTTTGCACAGGTTGTTCTATTTTTATACTCATTTTTACTGATCTTGAAAAGATCCCAGTCAGTAGGTTCGTTACTATGTTCAGCTTTATTGAAAAGCCTCCTCGAGTTTTTTCTAAGGACGGAAAGCTCTGTGGACCACCATATGGGGTTGAGCTTGCCCTTTCTCTTGATAATGGGGCACGAACTTTCGTAAGCTTCACGAATAGCTGATGTTAGTTCGTTTACTTGTTTTTCAATATCTGAGCAGTTTAACAAAGGTTGACTTTGATAGTGGCCCAGAGATGAGGCCAATCTAGTATTGAAGGCTACCCAGTTTGTTTTCCTGGGATTTCTGTAGGGCTTAGGAGTTTCTACTTCGTGCTCGATCTGGAATGTTATCATTCTATGATCTGAGAAAGTAACATTACTTGACACTTTCCAGTTACTGATTATAAGGGAATCAGAATTGTTGGAGAGCGTCACGTCGAGCACTTCTCTTCTATTTCTGGTAATGAAGGTTGGTTCATTACCTCTATTTAAAATCAGAATGTTGTTTTTTATAATAAATTCAAATATAGATTCACCTCTAGCGTTTGTGTCAGTGCTGCCCCATTGATAAAAACCTGTATTAACCGTGAAAAGTAGTGAGATCTAAAAGTAGGCCAATGTCTTATTTTACGAAGGTTTAATGTCAAGTATTTAAAGTATATTTATATTAAAACAACTCCAAATGATGAGACAAATTTATTATTAAGTGACCAAAATTTGTCGGTTTACTTGGCAAGTTTTCTTTTTATTACTCACAATTTAAAAAGTTTTGAAAACTTTACCAGTTTCATTTCATTCCATGTTTCATTATTGCTAAGTTGTATAAAATTTTGGTATCTCTTAATTTTTTCACGTTTAAGGTGTGCTTATGTGTAATTAAACCATTCGTTTGAAATCTTTGAGATATCTTTAAAAGCTACAATGTTGTTTATAGCCTCGAGTAACTTATCACTTAAAATTTTTTCACCGTCTCTAGCATCGCAGTTATTAAAAACAATTTCACTTTGTTTTAACTGGTTTATAAATGATGTTTCGCTGATGTTTTCGACTTGCGCTTTTTTAATTTTGCTTCTTATTTGTATTCTATTATAAGAGTTTCATGATCTCCGATTTTAAGTTCACTAGGTTTGGGCTGTGGCCGGCGTGGAGTACGATTAAAGTACGTGTTGCATTGGTGATCCTGGTTGGTTCTTGTACGATTTGATGGCTCATGTTTTCAATTTCTATGGTTTTTTTATCTCTTTAGTATAAGTGTTTGAAGTATCCATCCAGTCTATGTTAAAATCTCCTGCTATTATAAAATGCCGGTTAAAATCGACAAGTTCTTCCATCAAAACTTTAACTTTTCACAAAACGTTCCATGTGATGAATTTGGTGATCGATAAAGTGATGCGAGGTACAATGATTGGTCGTTATTCGTTATTTTTATGACAAGCCAGTAAATATTATGTTTAGGAATGATTTTTTCTTGTTTTATAATTTGTACTGCAAAATTTTCTTTTACATACATAATCCACCTGTATGACGCGATTCACTATTGCATCGGATTAATTGATAGCCTTGAATTTGAATCTCACTGTCTTCAAGGTTGTGGGTGATGTGTGTTTTACACATAATTAGGGAATCAAATTTCGTATTGATAAAACACTGTTGCGCCTTATTATGTTTAAATTTATGTTAAAATACCAAACAACGTTTATTTTGCGATTTTCCAGCATGTTTTTGTGATCAGTTTGATCCTCTCAATCACATCATAGTATGCCTCTTTGTTATTGTTTTTAAAATCTTTTACACATTTTACCGTGCCTCCAATATTATTTTGCTTCTTAACAGCTGTTTCTAGCTCCTCTCTATTCCATTTTTCATTCAAGTTGGCAATGGGCAGGTTCAATAAAAATCGCTTTACATCAGAATTTTCAGATTTCTGAATTTATGTCGTTGAACGTAAAAAAAATCTGAAATTTCAGTCGAAAGTCATTATGTCAAATTCCTGCATTTACCTAAAGGATTTACATTGAAGCGAAATAAAATAGAACTTTAATTACATTTTAAATTAAACTTTTTATGACAGCTGGCCAATCAGAAGCTCTAAAAATTCAGAATTCTGCAAATTCATTAGTTGCGGACGTTTGTTAAGCTAAGTACAGACGATTGTCAGATCTTACAATATTGTCAGACCTGTCAATGGTCTGACAATAGCTAACAATTAGCTGACAATTGACATATTTCTTAAAATGAAAAATTTTCCGTTCACACGGTTGGTAGATTTCTTCCCAATTTGATTGTCAGCTATTTTTTTATCTCTCTTTAACCAACTCATTGACATTTCGAACAATGAAAAATTGTCAGCAATTGTAAGATGTTTTCAATTAAAACATCTGACAATCACCAATGAGTCTGACAATGATAAAAATTGTGTGTTCAGACGATTGTAAGATACCTGACAATTTTTTGTCAGATTGTCGTCTGACAATGACGTGTCTGACAATATTGTCAGACAAAATTGTGTGTTCAGACGATTGTAAGACATTTGGAACAGTTTTTTCACTGACAGATCTGACAATATTTTTAGATCTGACAATCGTCTGTACTTAGCTTTACCAAAGATTTTCACTTCATATTTTTCGCCAAGTTTCTTCTTCCTCTCATTCTCTATTTGTTTGCCCTGTTTCTTCTCCTCTACAATTGATGGTAAGCGCTGTTTCTTTTCTATCGGACACACTATCCCTCTGAGAGTATTGTATTGTATTGTATTGTATTTTATTGAGACTTTAAAAATGACATTTGGAAATATATACATGAATTCTTAGATCTATCTCTTTCTGTTAATATAAACGATGCCGGAAGCGGAGGCTGTAATGTATGGCCGTCCTGTTCTGTTGTTTTTTAATTTTTCGGTTGCAAACATGGCTTGTCTTTTTCTTTTAAATGGAGTAGTCTGCTTGCTCAGGAGCAATATTTCGGTTATGTGTTGGCTGATGCAACGGATAAAAAATATACATATATACAATACCTACAAATAACAAATACCTTAAAACTAATATGCCATAGAATATATTTATATACATAAAATTACGTGTTATAGAGCGAGAGCGCTCTATGTAGAATTTTCAAATTTAATGAAATCACTTTTGTATGAATAGGTACATTGAATAATTTAAGACAATTCTATTTGTACATAAATTCACTTCTACGAATTGTTATAAATGATTTTAAAACAAATTTTAGCGGCAATAGATTGCATGATATTAATACTGAATTATTTAAAGACAGTTACGATTTTTACATAATTTCACTTCTTACGAGTTATTTTAGTTGATTTTAGATCAAACGTTAGTGGCAAAAGAAAATGAATAATATAGAATATGTATGAGGATATAACTTAGTAGAAACACTAAAAACAATAATAATTGAACAGAAAAGATAATTCACTGACTTTTAACACATTATGAGCAGTTATAAAGAGATTCACTTTAGCGTTTATTTTTGGTATGATGCAGGGCGATCATCCTTTGTCCATTGTTGTGATGAGGGTTAGTCATCTGTTTTAAGCACAAGGTTATGTGGTGCTGGTAGCCAGGGGGCTAGGTTGGCAGTTGCTGGAGTGTATGATCATCTCCGGTTTTAATCCACTTGGAATCCTTCCCCCAGAGGAGTTCCATGCTAGGTTTTCATGTGGGCAACACGTCGGTCACGGTCACATGATACAGTTGCTAGCGGGTAATGTGATACCACGCCAGAGTCCCGTTTAAACGGGATAGGCTCAAAGTCTAGTTCAAGCGGCATAGCTTGGAAACTAGCTTTTCAGTTGCTGGAGTGTGTGTACAACTCCTGTTACCATCCAGATGGACACCGCTCCCCACAGAGTACCAACTTTCGATGTGGAAATATATATTTAAAAATAATTTACTTTACTGTTTTTTTTTTTAAAGAAAAAACTGAATTTGCAAGGTTGTGCCACTCGACAACCTGCTTCGTTGCCTCCTCTCTATCGAATCTCCCTCTGAGAGAAATAGGCGCGGGGTTAATGTTGTCTTTTATTTCTTGCTTAGTTTTAGAGTTTGTTGTTCTGCATTCACTCCAGCCTGTAAATCATTCTTCATCTCGTTTACACACAATTTGTTATCTATTGTAATTTGTTAGCTTCTTTACATTTTCAACAATTAGTTCGCTTTGTGCTTAAAACGATTCTGTACATGCAGTAATTTTTATTTATTTCTAAAACGCTTTGTTCACATGTCTCTTGAGCATTTTTCATGGCTATTATTCTTTCAGAATGTTTTGAATCGCTTCAAAAATTTTTTTTTTCAATTTCATTTTTTCTTAAACTTTCTTCGATTTCATCTTTGTTTTCTTTTAAATAGATACCGTGCCTTGTATATCACTCAATTTTAAATCAAAATTGTGGATGTATTGCATGCACTCTTCAGAAATGAACTTTATCATTGTGTTAGTATTAAGCACATTGCTACTATATTTATCCAGGCCCCGCTGCATTTTACTGTGAAGTGATAATTTTTTCCACACATTCCATCGCATTTTATATCGGTTTCACCCCGAATTTCATTTTTACATTTGATGCATTCCTGCATCCTTATAAAATTTTATTTTATGCTTCGATTTTTTTATAACCGATGATAAGTTAAAAAAAATATCACCATCGATTATTTTTTTTTAATAAATGCAAAATTATATTAAAGTTTAAGCTCGGAGCGGGTAAAATATAACTTCTCTGTAGGTTGAAGATTCACACACGTGAAGTCTAAGTTAGCAATCAAGCACTACATCCACTGCGCCATTGGCCCCCGCATTTGTTGATTGTAATTGCGAATGCGAGTTGAACGGGAAACTGGATGAGCTTAAACTCGAACAGCAAGTTGGTCGGTATTATCGAAATACTTGAAATGAGAACTTCCTTTCCTTTGAATTTCCCGTTGGCCCTGTTTAGGTTGTGATTTTTCACTACGCCATCCATGACGATGGTTTTGTGGGTAGGATCGTTGAAGGGAACAGAGCTCCTTGCCGGTCTCCAATCAAAATCATCGTCATCTAGAGAACCGACTCGTACCTCCTTGCCTAAAACACCCGCAAATTTTATTTAGGCACAGTAAGAGAAAACTTAAATTCGTGTGGAATGTTGATACAATGGCGCCAGTAGCTCAAAAAGATGAAAAATTGAAAAACTCCCGATTTGCGTTTTTTTAAATGCTTATATCAAATGTTCGGATTTTCAAAATTCAAATTAAAGCCAGAATGACAGGCTTGTATCAGCTACAAATTTTTTCAAAACCGTTCAAAATTTCATACTAAAAACGCAATACCCATAACAATGTCATTGTGTTCTCGGTTCGGTCGGTTCTCTAGATAATATATTTACTCTATGGTCATGGGGTAGTGAAAAGTCACAATCTAAAAAGGATCTTTGATTATGGTGACTTGAATGACTTTCTTCATCAGTTTCTTCACCTTCAACCTGATTCCATTACAAAATTTCGCTGCTTTCAGATCCCCATAGAAATCGGATGATGTTCAGCTGAGTTATGTTTGCACTAATAAACAAATAGATTTGGAGTTATTTTAATGTAATTTATATGAATGTACTATGTATTAAATAGTTGCCATCCGACTGGATAGTCAGGGAAAATCAGGGGAAGTCAGGGAACGCGAATTTGGTGAAGAGCTAAGAGCTCGCAGCAGATTTTTGGTGTGAAAGGAAACCAAACGATATTTATACCATACGCAGTCCGGGGGAGGGTGATAACGAATACGTTCGTCTGCCAGTACGTAGTGGCAGCGTTTCCGAGAAAAAGTGCATCGAAAGTACAACTTTTCTGAAAGTAGAAATAGTGAGAGAAACCACTTAAAATGCATCCCATCCCAACGCACTCGATTCCCTGATTACAAATATGGTTTCGACAGACGTCTAGGTGGCCGCCAAACCCCCGACAGATGTCGCCGAAAATGCATTTTTGTTGGCATTTGAATTTTGGGAAACCACCTGATATGTATCTCAAAGGAAAGGTCTTGACCCCCTGAGTGCAAATATGTACACGACAGACGTCTAAGTGGCCGCAAACTATTGAAATTTTTTTTATAACTGGTAAAACACACCAAAAAGCATTGCAATCGGTAAGGCCAGGAGTATAAATATGTAAAATAAAGACGTTTTCCAATCTGTAGGGGCATGGGTTAGGTGTTGCAATTCATTCCTTGATCAACATTTGCACTTACAAGCTTAGCAAGTCATGACATAAAGCAGGAGTGATTATTTGACAAATTATTTTCTCTTTAAATTTACTCTTAAAATTTATATTTATGTATATTTTCATACATACGGCTATGGACAGAGAAATAGCACACTCATGAATTTTCTTATAAAAACATAGGTTATTTCTAACTTGATTAATTAAACATTTATATTTCTTTGTAAGTAACTCAGATATGTATTTTAGATACTTGTTTGTTATGTTATGACATAATTTCTGCTAGACACAGAAATAGCACACTTGTTAATTAAGTATTAGGTTTTCATTTGTTAATAGAATATTGCTGGCGAAAGTTCCTTATATTGATTGTGCACGATAGTATAGACCGATGATTACAAAATATGGACAGATGCGTTCATTATACTCTTGAAAAAAGGAGTATTGTCATGAGCTCTATGAACAAGGTAATAATCTTTCTGCAATTGCTATATAAATGAAATGTCCGCCAAAAATGATCTACAATTCCATTAATTTGGTGAAAACCGATCCTGAGCTCAAAATTAAAAATAATATTCGCAAGCCCCAGCTTCGCAAAGCTTCAATTCGCGTTGACCGAGCCATCGTCAGAAAGTGTAAGTCTGATCTACAAATGCTTCCGCATCATTATGACCGAAATTATTGAGGAATAAGATGTTAATGTATCCAGCAGACTTGTAAGAAGACGCCTCAATGATGCTAAATTATATGGACGCGTTAACACAAAAAAGCTTTATATCCGGAAGCGGAGGCTGTAATGTATGGCCGTCCTGTTCTGTTGTTTTTTAATTTTTCGGTTGCAAACATGGCTTGTCTTTTTCTTTTAAATGGAGTAGTCTGCTTGCTCAGGAGCAATATTTCGGTTATGTGTTGGCTGATGCAACGGATAAAAAATATACATATATACAATACCTACAAATAACAAATACCTTAAAACTAATATGCCATAGAATATATTTATATACATAAAATTACGTGTTATAGAGCGAGAGCGCTCTATGTAGAATTTTCAAATTTAATGAAATCACTTTTGTATGAATAGGTACATTGAATAATTTAAGACAATTCTATTTTTACATAAATTCACTTCTACGAATTGTTATAAATGATTTTAAAACAAATTTTAGCGGCAATAGATTGCATGATATTAATACTGAATTATTTAAAGACAGTTACGATTTTTACATAATTTCACTTCTTACGAGTTATTTTAGTTGATTTTAGATCAAACGTTAGTGGCAAAAGAAAATGAATAATATAGAATATGTATGAGGATATAACTTAGTAGAAACACTAAAAACAATAATAATTGAACAGAAAAGATAATTCACTGACTTTTAACACATTATGAGCAGTTATAAAGAGATTCACTTTAGCGTTTATTTTTGGTATGATGCAGGGCGATCATCCTTTGTCCATTGTTGTGATGAGGGTTAGTCATCTGTTTTAAGCACAAGGTTATGTGGTGCTGGTAGCCAGGGGGCTAGGTTGGCAGTTGCTGGAGTGTATGATCATCTCCGGTTTTAATCCACTTGGAATCCTTCCCCCAGAGGAGTTCCATGCTAGGTTTTCATGTGGGCAACACGTCGGTCACGGTCACATGATACAGTTGCTAGCGGGTAATGTGATACCACGCCAGAGTCCCGTTTAAACGGGATAGGCTCAAAGTCTAGTTCAAGCGGCATAGCTTGGAAACTAGCTTTTCAGTTGCTGGAGTGTGTGTACAACTCCTGTTACCATCCAGATGGACACCGCTCCCCACAGAGTACCAACTTTCGATGTGGAAATATATATTTAAAAATAATTTACTTTACTGTTTTTTTTTTTAAAGAAAAAACTGAATTTGCAAGGTTGTGCCACTCGACAACCTGCTTCGTTGCCTCCTCTCTATCGAATCTCCCTCTGAGAGAAATAGGCGCGGGGTTAATGTTGTCTTTTATTTCTTGCTTAGTTTTAGAGTTTGTTGTTCTGCATTCACTCCAGCCTGTAAATCATTCTTCATCTCGTTTACACACAATTTGTTATCTATTGTAATTTGTTAGCTTCTTTACATTTTCAACAATTAGTTCGCTTTGTGCTTAAAACGATTCTGTACATGCAGTAATTTTTATTTATTTCTAAAACGCTTTGTTCACATGTCTCTTGAGCATTTTTCATGGCTATTATTCTTTCAGAATGTTTTGAATCGCTTCAAAAATTTTTTTTTTCAATTTCATTTTTTCTTAAACTTTCTTCGATTTCATCTTTGTTTTCTTTTAAATAGATACCGTGCCTTGTATATCACTCAATTTTAAATCAAAATTGTGGATGTATTGCATGCACTCTTCAGAAATGAACTTTATCATTGTGTTAGTATTAAGCACATTGCTACTATATTTATCCAGGCCCCGCTGCATTTTACTGTGAAGTGATAATTTTTTCCACACATTCCATCGCATTTTATATCGGTTTCACCCCGAATTTCATTTTTACATTTGATGCATTCCTGCATCCTTATAAAATTTTATTTTATGCTTCGATTTTTTTATAACCGATGATAAGTTAAAAAAAATATCACCATCGATTATTTTTTTTTAATAAATGCAAAATTATATTAAAGTTTAAGCTCGGAGCGGGTAAAATATAACTTCTCTGTAGGTTGAAGATTCACACACGTGAAGTCTAAGTTAGCAATCAAGCACTACATCCACTGCGCCATTGGCCCCGCATTTGTTGATTGTAATTGCGAATGCGAGTTGAACGGGAAACTGGATGAGCTTAAACTCGAACAGCAAGTTGGTCGGTATTATCGAAATACTTGAAATGAGAACTTCCTTTCCTTTGAATTTCCCGTTGGCCCTGTTTAGGTTGTGATTTTTCACTACGCCATCCATGACGATGGTTTTGTGGGTAGGATCGTTGAAGGGAACAGAGCTCCTTGCCGGTCTCCAATCAAAATCATCGTCATCTAGAGAACCGACTCGTACCTCCTTGCCTAAAACACCCGCAAATTTTATTTAGGCACAGTAAGAGAAAACTTAAATTCGTGTGGAATGTTGATACAATGGCGCCAGTAGCTCAAAAAGATGAAAAATTGAAAAACTCCCGATTTGCGTTTTTTTAAATGCTTATATCAAATGTTCGGATTTTCAAAATTCAAATTAAAGCCAGAATGACAGGCTTGTATCAGCTACAAATTTTTTCAAAACCGTTCAAAATTTCATACTAAAAACGCAATACCCATAACAATGTCATTGTGTTCTCGGTTCGGTCGGTTCTCTAGATAATATATTTACTCTATGGTCATGGGGTAGTGAAAAGTCACAATCTAAAAAGGATCTTTGATTATGGTGACTTGAATGACTTTCTTCATCAGTTTCTTCACCTTCAACCTGATTCCATTACAAAATTTCGCTGCTTTCAGATCCCCATAGAAATCGGATGATGTTCAGCTGAGTTATGTTTGCACTAATAAACAAATAGATTTGGAGTTATTTTAATGTAATTTATATGAATGTACTATGTATTAAATAGTTGCCATCCGACTGGATAGTCAGGGAAAATCAGGGGAAGTCAGGGAACGCGAATTTGGTGAAGAGCTAAGAGCTCGCAGCAGATTTTTGGTGTGAAAGGAAACCAAACGATATTTATACCATACGCAGTCCGGGGGAGGGTGATAACGAATACGTTCGTCTGCCAGTACGTAGTGGCAGCGTTTCCGAGAAAAAGTGCATCGAAAGTACAACTTTTCTGAAAGTAGAAATAGTGAGAGAAACCACTTAAAATGCATCCCATCCCAACGCACTCGATTCCCTGATTACAAATATGGTTTCGACAGACGTCTAGGTGGCCGCCAAACCCCCGACAGATGTCGCCGAAAATGCATTTTTGTTGGCATTTGAATTTTGGGAAACCACCTGATATGTATCTCAAAGGAAAGGTCTTGACCCCCTGAGTGCAAATATGTACACGACAGACGTCTAAGTGGCCGCAAACTATTGAAATTTTTTTTATAACTGGTAAAACACACCAAAAAGCATTGCAATCGGTAAGGCCAGGAGTATAAATATGTAAAATAAAGACGTTTTCCAATCTGTAGGGGCATGGGTTAGGTGTTGCAATTCATTCCTTGATCAACATTTGCACTTACAAGCTTAGCAAGTCATGACATAAAGCAGGAGTGATTATTTGACAAATTATTTTCTCTTTAAATTTACTCTTAAAATTTATATTTATGTATATTTTCATACATACGGCTATGGACAGAGAAATAGCACACTCATGAATTTTCTTATAAAAACATAGGTTATTTCTAACTTGATTAATTAAACATTTATATTTCTTTGTAAGTAACTCAGATATGTATTTTAGATACTTGTTTGTTATGTTATGACATAATTTCTGCTAGACACAGAAATAGCACACTTGTTAATTAAGTATTAGGTTTTCATTTGTTAATAGAATATTGCTGGCGAAAGTTCCTTATATTGATTGTGCACGATAGTATAGACCGATGATTACAAAATATGGACAGATGCGTTCATTATACTCTTGAAAAAAGGAGTATTGTCATGAGCTCTATGAACAAGGTAATAATCTTTCTGCAATTGCTATATAAATGAAATGTCCGCCAAAAATGATCTACAATTCCATTAATTTGGTGAAAACCGATCCTGAGCTCAAAATTAAAAATAATATTCGCAAGCCCCAGCTTCGCAAAGCTTCAATTCGCGTTGACCGAGCCATCGTCAGAAAGTGTAAGTCTGATCTACAAATGCTTCCGCATCATTATGACCGAAATTATTGAGGAATAAGATGTTAATGTATCCAGCAGACTTGTAAGAAGACGCCTCAATGATGCTAAATTATATGGACGCGTTAACACAAAAAAGCTTTATATCTTCAAAAAAATATTACCGCTCGTTTAGCATTTGCCAAAACTTCATCTAAACACAGACCTTAAATTTTGAAAAAGGGCTCTGTGGAATGATGAAACAAAGATTAACCCCATTGGACCAGATGGAAAAAGATTTGTTTATCGCCCGGAAGGTCAGACTTACAACTCAAATATACCTTAAAAACGGTGGAGGAAGTGTGGTGGTCTTCTTAGTATTAGTATGGGGTTTTACCAGTGGTGAGAAAAGATGGAAGGATGGATAAATTTTCATAACTTAACATATTGAAAAACACAATGGAACCATTCTCGTTCGAGTCAATGCCAGTCGACTGGATTTTAAGGTCTGAGCTGGTCAGCGCCCGGTCTTACCCCATAGAAAACTTGTGGGGTGCTGTGAAGAGTTTACAATGAAGATGCAAAGATACTTTGAAAAATCGTGGCCGAAGTATTAACTTGGTAAATATGAAAGTAAAGTTTTATTTTTTAAAATGTTGTTTTTGAACAGATTTTCAAATGTCTGCTATTTCTATGTCCAGCAGAAATAATGTCATCACAAACAAATTTTTTGTTTAAAATTTAACCTTAAAGAGTTTACTTTAATTTTTAGTTTTAAAGAATATGCAATACATATCTGGGGTGACATTCTGTATCTAAAAAGCGATCAAACGTTTTCGTTTGTGCGAAAGACTTGCATAAAGATTTCAAGCAAATCTTTCGCACAAACGAAAACGTTTGATCGCTTTCCCCATACAGAATGTCACCCCTGAGTTTCCTACAAAGAAATATAAATGTATAATTTATTAAGTTAGAAATAAACTATGCATAACAAAATTCATGAGTGTGTTATTTCTCTGTCCATAGCTGTATATTATTATTATCTGAAAAATTAAAAATTAAATATTTATTAAATTTAATGGCGCAAAATTTATTTTAAACAGTTCTCGTTTAAGCAATAAACCCGACTCTAGTTAAAACAGTCCTTTATTTAAAAATTCTTGTTTAAATTTTTCAAAAAGAAGGTTTTTTTAATAATACAAATTCTATATACTATACTATTGAAATACATCAGCCAAGTAGAAGACTTAGCACTATTTTAATGGACTTTGTTGAATTATTGATTCAAAATAGCTTTTAACGGCCTTTAAGTCCTACAAAAATTGGCGTTAATACGTATTGACAAAGGCCCTCACTATAGTCAACTGATGAGTCCATGTGAAATCGCCGGGACGAAACGCCAATTTTTGTAGGACTTAAAGGCCGTTAAATGCTATTTTGAATCATTAGTTTAAATTTTTCTTAATTTTAAACACTTTAAACAACTCTTCTAACTAAAGAACCTGTTAAACAAAACGTCAGCAAACTTTCGTGAAACACGCCTAATTTTGACAGCTGAATAAATCAAACAGAACGAAAAATTAAAAAAAAAAAAAAACAAAAAGAACCCAATCTGTAATTTTGCCGAGCTATATGAAAGTGTTTTGAGATTTTAAAACGTTAAAATAGTGAAAATACTAAATAAAAAAGTGAAATAAAAGTGTTAACATAGTGAATACTTGCAATATTTTATAAAATAAAAACATAAAACAACATGAGGTGCTGCGTTAAATCATGTAAAAATACCTATAATATGGAGTTTTCAAATTTTTCTTTTCACGGGCTGATTGTGTCTCATATTCCACATAAAGTATTAAAGTGATGGTTTTTAGGTCAACACATTATCTGAGAATACTTTTCAGTTGATATTTCGTAGCATTTTGCTATAAAAAAGCAATTTGTTTGAAAATAAAAATACACTTCAATCACGGGAATTAGCTGAACCCGATGAATTTGAATTTCTCGTCCAGGGTAGCATTAGTTTTTGTTGGTGATGGCAAGGCGTACAGAGTAATTTTACTTACTTTATGTGGAGTATGAGACACAGCTTACCTGTGAAATGAACAAAAATTACACTGCTTGTGTTTTTACAGCATTTAACGCAGCACCGCGTGTAGTTTCCTATTTTTGTACATTTTTGTATTGCATGTAATCACTTTAATTACTTTTATATCACACGATTTAAAATTTCAAAACAATCCTGAAACAAAACAGATCAAAATTCCTTTGGGTTCCCCAGCATTTAGCTGTCTAACTGCACGCCTCCTTGTGTGGATGCATTTGTTTTTGTGTAACTCACACTCACAGTTATAATTTCCCACAGATAAAGCATACTTTAAAAAGATAGAGAAGCGTTTTTCTGGTTTTAAAGTTAGAAGACCTCTTTAACGCTAAACTATACTTTATGTCGTTTAAAATTTAGAAAGAGCCGACTCTCATTCTAAAGTTATTATTTAGAGACGACTCCCATTTTAAAGTTTAAAATTTTGCGCCATATATTTAAAATTTAATACTTAAATTTTCCTTTTTAGGAGGTCCACAACCTTTTAATTGAGACATATTTCCATACAAATTGAATAAAAAAAACACACAATAATAATATACGCGACTTATTTCGCGGCTTTAAATAGTTTGGCGTAACTCCAAACCTTTTCAATGAAAACATCTTACAATTGCTGACATTTTTCTTCATTGTCCGAGACGTAAATGAGTTGGTTAAAGAAGAAATCTACCAACCGTGTGAACGGACAATTTTTCATTGTAAGAAATATGTCAATTGTCAGCTAATTGTTAGCTATTGTCAGACCATTGACAGTTCTGACAATATTTTGTAAGATCTGACAATCGTCTGTACTTAGCTTAACATCCGCGACTTATTTCACGGATTTAAATAGTTTGGCGTAACTCAAAACGCCCGTCACTGACATTTTCCTTTTCAGGAAGTCAACACCTATTGATTAAGCTAGATTTGAGGAGGTTACCACTTAAATCGAAGGAACAAAATAATAAAAACATCCGCGACATTTATCGCGGTTTTCAATAGTTTGGCGTAATTCAAAACGTCTGTCACTGGCATTTTCTTTTTTAGGGAGTCAAAACCTTTCGACTGATCTAATTTTGAAAAGGTTACCACTAAAATTGAACTGATAAAATAATAACATCCGCGACTTTTATCGCGAATGTCGTCGCGTTAATTTTTATTAATGTCGAATTCCTTTTAACAAAATAATCGAATTTTTTCTAAAAAGAATCGTTGAAAGGAATACGAAAAGACGAAAAGAATCGATTTTTTTTTGTGATTGTGTGTGTGGCACAGCAGCAATTTTGAAGTAAAATGTCCAGAAAATATTCAATTTGGAAATTATTATTATTATTAATTGAAAAACAACGCACAAATATTTACTATAAAATTCACCGAAATTTCGTTGCAACCAAAAATACAATTTGTTTTGATAAATCAATGTGTTTTCTTAAAACACCGCTACATTGAATTTGATATTTTAGAAATCTCAAATCTTGCAAGTGTGTGTACAAATCGTCAATACCTTTCATTTAAGATACATGTGAAGTGGTTCCCTCTAAAAGCCCATTAAAAAAATTAAATTTAAAAAATCCGCGATTTTTATAGCGCTTTCCAGCTTTAGGGTGGAACTCAAAACGTGTTTATTTTACATATTTATAATCCTGTTGGCAAGCCTTACCGATTGCAATGCTTTTTGGTGTGTTTTACCAGTTACACAAAAATTTCAATACAAAATCCGCGATTTTAATCGCGTCTGTCGCGGGTTTGCGGACACTTAGATGTCTGTCTTGTACATATTTGCACTCAGGGGGCCAAGACCTTTCATTTGATATACATACATTTCGGGTGGTTTCCCAAAATTCCGAAAATGCCAAAAATATATATGTATATATTAAATATTTCGTTTGTAAGATTATACCTGTTATCAGTTTACTTTGTTTCAATATTGTTCTTATCTTTGTAAAAAACATAAATTAAATCTGTCAGAAAATATTAATTTTAAGATTAATTCAATCCCTGAGAATCAAATAATCAACAACTGTTAAATAAATATTGAAATTGGAAATTCCGATTTTATATTATAAAGAAGATTGATAATGAAGAAGTCTGAAATGCTCAAGGAGCAAAATGTTGATTTTTCACCAACAGCTACATTGACGCAATTGCGGAAGCTGTACGATGAAAAAATCAATCAGTTAAATCAACGACATAACAATCCCGTCGGCGCGGCGTTAAAAATTCAGAAAATTCCGGAAATAATGAAGAAGATGCATTTGATCGTTCAGTCGTTAGCAAGAACTTCAAAACAATGACGAAGTTTCAAATAATACTTCCATGAATCGACAGAAGAAGAAGCTAATATTGATGCACAACTTAGAGTTTTGGAAAACGTCGTCGTTTGAAACAATTACAAAAAGAACTGCTCCAAATGTTTTGTCTAGCGCAAAATTCGAAGGTATACAACATTACATCATTCCCTTTGCTGGTGATGAAGCTTATGATGCTCGTAAATGGCTAAAAAATTTCGAGCGAGCTTGTGATTCGGTAAATGGTGACGATATTTACCGATTTAATTGACTTAAATTGACCGATTTAATTGACTTAAATCGGTAAACATCGTCACCATTTACCGAATCACAAGCTCGCTCGACGTTTAATGAAAACAGATTCTGCTGCTGAATTATTTCTTCGTGTGGATAATTCTACCAATTATCTTCAATTTCGCAACAATTTCTTGTCAAATTTTGGTCATGCATATACTGTTTCGGAAGTGATTGCTTAATTACGCAAAACCACTCCGTTCATCGAAGCTCTTTGTTAGGATATATTCTCAAAATGCAAGAGTTGGCAGCACATGCGAATATTGATGAATTGCAAGTCATTCAATTTATAATAGAGGGATTTCAAGATAATTCTGTAAACATTGCTGTGTTATATCCGGCTTGTAATATACAACATCTAAAACAACTATCACATCGCTAAAGCCAATTGCGTAGTCAACGAGAATCAAATGAAGCAATTAAGACCTCGTCTAAAACAAATGCAACTACGACAAAACCATTAGTTTTGAAACCGAGCTTTTATAATTCTAAGATGCTGTGTTACAATTGCTCAAATGTTGGGCATTTTGTAAGTTCATAAAAAAGAATTCAAACCTCTTAATACTTGTGATTTTTGACAAATTCCGAACGTTGTTACAACATCTAATGCTAATGCGTCGTTAGGTATCGATCGTTTTTGCAATTGAAGTATATGCAATGTTTTCTGAATCAATCGATATTAATGTTAATTTAGACCAATTGCATCGTCAAGAGATTCAGAAAATAATTAAGACTGATTACCTACACCTTTTAAATATTCCAACCTCTAATGAAAAGAAATATGAATTGAAAATTCACTTGACTTACGACATTCCAATAAGTTCAGCACCTCGAAGACTTTCTTATGAAGATCGGCGTATTGTCAGGGATATGCTTAGTGACCTATTGAAAAACAAACAAATCCCACCTAGTAATTCTCCCTATGCATTTCCAATTGTTCTAGTTTCTAAAAAATGTGGCGAGAAACGAATGTGCGTTGACTATCGACCTCTTAATAGCATTACGGTAAGAGATAGTAGATGGACAGTATGAATATTTGCAAATTTCTTTTGATTTAAAACATGCACAAAAATGCAAATATATTAAGCACATTTATTAATGAAGGGGTTGTTGTTGTTTATATGGATGATATACCAATTGCTACCAAAACCATCGCAGAACATTTGGACGTACTTCAAAGATTATTACGACGACTTGCTGAATTTCGACTTGAACTTAATATCGCTATGCCATTTTCGACGATTTATGCCTTTCTGCATTTTCTAATTTAAGGGATAAGTTAGTAACGTCACCCGTTTTCGCATTGTATAACCCAAAACGTGATAGAATTACATTTCGATGCTAGTGTTGATGGTTTTGCAGAAATACTTATGCAAAAACAGGATGACAACAAATTTCATCCAGTAGCATATTTTTCACAACGAACAAATATATTGAAATAAAAGAATAGATTCTAAAGTTTTCAAAAAACTATTGTAAAATATTGTAAGAGTTACCGTTATTTTTTAATAATTTTTTTCCGAATTATAATCCTCATATTCCATTTTTTTTTTTTATTAAAAAATAGCTTGCCAGACGTATTTTGCAACGTCTGACACCTACCAAACCTGTTAATTCATATGGCAAATAGTTTATAGATCAGAATGAACAAGAATCCAAGCCTTTTTTTTTGTCGACGTTGCCTCTCGTACCAAATCTTTTTGATTATTTAAAAGCTCATATAGCTCGAGTTAAATACCCCATTTTCAAATTTTCCAAATTTACAACAACAAAATTATTTCAATTCGAGCTAGGCGAGCTTTTAATTAATCGCAATCTGAAAAAAATAATCGGTAAGTGGATAAAGTATAAAATACTTTTTTTTGCCCTTCAAAAGTTTTACAGAGTACCAATTCAAAAGTGGGACGAAAAAGCACTTTCGAATAGGATTGACTTTCGGAACGAAATAAGAGTTCAACGTGTTAAGATGGCCTTTTTCAGAAATTCTCCCTATGCATTTCCAATTGTTCTAGTTTCTAAAAAATGTGGCGAGAAACGAATGTGCGTTGACTATCGACCTCTTAATAGCATTACGGTAAGAGATAGTAGATGGACAGTATGAATATTTGCAAATTTCTTTTGATTTAAAACATGCACAAAAATGCAAATATATTAAGCACATTTATTAATGAAGGGGTTGTTGTTGTTTATATGGATGATATACCAATTGCTACCAAAACCATCGCAGAACATTTGGACGTACTTCAAAGATTATTACGACGACTTGCTGAATTTCGACTTGAACTTAATATCGCTATGCCATTTTCGACGATTTATGCCTTTCTGCATTTTCTAATTTAAGGGATAAGTTAGTAACGTCACCCGTTTTCGCATTGTATAACCCAAAACGTGATAGAATTACATTTCGATGCTAGTGTTGATGGTTTTGCAGAAATACTTATGCAAAAACAGGATGACAACAAATTTCATCCAGTAGCATATTTTTCACAACGAACAACTGATTCTGAGTCTCGATTTCACAGCTTATAATTGGAAACCCTCGCAATAATATATATTCATTACGAAAGTTTCGTGTATATTTAGAGTGTATTCCATTTAAAATTATAACGGATTGTAACTCTTACGATGACTTTGAAGTGTTAATGCTCGAATAGCACGTTGGGCAAAAAAACGTTAAACAAGTTATTTCAGTAGTTAACCCAGATGATATACATAGATATGCAATTGAAAATAACCCAAAATTGTTCAAATACGAGAAAAGTTAGAAAAAGAAGAAGTTCCAAAATTTGTTCTAGATGTCGGTTTAGTTTGTCGGAAGTTGGGCAATGGTCCATTCGGTACCATTCATGTAGATCATTTAGGCCCTCTACCGTCAATTATTTCTAAAAGAAAATACATTTTTTTTTATTGTAGATGCTTTTACAAAATATGTAAGACTTAACGCTGTAAATTCAACAAGTACTAAGGAAGTTCGTGCTTTTTTAGATAAGAATTCTGAATATTATAGTCGACCTCGTCGGGTAATAAGTGACCGTGGTTCGTGTTTTTCATCACTTGAGTTTGGGTCATATTTACTTGAAAACAATATTGAACATTTGAAAATAGCTACAGCCTTACCTCAAGCTAATGGTCAGGTTGAGCGTGTCAGTCGGATTCTTAAATCGATGCTAGCTAAAATTACTGAACCAATTCAACATTCCGATTGGTCGAAACTTTTGATATGAGTTGAATATGCGCTTAATCACTCTATTCATTCTAAAACTGGGGTGGAATCGGCTAAGGTGATTTGTGATAATTGACAGTCAAAATAAGCAAATTCGGTCTGCGTAAGGTGATTGTCACATGTGATAATCATACTTTTGCGACTTTTTTCTTGTGACAGCTATTTTGGTGACATTTTCATGTAAAATTGACATTCAAGAAAAATTAATTTACTTGTACCCGTGCAATTATTTTTAAGTCCATAGAAAATGAAATTCACATACATAATAGGAATGTTCGGCCAGATCCGAGTTTTTTTTCAATGACTGACTCATGAGTTTTGTTTGCATTATTGACTTGCTTCTTATCAATGAAAATTAATTAATTTTCTTCAAATCTTAAAACGATTAAAATAATTACTTACATTTTTAATACATAACTAATTTTTATTGGCACTCAAGAAAGGCGGGTAAATAAAACATTTTACCGACAAAAAATCAAATTAATGAATTTATGACAACTTTTAGTACTTGTCTTTCAAAGTAATGCCAAGTTTAGAATAATTTTTGGTGATCACTTTACAAAGACGCAAAATTTAACTTGATCACATTTGATTGTCAGAAATGTGATAATCACCAATCACCTTAGTTGATTCCACCGTTGGTTTTTCTCCTAGTCAGTTATTATATTGTGTGAACCAACGAGAACGTGATGTTGGCACTTTGTCAGAACACTTGGACGTTAAACGAGATTTAGCCTCTGGACATGACTTCAAAGCATTACGAAAGAAAGCTTCCGATAACATTTAATCGCATCAATCCAAAAATTCTGAATACCATGCAAGTGCACTCAAGCCACATATTAAATTTTCAGAAGGCGACTTTGTTATGATTCGAAATAATGATACTACAGCTGGTTCCAACAAGAAATTTGTTCCTAAATTTCGTGGACAATACAAAGTGCATAAAATACTTCCAAATGATCGATACGTAATTGGAGATATTGAAAATCGTCAGTTAACTCAAATTCCTTATGATGGCATAATTGAGGCCTCACGTATACGTTCGTGGGTTGATTGGCGGAATTCTCTAATTCTGCAAATAGTTCTTATTTCTACAAAAGCTACACATACCCAAGAAATGTTGACGGATCTCACAAGAATATGTAAGAATTATGGACTTCATATTAACGAATCAAAAACTAAAGTCATGACGAATCATACGAGAGATGAAATTAATCTGAACGAAGAAAAAATTGAATACGTGGAGGATTAATATATTTGGGACAAATCATTTGTCATAATCATTTAAGGACCAAGAAAAGAAAGAAATTGACAGACGCATCTCAAACTGCTGAAAGCATTTCTGGAGCCTAAAACATATTTTACAATTAGACCAAAGTAAAGAGACACGAAAATACATCTTTGACTCCGCTATATTGCCGACTTTAACATATGGCCTACAAACATTAAGAAAAACACTTGACCAACTACGAATCTGCCAAACAAAAATGGAAAGAAAAATCCTTAACATACGACCCAGCCAAAGAGTAAGAAATGAAGACATCCGAATCAACACTGGAATAATAGATGTAATAGAAAGAGTAAAAAGACTGAAATGGAGTTGGGCAGGACACATATCAAGACTACAGGATCAAAGATGGACGAAGATAACAACAAAATGGAAACCAGTAGACGAGAGACCAGCAGGACGACCCAAGAAAAGATGGAGTGACGATTTATCCCTTATAAATGGAAATTGGTACAATGACGCAAAAAACAGAGATGTATGGACCGCCGGGGGAGGCTTATGCTAAGTTAACAAAAATTTAATTTCAAGAGAAAATACATATATGTATTTTCATTTTTCAATTTTTTATTTTAATTTTATAATTTTATTTTTTATTTTTAATGTATTTTTTTTACATTTGTAATTTTATTTTGTAATTTTAATAATAAGTATTGTAAATACAATTAAAGGCAATAAAAGCTTCTAATAATAATAAAATTCTAATTCAGAAAGGTAATGCATTTAAATTATTGTCATATTTTTAAACATAATTTTAATTTGTTTCAATTTTTGTTTCCTAATATAATTTTTATATTTGATGTCAACATTCTTAAATTAACAACTTGATCGAGTCGATCAAAGTAGTCAGGATGGCCGAGTTGTAAGAGTATACCTGTTATCAATTTACTTTGTTTCAATATTGTTCTTATCTTTGTAAAAAACATAAATTAAATTTGTCAGAAAATATTAATTTTAAGATTCATTCAATTGCTGAAAATCAAATAATCAACAACTATTATTTTTTGTTAAGTAAATGAAATGGAAATTCCGATTGGCTTTTATTTCTGAAAAAGGCCATCTTAACACGTTGAACTCTTATTTCGTTCCGAAAGTCAATCCTATTCGAAAGTGCTTTTTCGTCCCACTTTTGAATTGGTACTCTGTAAAACTTTTGAAGGGCAAAAAAAAGTATTTTATACTTTATCCACTTACCGATTATTTTTTTCAGATTGCGATTAATTAAAAGCTCGCCTAGCTCGAATTGAAATAATTTTGTTGTTGTAAATTTGGAAAATTTGAAAATGGGGTATTTAACTCGAGCTATATGAGCTTTTAAATAATCAAAAAGATTTGGTACGAGAGGCAACGTCGACAAAAAAAAAGGCTTGGATTCTTGTTCATTCTGATCTATAAACTATTTGCCATATGAATTAACAGGTTTGGTAGGTGTCAGACGTTGCAAAATACGTCTGGCAAGCTATTTTTTAATAAAAAAAAAAAATGGAATATGAGGATTATAATTCGGAAAAAAATTATTAAAAAATAACGGTAACTCTTACAATATTTTACAATAGTTTTTTGAAAACTAGAATCTATTCTTTTATTTCAATATATTTGAATGAATATTTTTTTTTAACACATTAATTTTCAAAAATGTTACACGTTTTTTTTTTTTTTTTTTAAATTAATGTTATAAAGTTATGTTATTAGCTGCATTTTATTAGCCACATGATCTGATCTGGATCAGATCCCCATAATAAAACAAACAGGATCACAGTGACAGTCAGGGTATATATCCGTCCCATTTTGCATTGTGTTTGTACATTTTTCATGTTTTTGTTGGTTTTTTTCTTTGCATAAAAGTTTACATTACCTTACCAAAATAATAAAATAATAAAAAAGTACTAAATTTTGGATCATGAAATAGATCCAGAAAAAAAGGATTACATGTTGTTTTTGTAAAGCATTGGAATCATATCCAGAATATTTATTCGCTCTTTTCTGTTAAGCTAACAAATATACAATAATTAGTTTCGCAATAAAGGCTTTTTATATTAAATTAAATTTAAAAAAATTCATAACACAAAAAAAAAATTATGTAAATACATGCATACATACTTATTTTTATTTATTTAAATGCAGACTTATCAAATATTTTGACACACAAGGTCGTGGTGTTCGAAGTATTCACTGTGGATCAACATTCAGCTTAGCAGTAAATGATATAGGTGTCCTGTTTTTATTTGGACAAAATAAAAAGACTGGTGAGGCAAATATGTATCCAAAGCCAGTACAGGATCTGTCAGGTAATTTGAAAATTTAACTGAATTTTTTTAACGATTGTTTATATTATTATTTTATGATATTCAGGCTGGCATATAACGAGCATCGGCTGCGCTAATACATCAATAATAATTTCTGCAGATGATACGCTTATTGCTTGGGGTGCCTCTCCAACATATGGTGAACTCGGCATTGGAGAATTCCAAAAATCTTCCACTGTTCCTAAGGAAGTTCCTAAAATGGACGGCATGAAAATTCCCCAATGCACAATGGGCTTCTCTCATTCCTTAATATTGGTGAACACAGATGACGAGAACACTAAAATAAAGTACGAAAAAATGCCCGAATACACTATCGAAGAATAATCCATTTAGGTGTAGAAAAATTTTTGGTTAACACCCACTTCTCGAAAAGAACTTTAGATAGCCTCCACCAACTTTTATTTTATATAAATAGTAATAAGTCTCGTTCAAAATCATTTTCGTGCGACGGATTCAACATCATTATTAAGCTCTAAAGAAATAATAAAAAAAAAAAAAAAAACAAGTAAATCAGTTCACAAAACCATTTAATTTTTTAATATTAATTACCTATATAAGCGATTTTATTTTGTACTTGAAATTTAATATAGAAATATCGATTTCATCCTCAATAATATACATATTTATAAAACAACAATTTTTTTGTAACATGTAATCAATAAGTGTTTGGCCATTGTTTTATGGTTGATTTAAAAGTTCTTAATTGTTCAGTCCGGGTAAATGGAGTTGTAAAGAAAGTATTAAACTAAATTTCTCCTAAGTAGTAGTTGACCGCGTGTATGAAAGAACAAATAAATCAACCAAAAAGTATTTTAGTGAAAAAAAAAACAAGTAAAGGAAAACAATAAATCTGATTACACCGAAAATTTCTTTTTTATTTAATTATATAGGTAGTATTCAATGGGTTAGTCTTAGTACGCTTGATGTTAGTTTGACAGTAAGAACTTGGACGGAATCGTTCAATGAGGGCAGGACCCAAGTACAAGACTTAAGTATGCAGTCATTAGAACTCGGAAAGAACTTTACCATAGACCCAGGAAAAACTCAAGGTACTTCAAATCGACACCCACCATGTTTTCATGGCTGCGTATGGCAGCATTTATAGAGACAAGCTATAGAGTCACGTCAATCACGGCTGTTCTTATTTCCGACCGAATTGTTGGAATTCTTAAAAGATACACTTTGAATTAAGTGTAAGCAGCTTCTACTGTATTTTGTATTTTAAGATAGCTCAGCTATTTTCATTTTTATGTTTCCAATGAACAACATGTTCTCATTAAATTTATAAATTAATATTATCTGGACTGAATTCAATTAATTAATCATTTGTATTATAACAGGTTATGGGCCCAGTCACCATAATATAAAGATTGATTAATTTAATTTTATCGAAATGGAAATCGTAATCAACCAAATGGATACGAAGTTACATAAGTCTAGAAAAGTTAGCTGAGTCTTTGGAAGGGAATGGAAAGTCTAACTATGTATCCTGGAAATTCAAATTGAATTTGTTGTTGCGATAGAAGGATATTTTGAAAATTGCTACTGGTGAAACACCGATACCGACTGAAGCTGTCACAAAATCAAATTGGATAAATAAAGATATAGACGCACAAACAATCATTGGACTGAATGTCGAAGAGAAAATTGTACTTAAAATAACAACAATTCTGCTTCACAAATGATTGGAAGATTAGAACAACTCTAGTCACAATAGCATTACAACAACAATTCTTCTGTTATGATGAATCCAAGCCGGTTGCAGAAAAGTGTCTTTAAATAGATGTTCTTGCACAGGAACTACGAGCAAATGGTGAAGAAGTTAGATAGTTGGATGATGTCAAGAATTATGAATTCAATGCCAGCAAAGTTTGACTATTTCCATTATGCTTGGGAATCAGTAGCAGAAGTAGACAACACTCTTCAAAAATTACGCGATTGTCTTCAAGAAGAAGAAATAAGACTGCAAGGTCGTGAGTCAGAATCTTTTAGTAATGCCTGTTTGGAAACCAAATTCATCAAATTTGAATTCACTTAATCTACTTATTAAAATTGTTAAAATCTCATTTAAAATCATTTATAATTATTTAAACTCATCTTAGTCAATTTGAATATGTAAACTCAATTCTGACCCACTGTACTTGCAGTTATCTATTGAGTTCTTATCATTTGATTTAATTTAAATGCAACAGCATCTCTCATTTGATTTGGCTACGGTACCTTTACGTAGTTGTTTGTTCATAAGTAATATTGGAAACCTGCAGTTACTTTGAGTCAGAACTTTGAGTATTTTTCCCCTTCAGTTAATTTCATAATCTTTTTCTCTTCCACTTGGATTGAGATCGCTAACCCTACCACATCACTTCACACTTGGCTGAGTATATTGTAGTATTTCATTTTATTGAATTTATTAAATAATATTATAACGTGGTAATTGTTGATTGTGTTGAGTTTGGATTTCTTTAATCACGTTAGTTAAAAGAATCACCCACCTTTTCATCGAGCAATTGGTTGTGTTTTTTTGTTGTATTGAACGATTTGATACCTATTGGCGCGTCTTTTTTTTTTGGATTTTATTCATCATTCGTTCCATTACACAACAATGCCCTTATTGGAAACAAGACACACACAGAAAGGATCACCAAAGGAGTAATAATGTCAAAGGAAAGAAGTCAGCTAATTACAGTCTTAGTTCACAAACACAATCAAGTCAGTTTGAAAAGAAATGTTTTATATGTGGCGAATATGGACATATGAAACGTGATTGTACGAACAGACCATGGTTTGAATATTTAGAATATTGCAAAAAAAATTACAACTGCAACTATTGTCAGAGGCAAGGTCATTTTGCAAATGAATGTTCAAAAAAGTCAAGCAATGAAAAGAATAAAGTAAAGTCATTCATTACAATGGCTTAATCATGAACTCTTCATGAAAAATTGCCAAATAAACGAGAACTGTGGTTCAAGGACAGTGGCGCTACTCATCATTTGACTGAAATTTAAAGTGCTTGACAAATTTGATATCCTTGGATGTTCAGGTAAGAAATTGGAGATTCTACAAAACTTGAAAATGTTTCTTTTGATGATGTGCATTTGCAAGCGTATGATACCGAAATTGATGGTTTTTTTTTAAATTAAAATATTCCCGCGACGAATTTAAACAAAATAATCCTAATTAGCGACGATAAACAACACGACGACAACATGAATGACAACAAAAATGGGAAAATAAAAGAAGAAATTGAAAAATGGCTACATCTTACGATCTAGGCTCGGAATACGTTCCAAATGTTGCAAAGCGAGAAAGCACTTGTGCAGATTTTCTCGGCGCAGCTTTGAGAAGAAAATCGGATTTGCAGGAATGTTGGGAATTTTGATTGAGAGTGAAGGTTTTTGCTTGGTGAGGTCAATGATCTTGAAAATTAGGAAACAAAATAAAGAATCTTTAACTTCTGCAGATTTTCTAATGCCGGTTGGTGATAAAAAGGGAAATATTGCGAAATAAAAGAATAACTTTTTCTTGTGCTAAACAGTTGACGATTCTCTAATTTAACTTAAAGTCAAATAGAAATTTTGCATTTAATATATGTACATGTTCTTATACATGTATTTTTATATATAAAGTAATCGCCAAAGAATAAAATTTAAAAAAAAATTCCAAGTGGTGAAATTTTCAACAGGAAATTATTTTCATGAACAGGGTGTCCCGAAACTCAACGTCAAGCGGGAACGGGGTAATAGGTTAGCTTGTAACTGTTCTGGAAAAAATTAGAAAAAAATCCATCTCGCTTGGTTAAGTAATAATAGCAATATTTAGAAAAATAGTTAAAATCGATATCCTAGGCCACATTTTTAGGTACTGTGGGCACAAATTTCCAAATTTTGTAGTGATTTTTTTTTTGTACGTAATCCTAAATAACCATGCTATTGATCGCAATAACAAATACAAAAATAAGTATTTTTAAGTTTCGAAAGAAAAATAAAGTTTGACTAAGTCATGGTTCAACAAAATTTTTTAAGCTAACTTTGACACTTCATATTTAAAAAAAATATACTACACTGCCTTCACCAAGTTAAAATTGGCACGATTAATCAAGATTTTAAAATGGTACAACACTTGCTACTTATTCATTCTTGAAAAATATTATTGTTTTTTTATTTGCAAACAAAATAAAATAGTGCTGAGTCTCCTACTTGGCTGATGTATTTCAGTAGATAGTATATAGAATTTGTATTATAAAAAAAAAAAAAAACTTATATAAACATTAGAAGGTTTTTTTTAATAATACAAATTCTATATATTATACTACTGAAATACATCAGCTAAGTAGAAGACTTAGCACTTTTTTAATGGACTTTGTTGAATTATTGATTCAAAGTAGCTTTTAACGGCCTTTAAGTCCTACAAAAATTGGCGATTCGTCCCGGCGATCTCACTTGGACTCATCAGTTGACTATAGTGAGGGCCTTTGTCAATACGCAATTTTTGCAAAGTTCAGTTCATCTTACATAGATTTCGTGACGAATACCTAGTGTGAACTATATCCAACAAGACTAGAATTCCTAATCATTAAATTGGAAGTTTTTGTTTTTAGCAAAGGGCCTGGCTAGTTTATATAAGAAGGTTTTTTTAATAATACAAATTCTATATACAATACTACTGAAATACATCAGCCAAGTAGAAGACTTAGCACTATTTTAATGGACTTTGTTGAATTATTGATTCAAAATAGCTTTTAACGGCCTTTAAGGGAGGTTTGCTGATACTACACATAACGATTTAAGTTGAACTTAATTTCTTAAGTATCACTTTGTGACATGGAAAAAGTACCCCTTAAGAATTTAAGTTCAACTTAACTCGTTATGTGTAGTATCAGCAAACGGGCCTAAGTCCTACAAAAATTGGCGTTACGTCCCGGCGATCTCACTTGGACTATTTTGAAATTATATAAACATAGCCGCCAATGGCCCCGGGCAAAAAACAAAAACAAAAACTTCCAATTTAATGATTTGGAATTCTAGTCTTGTTGGATATAGTTTACACTAGATATTCGTCACAAAATCTATGTATGATGAACTGAACATAACAAAAAATTGCGTATTGACAAAGGCCCCCACTAGTCAACTGATGAGTCCAAGTGAGATCGCCGGGACGAAACGCCAAATTTTTGTACGACTAAATTCCGTTAAAAGCTATTTTGAATCAATAATTCAACAAGTCCAAGTAAAATAGTGCTAAGTCTTCTACTTGGCTAATATATTTCAATAGATAGTATATACAATTTGTATTATTAAAAACAAAAAACCTTAAGGTTAAATTATAAAACAAAATTTGTTTGTGTTGACATTATTTCTACCTGGACATAGAAATAGCACACATTTGAAAATCTCTTAAAAAAACAAAATTTTAGAAAACAAAACCACTTTCATATCGTATCTTTATTTACCAAGTTAATACTTCGTTGACCGACCAAGATTTTTCAAAGTAGCTTGGCATTTTCATAACTTTTCACTAATTATTGGCATCTGTTCTGGGGAATAGAAGCACTTTGCTTCCTGGACTCCAGTCCAAAGTTTTCTGAATTTTTTAAGTTTTTTCCCCGATGTTAACTTTTATACATCACCCACAAGTTTTCTAGGGGTTAAGATCGGGACTTTGCGCTGACCAGCTCAGAGCATTAATATTTTCGTTTGTAAACCAATACCTGACCCACCTTGACTTTATGTTTTGGATCATTTTCATGCCTTAAAATCCACTCGACTGGCATTGACTCGATTGAGAATGGTTCCATTGTGTTTTTCAATAAGTTAAGTTACGAACATTTATCCATCCTTCTATCTATTCTCACTACTGGTTAAACCTCATACTAAGAAATAGTACCCCAGACCATCACACTTCCTCCACCTTGCTAACCAGTTTTAAGGTGTATATGAGTTGCAAGTCTGACCTTCCAGGGAAATGAGCAAATGTTTTTCCATCGTGTCCAATGCGGTTAATCTTCGTTTCAGGTCTGTGTTTAGATGGAGTTTTGGCAAATGCTAAACGAGCAGTAATATTATTTTTGGGAGGTAAGGCTTTTTTGTGCTAACGCGTCCTTATAATTTAGCATCATTGAGGCGTATTCTTACAAGTCTGCTGGATACATTAACATCTTATTCCTCATTAACTTCGGTCATAATGATGCGGAATGATTTGAAAGGATCAGACTTACACTTTCTGACGATGGCTCGGTCAACGCGAATTGAAGCTGGGGCTTGCGAATTTTATTTTTAGTTTTGATCTCAGGATCGGTTTTTACCAAATTAATGGCATTGTAGATCATTTTTGGCGGATATTTCATTTATATAGCAATTTCTGAAGGATTATTACCTTGTAATATTTTTTTTATAGATTTTTCGGAAACTTACCGCGTTAGAAATATTTATTTATTTATTTCTTTCTTCTTCCCGACACGTGACGCACAGTTGGGCAAGATAGGTCGTTATGTGATATTAATTATTTTCACTAGGAATTAAGTGTTGCTTTAGCAACTTTTTGTGATTTTATGATGAATGCGAAGTGTTATTTTGAATATAAGTAAGTTTTGTATACAAAATATTATTTTTTAACGCGAAAAAGGCACGAAAAAGTTGAGTTTTTTTAAAATAAATAAAGCCCAGACGATATTTTGCAGAATTATTCTTGGATATAGCCTAAGAAAAAAATTGTACAGGAGGGGGGATCCAGCTCCCCTCGTTTAGGCGCGAGGGGCAAATTTAGTGAAAAGTTGACTTAAAGTTAAAAAAAAACATTAAAAATTAACAAAAGGTCGTACAGTGATCCGCTATAGCTTATTGGAAAAGTAATAATTTTTTTTAAACGTTTGCTTTTATAAATGGTATGTTTTTACTAAATAATCAATGTTCTTACCAATTTTTAGCTAGATTTTGAAAACCAAGTGCAAAAATCTTTATTAGTTTTTGAGTTATTCGAGAAAAACTTTTTACCAACTTATGGCCAGTTGCACCAAAATCTACTAAAACCAGTTTTTGCTAAAATTCTTATAAAATTTATCGGCTTGATAAATTTTTTGGGTTGCACGGATGTATTTCTCTGATTTTTTAGCTAAAATGCTGTTTGCGAACCATCCCTGGATTTTGTCAGCTAATTTTTGAACTGAACGAAAAAGTTTCACTAGTGTAAGTAAGATAGCGATATGAGAGATGACACCTGGTTTGAAATGGAAGTGAGTGACTACCCCTTTGAAACTTGTATTGTAGCTGAAGAAGAGTGCTATCCTTTTTTGTTTCAACACACACATTTTTCTTGCGCAAAAAAAATTATTTTCACCACCATTTTTTGTTTTCGTTGAAAAGAATTACTGTAGGTACATGTATGTACTAGGCTTGAATAAGAAATAATTGAAAAGAAAAATAATGGATTTTACCTGTTCATTTTTGTTTTTATTTATTGAATATTTTTTCTTAATTATAACTTTGAAATGTCCTATCAAAAGTGAAATATTTTGTTTGAAGATATTTTCGTTAAAACTCGCTTTTACAATTTAACTAGAGGAAAATGGCATTTTAGTTTATTGGCTTGTTTATCGGCTTTTTAAAACTAAAATTGGTTGGTGCAACCGATAAATGCCATTTTAAAATTTAACGAAGCAGTAAATACCAATAATGGCCATTACATATATTAATCTTATTCGGTTCAAACAACATTACTTCACCTAATTGAGTAATAAGTAGAAATTAAAGTATTGATGAAAAATTAAAGAAATAGTAATATAACAAACTTTTATTTTAACTTATTTATGTATTTTTGATCGGAATCATAACATACGACATTTTCTACTTCAAACATTTGAATAGCTTCAAGATAAAATTTTTTTTTGTTTATATTTAATTTTTGACTTAAGGCTTAACTATATAAGCCAAAAAGTACTGAAGTACAAAAGTAAAAATTTACCGCTAGCGCCATTGTTTTGTGAAAAAGAATACACAAATTTGTTTTTAAACCAAAATTTAAGCTTTCTGCATCATTTTTATAAGTTTTCTAGTCAGAAAAACTATCACAAAATCAATTTAAAAATTTTCACTTTTGCACTTTTTCACTTTTTTGGCTTATGTAGTTGTGGCTTTAAACTTGAAACCGAAGGATCCGAAGAAATCATCATTCGATTAAAAATGACAGTCAACGTATCTTTTCTGGAAGAATTTCTGCTATATTGCTCTCTGAAAACTTTGAAATCCCATTTACTTTTAAACTGGTACCTAAAGTCTTTTAGCTTCAGTTTTAAGTGACTAGAATTTTCAGAACATGAAGTTTTATTTTTAAGAAAGGTCCCAATGGCGATAAATTTGTCTTCGAATTTTTTTTCTTCTTGTTTTCGTCTGGAACATTGAAATGCTTGGTTTTGACCACCTTTAAATTGCCATATTTTAATAAACACATTGGCGCAAAATTTTAAACAGTTCTCGTTAAAGCAATAAACCCGACTCTAGTTAAAATAGTCCTTTATTTAAAAATTCTTGTTTAAATTTTTATTAATTCTAAACAATTTAAACAACTCTTCTAACTAAAGAACGTGTTTAACAAAACGTCAGCAAACTTTTGTGAAACACGCCTAATTTTGACAGCTGAATAAATCAAACAGAACGAAAAATTAAAAAAAAAAAAAAAACAAAAAGAACCCAATCTGTAATTTTGCCGAGCTATAGGAAAGTGTTTCGAGATTTAAATTTCGAGTTAAAATAGTGATAATACTAAATAAAAAAGTGAAATAAAAGTTAACATAGTGAATAATTGCAATATTTTACAAAAAAAAACAAAACAACATGAGGTGCTGCGTTAAATCGTGTAAAAACACCTATAATATGGAGTTTTCAAATTTTTCTTCTCACGGGCTGATTGTGTCTCATATTCCACATAAAGTAATGTGAAGTGATGTTTTTTAGGCTAATACATTATCTGAGAATACTTTTCAATTGATATTTCGTAGCATTTTGCTTTAAAAAAGCAAATTATTTGAAAATAAAAATACACTTCAATCACGGGAATTAGCTGAACCCCATCTGTGAAAACTGAAATTCTCGTCCAGGGTAGCATTAGTTTTTGTTGGTCATGGCAAGGCGCTCAAATCCATTGAGCGCCCGTAGTGCAGAGTAATATTACTTACTTTATGTGGAATATGAGATACAGCTTACCTGTGAAATGAACAAAAATTGCACTGCTTTTTACAGGTGTTTTTAAATATAGGTGCAGTATTTAACGCAGCACCGCGTGTAGTTTTCTATTTTTGTACATTTTTGTATTGCATGTAATCACTTTAATTACTTTTATATTACTTGTTTCTTTAATTTACTAAGCTTTTTTACTATTTTAACGATTTAAAATTTCAAAACAATCCTTTCTTTCTTTAATTTACTAAGCTTTTTTACTATTTTAACGATTTAAAATTTCAAAACAATCCTAAAAACAAAACAGATCAAAATGCTTTTGGGTGCATTTAGCTGTCTAACTGCACGCCTTCCCTGTGTGGATGCATTTGTGTTTGTGTAACTCACACTCAAAGTGATAATTTCCCACAGATAAAGCATACTTTAAAGAGATAGAGAAGCGTTTTGCTGGTTTTAAAGTTAGAAGACCTCTTTAACGCTAAAGTATACTTTATGTCGTTTAAAATTTACAAAGAGCCGCATCTCATTCTAAAGTTATTATTAAGAGCCGACTCCCATTTTAAAGTAGATTTAAAGCCGCGTTAAAATGTTTAAAATTTTGCGCCAATGAAAAAATATAGAGAAAAAGTTGTTTTTTATTATGCAGCCACGAATTAAAAGAAAAAGCAAAACAAAAAAAACGGTATTGATAAGCAGGGATAGGATTTTGCTCACTTTGCCTCTTTTTTTGCGCAGTCGTTTGACATTTTAGACTTTAAAGAAACATGTTTCGGGTTCTGGTGATGTCGAATATATGTAATTTATTTTGCCTTTTTTTTGCCTTTTCTTTTGTTGTTGCCTTTTTTTGCCTTTTCTTTTGTTTTTGCCTTCTCATATTTTTCCTATATTTTTAAATATACGTACAAAAAGTAAATTTACTCAATGTAAATACATGCATATATCGGATCCACATCATTTTTTGTATGCATTGACTAATTAGCTCAACACATAAATTTCGAGTAAATACAAATAAATCTATGTAACTTTTTTGTGTGCCATCCCATTGAGTGCTTTCTATTGGCGACACGGTGGACGGCAGCGGGCAACAAGGGAATAAAGTTGTTCCAAACTTTGCAAGTGTGCCAGCAGGGTTGGCCGAATTAACTACACTACATTTTCTACATCATTAACTACGCGTAGTAAATTGAATAAACTACACGTCTTATTTACTACAAATTGTTACGTTTTCTACATACATAAGGCGTGTTTTTTTTCCAAGCCCGAAGGAAATTGGATGAAAAAAACGGTTCGGGGCTAAATAATTTACATGTTAAATGCAACAACAACTAATCCCCAATGGGCTTAGCTAAACCCAGATAATTTTCAGGGCTTAACTTAAGCACGGAGAAAAACTGTATTACCGGCGGAAATTAGATACTTGTTATCGATAATTTGTATGGAAACTCCATTTTTTTTCTGTAATGGCGTTGCTTATCCCCGATAATCTTTTTTTCAACCAGTTCCCCCCGGGATTGTAAAAAACACACCTATAGTAAATTTAGAGAAATAATAAAATTTCAATAAAAATTTGAACATTTTAACTCAAAATTCAAACTTCAAAGTGACAACGGACAGATCACTTGACATTTTAAATTGCATCATTTAAGGTGAGGAAAACAGTAAGCTCCCAAAAGATATAGAAGTGGGTGGTTGAGATTTTCAATTGGGTTTCACTCGTTTCCGTTGATGTAGAGAGGTCTTTTAGTTCTCTTAAAGCGCTATTGAGGGACAACCGCAGGCGGTTGTTGCCTGGAAATTTTAAAAAACTTTAATTAAGTTTTTATTGTATTCCTTTTTGTTTGAATAAATCCCTTTTTTTGCCTATTTCGATGTTTTATTTTGCCTTTTTTAAATTTTTTGGTCAACAAAATCCCATCCCTGTTGATAAGTAATTAAATAACCATAAAACAAATTTTAAAATCATTTTTAACTTAAAAAATTCATAAAAAATATTTTCGGCATTTTTCAAGCACTTTTTTTTTATTTATATTCATCAAATGTTCATCTGGCAACCTTACAGACCTGGTTGAAAAGTGCCGAAACATAAGATATTGCTCTAAGTTTCATGTGAGACCTTAGAAAAAAAGCTAATTTTTGTTACCTTGCCATTATATACTAAAACAAGTTTTTCAAATTTTTCTTCTTAAAACAAAAACTGCACACCTTCATCATTATCAGAAATATCACTTAACATTTTTTTCACTACTCTTTATAAGAAAAAAATTAAACAAAAAAATCTCTCAAAAATCTGGGGTGCCAGCACGTAACTTGATACAATCGAGTTTTCTCGATATTGGCAGCACATATTTTGGTTCAGTCGAGTGTCCTCGATTGTATCATCAAAAGTTTTCACTCGACATAAAATATTTATCGTCGGGAGTGATTTTTTTTACAAAAAAACAAAATATGTCAATAAATAAAAAACAGACGGAGATTATTACCAATTTTATGAGTTCTCACGTTGATTTAGCTAGGGGAATTCTTAAAACTGCCCAAGTGAGGAAAAACAGCAATTTGCTGTGGGAAAAACTGGTTGACTCCTTAAAAACAGGGTCCTCCACAAGAAGATCTTAAGGAGTATCATATGAAAACATTCCTTGTTAATGCTGCACAAATCTAAAAAAAAATAGTTTAACCAATGTACATGATAGTCTTTTCTTTCTCAATATTTACTCATTTTCACTCAATTCGAATGGGTTGCTTTTATCTCTCAAACGTCTTCTTTTAACATTAGTATAAAACACTTCTTCGCCTTCAATTTCCGAATTAAAAAAAATCATTTTGCAAGAATTTTTAAATTGACACTTGAATGAAATTATTTTAAAGAAAACCCATTTGACATTTAATTTTATAGTTCACAATAACTTTTTTAAGTACAATTCACAATGTAACTCGTTTCAAGTTACGTGCTGTCAAAATATATTTGTTTCGAGTTGACCGACAATCCTCGATGTATCAAGTTACGTGCTGGCCCCCCTGTTTTTTTTATTTGCTTTCTCGCACCAACTTGATCAACTTTGACAGCGTGGTTAAGCATAGGTGACTTACCAAAAATACTGTATTTATTGAGAAAAACAACATTTTTTCCCCGTTGTTTAAAAATTTTGAGATGGACTTTATATCACGTGGTCTTCGTGGTCGATTATTACCTTGTTCGAGGAGCTCATAGACAATACTTCTTTTTTCAAGAGTACAAAGAACGCTTCTGTCCATATTTTGCAATCACCTGTCTATACTATCGTATACAATCAATATACACAACTTGCGCCAGCAAGATTCGATTTACAAATAAAAACCTACTACTTAACTAACAAGTGTGCTATTCAAACTTAAGCAGCAAAATTAATACAAAACGCTTATTCCGCCTTTATTCCACGAGTTAACTAAAGCAGGGAATAAGAGTTAAGCTATGGGTTAAAAATTTCCATGAATAAAACCAAAATGTTCGTGGAATAGTTAAGAAAATCTACTACAATAAATGTTTGGTAACTTGAAATTTTCCCCAAGTTTCGCAAACTTTGGTATTTTTCGTATGGGTTCTGACAGAAAATTGTGATAATTTAAAAAAAGAAAGCTCAAGTTACCAAGAAGCTAATTACAGACGATTGTCAGATCTTACAATATTGTCAGAACTGTCAATGGTCTGACAATAGCTTACAATTATCTGACAATTGACATATTTCTTACAATGAAAAATTGTCCGTTCAAAAGGTTGTCAGATTTCTTGTCTGACAATTTGATTGTCAGCTCTTTTTTTATCTCTCTTTAACCAACTCACGGACAGTGAAGAAATTGTCAGCAATTGTAAGATGTATTCAATGAAAACATCTGACAATGACCAATGAGTCTGACAATGTGCTAATCGACTGACAATGGTAAAAATTGTGTTCAGACGATTGTAAAGTACATAACAATTTTTTGTCAGATTTTCGTCTGACAATGACGTTTCTGACAATATTGTCAGACGAAATTGTGTGTTCAGACGATTTTAAGACATTTGGAACAGTTTTTTCACTGACAGATCTGACAATATTGTAAGATCTGACAATCGTCTGTACTTAGCTTAAGAATTCTCTTGTATATTTCTGTCAAAATTATTATCATCTTGAATGAATGAATGAATATTTGTGGGGTATATAGCACTGCGACCTATAGATCTATTGTGCCCCCATTAGGAGCTGGATGAGGATACTCAATATTATAGCTCTTCCTCCAAACCTATTTCTCTAAGGAATTTAAGTATTTGGGGTATTCTCAGGGAGGATAGATTGCATTCCTCCCAGGTGTTTCTTTCTTTGGTGCACGAGTGCATCACGACTGCTTAGTAAGTGGTTTGGTGCCCTCTAGAATATTGCAGAATCTACATATGGCACTATTTACTAGGCCTAAAATGTTTAGGTGCCTTTTTAGCTTGCAATGGCTGATTAGGAAGCCCGTTATGATCCTGAGGTTGTTCCTGCTTAGGCTGATGCAGTCATTAAAACGTTTTTGGTTATAGTTCCCAAATAGGAGTTTGGCTTGCCCCAGCTTGGGGAGTTCCTTCCAATTTTTTGATCTATTGGCCTCCTCTTCTTTTTTGATCTATTGGCCTCCTCTTATTTTTTGATTTTGTTTTTGATAACATTTTCTCCTAAGCCACAATAGGGCTCAGGTCCCGTTAAGGTAGTCTTTGCTTCTATTTTTGCAGTGCCTTGAGCGCTGCTTGGCTATCTGACATGATGGCAATGTCTTGGTTTCGGTAATTCCTTTCGAGGTTACGAGGTTTTCTTCCTCTTCTGCCGTAGGAATCTCGTTTTGGTCCATTGGACGAGAGGGGTCAATGCCCTCTATCTCTTCGTCTGTTGGACCCAGTTCCATGTCCGCCAGTGACATAACCTGGTTAAGAGGAGGGGTGGGAGAAGGGGTCTTTGGGGAGGAAGATGGTAAGATTGGTGGGATATTCAGGATTGGGATGTTGGCTGGAGGAGTAGGAGTTTGGCTGAGTGGGAAAGGGTAATGTTACCACCTGGAATCTCAACTTCCAGGGTTTCCTCTGTTGGACCTTCTTTCGAGGCATTCTTGGCTGGATCGCAGGAGCTAGAGGTTGCCGCTTTTTTTAGACCATGAACCGTTACTTTGCCAAACTTATAGTGCAGCTGATGGTCTGCTGCAACTATGGTCTCTGCTAACTTGGTGTCGATATTTATTGTCAGCAGTTGGCCTCTTCCCTCAGCTTTGCTTCTTACTACTTTCCAGGCCTGGACGTTAAGTCCATCGTTTTGGGTTTGCACAAGTGCTTGTCATCTTGCCCCATACTTCTTGGCAGGAACAAAGTTATCGTGTGCAGTTTGGGGATATCGTCACCTCTGCACGTTGTTAGCTCGATGCCCTTCCAAGAGCTTAATTTCGGTACACTCTCTCTTAGCCAACTCGCTGTGTCTGGTCCAGCACAGTCAACCAAGTGCAAGCCGTTGAACTTCAGCTTATGCTTCCAGCCGAGAGACACTTCCTCGATGATAGCCTCCTCAAGTGCCGTTAGTTCTTCGGCATTCAGGACGGCCTGAGGGTACTCCCTCGGCAGGACAGCAACTCTGTCGCTCAATGCCGCACTAGCATAAGAGAGCCTACGCTCAACGGGTTTTGTCTTCACAGTGCCCCAGGCTTGCAGTTTCACTTTTGAATGCGTCTCTCCTGTCATCCACCTTCTTCCTGGCTTCCTGCGGGGACATCCCCTCTGCAAGGAATCTGAAGAACCACTTTGTGTCTGCCCCGCTTAGTCCTTTTCTCAGAGGGTCATCCAGAGCACCTGGTTTTCCCGATTCTGGAAGCGGAAAAATTCTGCGGTTCTGTCGGCTTTGTGGATTCTTTGGTTCACCCCAAAAACGGTAGGTCAGATGAATCTTTGAAACTTAAGTCTTCGCACCACTACAAGGTGACTACATGTAGTTATCATCTTTCAATTGTTTGTGTTGTGCCTGTTTTGTTTTTATTTATTTAAATGGAATGTATCTAATGGAAGACATAACTTGCAAACCGACAGAAATATGTCCACCTCTTGTCTCCTCACTTAGCACTTCCATTACATCATATACATGTATTTTTGTAGTTTTCTTTTTATGGTGGTTGATGGCTGATTGTCCAATAATCAGAAATGGTTTAAAAGCTCGATAAATCTAGCAGGCATGATTAATTTTATTCAAAGTTAAATTAGCAATCTTCACATAGGTATTTTTATTTAATTTCAGAATAAATTTGACACATTTGGTTCTTATTCCTTCGCTAAACCACCTTCTCCGGTGGTTTTACTTAGTACACCTCACTTATTAAAAATTCCCTTTTATTCATAACATTTTGCACTTAGTCCACAGAATAAGACCTAACCCTTCGCTCTTCCACGTTCATTAATTTGACTGAGGGAGTTTACTTTAATTTTTAGTTTTAAAGTATCTAAATAAAGGGTGTTTTTTTTTTTTGATGTGTGGTTTTCAATCTGGCAATACTTTTTTCGGAGTTGGTCTTTTGACAGCTGTCACTTGACTTATGCTCAGTTTGGTTTCTCAATTCATAATAATAGACTTAAGCTAAGTACAGACGATTGTCAGATCTTACAATATTGTCAGATCTGTCAGTGAATAAACTGTTCCAAATGTCTTACAATCGTCTGAACACACAATAAAGGCACGTCATTGTCAGACACGTCATTGTCAGACGACAATCTGACAAAAAATTGTCAGGTATCTTACAATCGTCTGAACACACAATTTTTATCATTGTCAGTCGATTAGGACATTGTCGGACTCATTGGTGATTGTCAGATGTTTTAATTGAAAACATCTTACAATTGTTGACAATTTCTTCAGTGTTCGAAATGTCAATGAGTTGGTTAAAGAGAGATGAAAAAATATCTGACAATCAAATTGGGAAGAAATCTACCAACCGTGTGAACGGATAATTTTTCATTGTAAGAAATATGTCAATTGTCAGCTAATTGTTAGCTATTGCCAGACCATTGACAGTTCTGACAAAATTGTAAGATCTGACAATCGTCTGTACTTAGCTTTACTCCTGAACAACGTTTGTAAATCGTGCAAATTTATTACCAAAATAATGGTTCGGTTCGCGCGACGCATCGCGCGCTGCGTCCAATAGTCGGTCGACATATTCGCCCAGCAGAGTAATTCGAGCAACCATGGATCGGTTTCGTACCATATTTACTCTAGTGGATAATTCGCATCCTCAGAGACGCCGTATAGTGCGCACCGAAGATGCTATTGCTGCTGTAGAGCAGAGTATCGAAGGAGACCCGAATGAGTCCATCCGCCATCGCGCGAAACAATTGGAGCTGGTGCCTCTCGGCTGGAATTTATTCGAGCCAGCCGCGGCGGCCACTTGCCCGAAATCGTTTTTAAAACATAATGGCAAACCCTTATCTTTATAATAAAGGTAAGACCGCACTTGGCGGAACTGCACTTCAGCGGAACTAAACTTCATGACTTATTAGTATGAAATTGGATGAGCTATATCGCACTAAGCGACAACTGCACTTAACGGCGCGACACTATGCGACAAAGTTGATAATCTGACCAACTGTGTCGCGACATGAAGTTTCGTTTAGTTTCGTGCGAAAGTGCGCACGGTGTCGCTGAAGTGCAGTTCCGCCTAGTGCGGTTCTACCTTAAAGCTAAATTCTTGGCTATAACATTAAATTATGTATATGCGTTTTATTTCTTCTTGAAAACCACACGTCTGAAAAACATAATATCTGAGTTTCCTACGAAGAAATATAAATTTTAATTAATTAACTAAGAAATAAATTATGCCTTTATAAGAAAATTCATAAGTGTGCTATTTCTCTGTCCATAGCTGTATATACACTCAGCGGCACGAAATGTTTTCCAAACTTGATTTTTGTTGTTATTATTAATCATGTTAAATGTACATATTTTGAATGTTTTAAACCCTTTTATGATAATTCAAAGGTTTACTTTATTTTTAATAACGAATAATTTAAAATTTCACATTTTCTCAGAAAAAAACATTTAAATTAAAAACAGTACAAAATAAAAAATTACGTATTTTTGGAGGGTTTTGAGACATATCAGTATCGTGTGTTCCCTCCTCTTGGCCATACTACAGCCTGCATTCGATCTGGCATACTCTGGATAGTGTTTTTAATATCACTTCACCATAAGCTCTCCCAAGCGTCCAGTGGAAAAAACCATTATTTCTGTGGTGATGATGGGTAGAAATTGCTCTCCTCTTCGACTTTTAGGGAAAAAAAGAAGAGAACGTGTATGGATAAGAAGAGGATAACGGTTTCTACCCATCACCACCAAAGAAACTATGGTTTTTCATGGAGGCTCAATTTTGGTATGGGGAGGTGTAAGTTCCGAAGGGTGTACGGAGTTGGCCATCGTTGATAATAGATTAACAGTAACGCGATACGTTGAGAAGATCCTTGAGGAACATGTCTTACCCTATACGGGACTCATAGGGTACGATCAGTTTCTCTTTATGCAGCACAATGCACATGCAAATAAAGTAAACCTTTGAATTATCATAAAAGGGTTTAAACAATCAAAATATGCACATTTAACATAACTACAATGAAATCATTAATGAAAAAATATTTGAGGGCGAGTTACAACAAAAATCAAGTGTGGCCAAGATTCCGTGCCACTGAGTGTATATATATACGAAATCCATATATATATACGAAATCCATATATATGTATATACGTCGGTGCTAAACATTTAACATGTTAAATGCAACAACAACTAATCCCGGAGAATTCTAGGGGTTTAACTTAAGCGCACCGAAAAACTGTGTTACCGGCATGAATTGCATACATGTTATCGATAGCTTGTACGAAAACTCCATGTTTTTTACTGTCATGGCGTCGCTAATCCCCGCTGTCGTTTTTTTCAACCAATAACCCCCGGGCTTGCAAAAAAACACGCCTCATGTTATCGATAGTTTGTATGAAAACTCCATTTTGTTTCTGTGATGGCATCTCTAGTCCCCGTTGTCGTTTTTTTTAACCAATTCCCCACGGGCTTGCAAAAAAACACGACTATAATGTCACATTCATAATATTTCAAAAATGTATTTCAAAAAAGAAAACTTTTTGCAAACAAGCCAAATTTAAGACAATGGATAGTATTGCTATATTTTTTTTGATATTTCCAATCAAATTCGGGAGTGTGGTAATAGAAAGGTACGAAGTGACATACACAAAAGAACACAGGACGTTATGTATATGCCCGATGAAACGTATGCATTCAAATGTTCTCAGTTAACATTAATTTAACACGTATGAAATTTTAGGTTCATTAAAAACTTTTCGCTTAACAAACAGGCTTTTCAGTACGTTTTATCACTTTTGGAATCCGATCTACCTCCTGTTTCCAGAGCATCCTCTGCGATTATTTGTAGAAGGAAATTAGCAGCACGGTGTTGATAAAGACTTCAGCGTCTGTATAGCACAACCGACCTTCAGTAAAATTCTTAGCTATCTTTATTTTTCTCTACAGATATGATAGAGATAGCACAACAGTTGTGTTCAAAGTAGATAACCATGCAAATGAAGGAAGAGGAGAAACATGAAGCCTAAAAATAAAGCTTATTTATTAGAAAAAATATAAAAATTTAAAATATACCCATTTTTACTCATATTTTTTTCAATATTCAGCTTTTAAAATTGACAAACGCAACAAATCAATAAAAGATGTAAAACTGACAATTTTGTATAGAGCTAATCGATTCCCTCATTTATGAAAATGGGGCACTATGTTACCGACGGGGAATTTTTCCCTTCGAAAGTATTGTAGAATACAATTTCATGAGTTTCGAACAAACATTCCCCCGACCGACGTTTATCAGAATAGGGCTGAATATGAAATAAAATATTTATATATATATTTTAAGAATTTTTATGAGCTTATTCAAAATGAAGTGTAAGTTCCTTTTTGGATGAGAATGATGAGGTGAAGGACTGATGACGTGAAGGGCGAGAAGAAATATAGTGCTGTTAAGTGTAATTAAAAAAAAAAGTATGTAGAAACAACCGTCTGAGAAGCTACTCAATTGCAGCAGCTACATATCTATTATATAATCTTTAAAACATAAAAAAAGAAAAGAGAGAAATCCTTGTGCTGTTTGGTGAACCAACGAGGCGTTGGAGTGGTTTAGCTTTTTTTCGTTTCAACTCAAAGAATAAATAAGCTGTAAAAGGACTGTTGCCGATTGCACTGCCTTTATAATGACTGTTGGTGATTCTAGTACCTTTGTTGCTGCGTTGTATAGTTATATTAAGGGTATTCATACAACGTCTTAAACTTTACGATGTCGTAAAATCGTAAAGTTTACGACACACATTTCATGAACGCACCAAAAAACATTTTGCGTAAATGTGGTAAACGATATGGTAAACAAATCAGCTGTTCGTTAAACGTGAAACAGCTTAAAATATTTAATTTAATTTTAACATTCGTAAAATTTGTCATTCGCAATTTAAAAATGCCCAAAGTAAGCCAAAAACTATATTTATACAATTGTACGAACAAATTGCTTTCAATGATCTATTAATTCTTGAGTTATTTGCCAAAAATGATGGTAAGCATGTTTATAGTTGTGATCAACACATAAGTGCATGTGTGAATGCATTTGTGTTTGTGTAACTCACACTATTTTGAAAAAAAACCTCATTTTTCCTCGAAATGCCCGTTCCTCTATTTTTTCTTCTAAGGTAACAAGAGTTTACCATGTTTACGATGTTTACCATCTTCGTTTAACACACAAATTTGTGTCTTAAAGTTTAAGATTTGTTTGAAAAGATTTCCCATACAAATTTTGACAGTACGTTTACGACGTCGTAAACTTTAACACGTTTAACACGTTTACGATGCTTTTCCGACGTTGCATGAATACCCTTATTATAACACTATGACTGTTGTTGTATCTATGTTACATATATATATAAAAAAGTAAATCATTGTGCTGTTTAGTGATCCAACAAAGCGTTGGATTAGTTTAACTTTTCTTCGCTTAAACTCAAAGAATAAAATAAGGTGTAAAAGAACTGTTGCCGATTACACTGCCTTTATTGTGGCGTTGTATATAAAAGAACTGTTGCTGATTAACATGCTGCGTTGTATAGTTGTAATACTATAACTATTGTTGCTGATGGTTCTGAAATGTTTGTTTGTGTTGCCCGCGCGATGCTGATCTCCTTATACATATATAAGTATTTAATTTATACTTCATGTATGTTTACGTAGTTATTTCTAATAAAAATAAGGGTTGGGTTCGATATCCCGCTTTTTAAAATCCCGCTTTTTATAATCCCGCTTTCTATAATCCAGTCTCTCATTATCCCGTTTTTTTATAATCCCGTTTTTTATTATCCCGCTTTTGCAATTAAAACTACTTGATTCAACTCCCACCAAAATTTCGTTGGGACTGATTTCATAAATTTGGGAGTTAGTTTATTTGGGACTTCATTATGAAATAATTCCCAACGATTTAAATAAACAATGAAGTATGCAACCCCCCTGCTTGGGCACACTATAGAATTTGGGATAGATGCAAAGATTCTTTTTATCATTTGTTTGACATAACCCTTCATTTGCATTTTGTGACTTAGTTCATTTTATGTTAGGAGTTGGTTCCAAAAACAATGGGAATGCGTTCATAATGAATTAGTGCGAGTTAGTGCATTGGGAGTTAGTTCCAGGGCCAATTTTTTCAATGAGTAAATATATGTATGTATATAATTTTGATTTTGTGAGCAAAAACAAATGTGTACAAAATCAAAAACACCCCTACATATTATTTTCTTTCATTCGAGTATTTTTTATTTTTTGAAATTTACAAATACGTTATAATTTTTTGTTTAATACCCAAATGAATTGCGAAAAACGAGATTGGCGGTATTTGCGGGGATTTAAAAAACCGGGATTTTAATACATTGGGATTATGAATAAGCGGGATTTAAAAAAAAACGGTATTTTAGTAGATGGGATTTTAAAACTTTTTTTTCGGGATTTTCTAAAAATGGGATTTTTAAAAATCGGGATTCCGATACTCTCCCATATTAAAAAAAAAGAAAAAAAAATTAATCACCGGGTATAAAACTGTTTGATTTAGTTTGGTGTACTTTGAAAAAAAAAGTTATTATAAAGTGTCAGTGGAAAATCCCTGGATTTTGTCAGCTAATTTTTTTGAACTGAACGAAAAAGCTTCATTAGTGTAAGTCACTGATCTCTATAATATACTGGATAGCGTATCCATAGAAGAAACTTGACTCCATTTGAAGAACTGTTATAGTGGAGCTGCCTACTTTTTTGTATAACAGTTTAACTTTATAACATATAAAAAGTGACGAAGTCAAACGTCAAAGAAGTGGAAAATGTGAAACGTTTTTCTCAGTTTGTTGAAATTTCATTAAAAAAATTAATTCGGGGAGAAAAAAACATTATTATTGAAATTTTTTCTATTTTTAAATCTTAAATACATCTTCGCAAAGGTATTATCTTCAATTAATGCCTCATTTGTTAGTTGTGAGTACGTCGCGTCGGCTAATTCATTCGTATTTTTGTGTTGAGAGTTCAGGTGGTGGTAGCAGTAATAATTGCAATGGCCATAATAAAATGAAACATAATTTTTATTCTACGGATATGCATCCGCAACTCCAGGAAACAATCAGTGATGTTTGTTCACAAACGCATTTCAACGCATCTTAACCAAACCCATCTACAGGGAAGTTACAAGTCCCATCATCGGTTACCACTGAGCTCGTTATTGAAGAACCATTAAAACCAAGTCCAAAATACAACGACATTATACCACTGATCTCTATATACACTGGATAGTGTATTCATACAAAATTTTTGAGGCAAAAATACAGTCGTGGCCGGTACCCTCATATAACAGTATAACAGCGGTGCCAGCGGAATGGACGCTACTGGACCTGCATTTTCTTATATTTTTTTTCAATATTTACAGCCGCAATGCTTGTTGACATCAACTGATATCAAATAAATGCTCAATTTCGCCAAATATCTTCAATCACTTTCTTCGTTTGTATAGAGCGAGATATGAGGTCGTGGCCGGTACCCTTTAAAAAACTTGCCTCACAAAAACTGTTATACACTATAGGCTATTCACTATCCAGTGTATTATAGAGATCAGTGCATTAGAATTTTTTTGGATAGTTACATCACTAAACTAAGTTGTAAAAGAAAATTTCGTGAAAGAAAACCAACTCGGCATGAGGCGAACATTTTAGAAGCCTCAAATAAAGTGATGCGCTGGAATTCATAAACATAGCTATCGATCATAAATAGAGTTGTTTGTCACCAAAAGACGAATTTACAATCATGCGAGTAGCCCAGTGGAAACGCACATTTGGCTGGATGAACACACAAAGCTTAGACACTGCAGATAGGTGAGTACAAAACAAGGTGGCGTTTGTATTTGGTTTTGATGATAAATGTGTTTTTAACGTACATCAACTCCAAGTGCGCTAAAAACACGTGGAAATTCAATGCATGTGGTTCCAAACAGAATGTGCATTGGGTTATCAGCGTCTGGGAAATAGGGTGACTCTCTGAAGAAATGTCACGAGGTCGAGTCTCCGCAGTTGCCGAATTGATCGCCGAAAAGCTCGAACGTCAATACGATCCACTTGAAAAGGCAACCGATTTCCTTACACCTTTACAACTGTTAGCCAAACATCGCATTGAAACTCAATTCACTTGAGTCGAACAAGGATTTCCAAAAATTTCCATATAAAAGTAATTACCTGCATTTTTCAGTTTTAAAGCAAATACCGAAATAACTTTTATATGGAAATTTTTTTAAATCTTTTTTTTCGATTTGAAAATGGTTTTCAGAAACACTTAGGGAACTTAAAACGAAACTTATAACCATTCCAACCATCCCTATAAACTTAATAGTTTTGAAATGACAGCGTGGTTTATCTACGAATTTCAAGAAATTTCTTAAAAGTAATAGAAATTTCCTGAAATTGGTAGATAAACAACGTTGTCATTTCCAGACTACTCGCTTCATTTGAATTATTGGAACGTTTTTGAGTTTGAACTGAAGTCCTCTAAGTGTTTCTAAAAACCATTTTCAAATCGAACAAAGATTTAAAAAAATTTCCATATAAAAGTTATTTCCTGCTTTTTTCAGTTTTAAAGCAAATGCCGAAATTACTTTTAAATGGAAATTTTTTGAAATCTTTTTTTCGATTTGAAAATGGTTTTCAGAAACACTTAGGGAACTTAAAACGAAACTTAGAACCATTCCAACCATCCTCATAAACTTAATAGTTTTGAAACGACAGCGTGGTTTATCTACGAATTTCAAGAAATTTCTTAAAAGTAATAGAAATTTCCTGAAATTGGTAGATAAACAACGTTGTCATTTCCAAACTACTTGCTTCATTTAGATTATTAGAACGTTTTTGAGTTTGTGTGTGTATCTAAAACCCATTTTCAGATCGAACAGAGATTTCAAAAAAAATCCATATAAAAGTAACTTCTGAAAAATTGAATTAATCTCCTTTTTAACCACGATTTAAAAGAGACACTTTTTTAATGCTTAAATCATTTAAGAGCCACTTATATGAAATCTTTGTTTTTGAATGCCTATAATGCACTTTCTATATTTAGGAACTTAACAAATCCAACTAATGTGTGAACTTTGGATGTCCTAAGCTCTCTTGCTGAAAATGCTCGAAGTCAATTTTTATTTGTGTTCCAGGGATACAAAAAGGTATCAATCATCGCTGTACGACTGTAAGTGGAGCTGCCTTCCCATCATCTTCAATTGGAGTCAAAAAAACTTTTATACTTTGTAGGGAATACACTCTCCAGTGTATTATAGAGATCAGTGGGGTAAGTAAGATAGCGATATGAGAGATGACACCTGGTTTAAAATGGAAGTGAGTGACTACCCTTTTGAAACTTCTATTGTAGCTGAAGAAGAGTTCTATCCTTTTTTGTTTCACCACACACATTTTTCTTCCTGAAAAAAAATTTTTTTCACTACCATTTCTTTTTTGTTGAAAAGAATTGATGTAGGTATGTTAACTTAAATAGGAAATAATTGAAAAGAAAAATAATGGATTTTACCTGTTCATTTTTGTTTTTATTTATGTTTAACCTCCAACGTTTAATGTTGAAAATTTTTTTTTATTGTAATTTTCAAATGTTCTATCAAAAGTGAAATATTTTTTTTTAAAATATTTTCGTTAAAACTCGCTTTTAAAATTTAACTGGAGGAAAATGGCATTTTAGTTTATTGGCTTGTTTATCGGCCTTTTAAAACTAAAATTGGTTGGTGCAACCGATAAATGCCATTTTAAAATTTAACGAAGCAGTAAATATTTTAGAGCGTTTAGTGCAACTGGCCATTACGCACCCGAGTTATATATATATATATAAACATATATTTTATGATATAAATGTACACTTATTGTACTAAACGATCGAACTGACTTTTAAACACACTCCCTATAATTCCCGGAAGCCTACCTGTCAGCTGAAATGAATTTATAATAGTTGTGTTTTTTTCCAAACCCGGAGGTAACTGGTTGAAAAAAACCATTTCGGGGTTTAGCAACGCCATTACAGAAAAAAATGGAGTTTCCATACAAACTATCGATAATAAGTACCTATGCAATTCCCGCCGCCGGTAATACAGTTTTTCTCCGTGCTTAAGTTAAGCCCTGTGTTTAGCTAAACCCATTGGGGATTAGTTGTTGTTGCATTTAACATGTAAATTATTTAGCTCAGAATCGTTTTTTTCATTCAATTTCATTTGGGCTTGGAAAAAAACACGCTTAATGTCAACAATAATCCCAACTGATATAAGTCACCTCACAGATATTATCTGCAGCACTTTATGTTAGAGTTAAATGCACAATGAGACAACATTTGTATAATCTTCCTATATTCATATTGCAATATGGCGAAGCTGAGTTTTTACTCATATAACTGTGCTGTCGGGTGTTATAGTGAGTCGAATTACATGTGCTAAAATAGTCATTTTTCATTTATAGAGCGGAATGTTTCTATTTTATTTCTATACTACTGTGCTCCGCAAATTTATGGATAAATGAAGTGAGATACCACGCCGCCATTTTACATCATCTATATATGTAGGTATTAAGTCTGAATATTCATGTACCTATATTTGTGATTGTGAAAGTTCACAGTAAAGTTTTTGTTTTTTTTGTTTTTTTTTTCAAACGTGGGTAGGTGCATTTTAGTTGTTTTCAAAAGAACAATATGGAATTAAAAAATTGTTGTAAAAACAGTGAAAAGAAAGTGCATATTTTTTAAAGCACTTAAAATATATGTCTCGGTGGCCGAGCGGTTAGCGCGCAAGAATTGCTATGCGATGGAACCCGGGTTCGATTCCCAGACCCAACCTAGAAGTAATTATCTCCTAAACTCTGAGGTATCATTTCAGATAAAAACTTTAAAAGAATATGCAAACAAATACTAAATAAAAATAAAATAATACACATTAATCTTCTATAAGCTTTCTTTAATTGTGACCGTTAAGTTTTTTCGAAAGTAAACCAATTTACTCCATAAGGGTGCAATATGAGTGGAAAGAAGTAGCCCTTTTTACTCTTTGGACTGTTGTATAAAGCTTATATGAGTGCAATAAATACTTATAAGAAGTATCTTTGGATGAATATAGGAGTAAAATTGTTAGTTGGGATGTTAATGTCACTTTTTGTATATGTGTAAATGGAATTTTATAACAATTTATTTGAGCTGTGATATAAATCTGTGATTAGAAATAAAATACAAACTATGATAAAAGAAATTAATTGAGCTGTGATAAATTATATGTGGATTGCTGTCTTTTGTCCGAGTGCCGTCAACGTTCTGCATTTTGCTAGAAAAATATGTGATTTAAGGCTCCGAAGAAGATGATAAGGTTTTAAAAGAGTGTGAGAAAATCTACGATGGGCAATTTTAGTAGCGCGCTACGACCATAAGAGGATCCTGGTCACTGCACATCTTAAAACGTTTTTGATCACCCGACAATCAGTGTAGAAACAGCCGATTCCATCAAAAGCCTGATAGACAAGTCAAGAGAGGCGCTTCATGCTTTGAAGAATTCAGGCATTCCGGTAGACAATTGGGATATTGTAGTTATCTTCACTTTGCTGAAAAAATTACCAACAAAAAATCAACAAATGTGGGAAGAAAAGTTAGGTTTGAAAACAGAATTACCTACCTTCAAGGAATTTTCAACATTTTTGGAGACTAGGTTTCGTTCCTTAAAAGTCGTCTGTCAGCAAAGTTCGAAGTCTAAAGATAACGCAAGTAAAATCCAAGCTGAAACCAAAGGTTTTCATTTGAAGTCGTTGAGAAAGGAGAAGTATAGCTGCGCAGTATGTCACAAAGGTCAGCATTCACTTCGTTCGTGTCACTCATTTTTGAAGCTACATGTGCCAACAAGGCTACAAAATGTTAAGCAACTCGGCGTTTGTGAAAATTGTTTGGCTTACAACCACAAAACTTTTCAATGCCCGTTTGAAAAACGCTGCTTTACATGCAACCAAAACCATCACATGCTTTTGCACACTTCTCAAAATGATCATTCGCACAGCAATCACAATTCCTTTGCTCAAGGTTCGTAATCCAACCAATCGAAATCTTTTAACACAAATTCAGCTCCTTCGAATATTTTATATAGAAATCAAAATTCATTGTTCGTTAGTTCTAATAACAATCAAAATACGCACCAAGGTTCTTCGCAGATAAACCCAAACGCACTACCATTCAATCCAGCAGGTAGGTACTACCGAAGCTTTGAAAAACTCCACCACTCACACTTATCACGTTTCAAATCCTATGAACACACTGGTTTTGCTTGCTACAGCAGTCGTCCAAGCACGAGCATCCAATAGAGAGTTCATAAACTTGAGAGCGCTGTTAGCTCCTGGTTCGGAATCAACTTTGATCATGAACGAGCTATGCAACAACTTTGTTCGAACAAATCTCCCACCTTCATGGAATTTTCTTGATTGGGAAACAACAAAAGTGGATCTAGTCAAAGCTTTGAATATGAAACTTAAATCTTTGCATATCTCATTTGAACCTGGTGCTATGGCGTTTGTTCTAAAAACTATAACTGGTCTACTATCAAATAGGAAATTTGTTTGTGGAGTCATATTCAGGGTTTGAGTTTGGCTGATCCTTCATTCTATTAAATCTTCTATTGCTGACTTAATGAGGTCTTTTCTGAGGTCGTTGTACCAGAAATTGTTAGAGGAAGTGAGGCTGTAGCACCAATTGCTCAGAGCACTGAACTTGGATGGATAGTTTTTGGCAGGGCGCCTATTCAAACTTGCCGTATTCATCTGCAGCTGGTTGACATAGATACACAGCTACGAACATTTTGGGAAATCGAAGAATCTCCGTTTGCAAATCCAGAAACTGCTGAAAACATTGCGTGTGAGGAATACTTCATGACCTACACTAGACGTTTACCAGATGGAAGATTTGAAGTTTTGTTACCATTCAAGGGAGGTTTTCAACCGGCACTGGAAGCAAGTCAGCAGGGAGCACTAGGAAGATTTCTCATGCTTGGAAGAAGATTCAACAACCATCCTCAACTGCAGAAGGAGTACTGCAACTGCAGAAGGAGTACTCATCCTGCATATCGGAGTATCTTCAACTTGATCAAATTGAAGAAGTAGATGTCAGCCAAGGTGATTCTTCAGTCACCATTCCATTATGTTGTGCCTCATCATGCTGTGTTCAAGAAGTCCAGCAAAACTACAAGCTTCGGATAGTTTTCGATGCTGCCTTTAAAACTACAGTTGGGACTACCTTGAATGAGCATATTTTGGTTGGGCCTAAAACACAATCAAATATAATGGACATAATACTAAAGTGGAGAAAATTCAAGATTACCTTGACGGCAGACATGGAAAAAAATGTACCGGCAGATGCAGATGAAACAACCAGATACATTTTCTCATATGATTTACTGGCGAGACAACAAGATGAATTAAAGCTGTATCGGTTGAAAACCGTCACGTTTGGAACAGCTTTCGCTCCTTGAACAAGCGTGCTGATGACGAAAAAGACAAATATCCATTAGCAGCCCAGATGATACGTCAGGATATGTACGTCGATGATTTAGTAAGCGGTACTGGTACAGTTCAAGAAGCTCAACAAAAAGTAACTGAAATCGACCAACTTCTCTTGTCAGCTGGCTTCTACTTACGCAAATGGGCAAGCAATTCTGTAGAAGCTTTAATAAATATTGCACCCCAAGAGCGTGTAGTGGATTTTCGGCTGCCTTTCGATTCTTCGGAGCATATCAAAACCTTGGGAATAAAATGGCTTCCCTCCAGTGACTCGTTCACTTTTCAGTGGATCCAAACAGAAACGATTGATGTCACCAAGCGAACTATTTTGTCAACCATTACTAAGCTTTTTGATTCACATGCTTGGATTTCTCCGTGTGTGATATCGGCAAAAATTATCATGCAATATTTGTGGTGGAAAGGCTTAGCATAGGATGTTTCTGTTCCAGTCGATTTGCAGCGTGAATGGATTTCTTTAAGACCATATTTGCCAATTCTCCAACAAATTCGAATACCACGATGGTTTTGTACTGAAAAAGAAAATTTGGAGTTAGAATTGCACGGGTTCATTGACGCTTCTATGAAGGCATACGGGGCAGCAGTTTCCCTTAGGGTTCTAGACAAAGGCAACAAAATTAACACTCACCTCGTTATGTCCAAAACCAGAGTTGCTCTCCTTAATAAATTTTCACTTCCTCGACTTGAGTTATGTGGGGCTGTTATGTTAGCTCGTCTTCTTTGCTGTGTTTTCAAAACTGCTCATTCGCGAAACCCACGAAAAAACGCTTCATTGTGGATTGCAACAAATAGTTGCATATCTACGCAGCAAATATTGGATTTTAAATCTTAAACGAAGTGTAAAGAAATATATCCACCGTTGTGTTATCTGCTACCGTTTCAAGGCCAAACTTATGCAACAGCTGATGGGCAATTTAGCAGCCCCTCGAGTTAGAGTCTCTCGTCCATTCACGCATACTGAAGTGAACTACGCAGGGCCGATGGAAGTCAAGGCCTGGAAAGGACGCGGAGGAAAAATCTACAAGGGATGCTTCGCCATATTGCTTATCAACCAGAGCAATCCACCTGGAGGCGGTTAGCGACATGACCACTCAGGCGTTTCTGGCAGCTTTTCGAAGATTCACTGCACGTCGAGGTGTCTGCACAGAAATGTACAGTGATTGCGGAAAAAACTTTGTAGGAGCTAACACCGAGCTTCAAAGAATGCTGAAAGCCGCAAACATCAATTGGAAACAAATTCAATTAACTACAACGAATGTCGGTACCGAGTTGAATTTCATTCCTCCCACTTCGGAGGATTATGGGAAGCAGGAATGAAATCCGCAAAGTTTCACTTGAAACGGATCGTCGGAAACAAAACCCTTACATTTGAGGAGCTCAGAACGCTTCTAGCAGAAATATAAACCTGTTTAAACTCGAGACCTCTATGTCCACTAACCGATAACCTCGATGATTTCGCCATTCTCACTCTAGCACAGAAGCAGATTTGACAGTGGAAAAAGTTTCACAACTAGACAGATGGAAGAAGATATAAATAGCTGTTCATTCATTTTGGAGGCAGTGGAGTGGAGAATATCTTTCTCGTCTTCAACAGCGGTTGAAAAACGAACTACAGCCTCCAATTATAGATCTAGTCTTGGTGAAGGATGAACGTTTACCACCATCAAAATAGACTCAAGCTCGTATCACTTCATTAGTTTCAGATAAGCCAACTCCTGTCGTCAATTTAAAAACACAATCAGAAGACCGATCACCAAAATATGCCTTCCACCCTATAACAAAACTGCAGATGAAAACGCAACAATCTAACCATGGACCAATATCTAACATATAGTCAACAGAAAACATTCACTCGAAACAAAAACACTCATTCAAAACATACAAACTCATATATTCAAATTTTTAAAAGTCAAATCAAAATATAACACTCATACATCGTTTTATAAAAGTCATACAAATCTGATGTTGCCCACAGAAAATCAAAATATTCAACATCAGTCACTTATATGCACAAACTCACAAAATGTCGCCAACAGAAAATCAAAGTATTCGACATTTTTAAAAATTAAATTTTTTAAAAATCAATTTTTAAATCAATCACTCACATTCACACAGTATTATAAAAACTCAAAACACACACACAATCATTCATACAGACAATCATTCATACACACACTCATTTATCACAAGTATCACACTGAAATTATGCACACATACAATCATTCACACACATACTCATTCAATATCGCGCACATTCAACAAGTATCACACGTACACACTCATTCGATATCACCCACATTCAATTACATTTAAAACTAACATTTAAAAAATTTAAACATTAGGGGTATTCCCGATCCGATGCAACTGGTCTTGTATCATTGCAAAAATGCAAAAGTGTAAAATTGCTATACCCAAACCCCATTGTAAAAAAAAAACTTTGCACTTTTGCAATGATGCAAAACCAGTTTGCATCGGATCGGGAATACCCCTATTGAATTATTTCAAATATACTAACATTCAAACACATTAATTTAAATTAATTATTACATAAACGATGTCATCAACATAAAATTAACAATATTTTAACAACTAAACAACATTAAGGGCGGTATTCACCAAGCGCTCATAAAAGGTTCTTAAGTTTATGAGGCTCATAACTCAAATAATATTTGTGCTATTCACCAAACACTCATAAGTATTTTTCGTAGTTCGAAAATGAGAGCGGCTCTCTCTTAACCAGGCATAACCAAACTGTAAAATCAAACTTTTTTCGCACAAATGCATCACAAATAATAACTTTAGCACCAACAACAAGACCAATTAATATTTTTTCAAATTAATTGATAGGAGAAAAGATTTTTTAACAACGAAACAAAATAAATTTAATGAATATCAAAAAAAAAAAATAAATAAAAATAAAAAATTGTAAAATTTTCGAACAAGTTTTCGGAGAGAGCGCTCATAAATTATGAGTGGTCGGGAGCACTCTTAAGTTTTATGAGCGCTCATAAATGTTCACTATTGTTGCTTGGTGAATAGATTTATGAAGCTTTTAAGTTATGAGCGTTCGGCCCTAAATCACAGTCACCGAATTTATAAAATCATCATATCGATCACAGTCAACACATAGTCACGAAGGTTAAATCAACTTTAAATTATCAACAAACAACATTACAACCATCAAAATCAATTATAAACCACACTAAAGAAACACCGAAAACTTTTTAGTAATAAACCAAAAAATTAAAAAAAAAACATTTTTTTACGAAAAAATTTGCAACACCCTATTAAAACCAATCAAAATTCACATCAAATTAATTTATTTTCATCAAACTACAGTTCACTTAAAAATCACCATACAAAAAAATACACATTCAAAATTAAAACAAAATAATGAATTTCACACTAAAAAATGAGACACTCTAATGTACCGAATAAGAAACAAGCATCAATAGAAAAAAATCAAACACTCAATGGAGATAAGGGATACACACGAACATGTGTATTCCTTATGGGAAACACACAAACACGTATATTTCTTAAGGAAACCGAAAATTGCTACTGAAATACACTAATTATCAACTAAATACTGCAAATTTGTATAAAATAATTGGAAACACATTATTGTTTTAAATACTTTCTTTTTTAACAAAATTAACACAAAAAAAAAACAATTCGCTCAATGAGCGAAAACAACAATTGAATTACTACTATTTACAAACTAAGCTAAGTACAGACGATTGTCAGATCTTACAATATTGTCAGATCTGTCAGTGAAAAAACTGTTCCAAATGTCTTACAATCGTCTGAACACACAATCTTGTCTGAAAATATTGTCAGACGACAATCTGACAAAAAATTTCAGGTATCTTACAATCGTCTGAACACACAATTTTTATCATTGTCAGGCTCATTGGCCATTGTCAGATGCTTTAATTGAAAACATCTTACAATTGCTGACAATTTCTTCATTGTTCGAAATGGCAATGAGTTGGTTAAAGAGAAATAAAAAAGAGCTGACAATCAAATTGGGAAGAAATCTATCAACCGTGTGAACGGACAATTTTTTCATTGTGAGAAATATGTCAATTTTCAGATAATTGTTAGCTATTGTCAGACCATTGACAGTACTGACAATATTGTAAGATCTGACAATCGTCTGTATTTGGCTTTACAACCGACGCACGCCAAACGAGATGAAACGAGACAGATATATTAAAAATGCAATTCAGCACTTTTAAGTTACTAAGTCCCCTTTCACACAAGGAAACTCAGTTTCCAGCAACTTTCAGTTTTTAGGAGAGAAGGGCTGGAGCCCTATGGTGCCCATAGGAATGAACGGTCTACGATTGGTGGGAATTGGAATTGGAACAAATTTTATTCGAACAGATCTAGCTTTTATAAAGCCCCTTTCACACGAGGAAACAAGCCGGACATTTTTTTGACGTTTTCTTTTAATTTCCTTAAAAATCTCTTGTAACTTTGTCCCCTTTCACACGAGGAAACAAGTTGCTGGAGATTTTTTGACGTTTTCTTTTTATTTTCAATTCCCACCAATCGTAGACCGTTCAATCCTCTTACTTGGTGCCCTTCTCACCCAAAAACTGAAAGTTGCTGGAAACTCAGTTTCCTCTTGTGAAAGGGGACTAATAAAAGCTAGATCTGTTTGAATAAAATTTGTATTTTGTAGTACGTACTTTTATTTGTTGTTTATAAATATATTTAAAAAAAAATTGAGCATTGCAGAAGAAAGAAACTTGTTACTTGAGAACTTCGTTCACAGCCGGGGAGGAATGTTGGAATGTTTGATGACGCGTGTAAATCCCAAATCTCATCACGCACCCGGAAGCCTACCTGTCAGGTGAAATGAATTTATAATGTCAACAATAATGTTAATGTCACTTTTTGTAAATGTCAATATTTTAATGTCTTAATCTTCAAAATTTGCAATTCATGTTTCACTTTTTATATTTTTTTTGAGAGTCACGTTCACTGATCTATATATACACTGGATAGTGTATTCATACAAAATTTTTGAAGCAAAAATATAGTCGTGGCCACTGATCCCTATAATACACTGGATAGTGAATAGCCTATAGTGTATAATAGTTTTTGTGAGGCAAGTTTTTTAAAGGGTACCGGCCACGACCCCATATCTCGCTCTATACAAACGAAGAAAGAGATTGAAGATATTTGCCGAAATTGAGCATTTATTTGATAATGTTTAATTTTTCATTTTGTTTCTAATAAAATTTTGCATATTGTATTAAGTGTGAAATAAAAACTATCATTTTGTAATTCAAACGAGTAGCATATCTTTTACTTTCAACTTTAGATTTTATAGGAATTTGGATTAGAAATTTAACAAGTTCAATTTTTGGTCGAATAAAAACAACAATAACAACATATTATTTTCATTGACATTTGACAACCACGTGTTGTTATTATTGTTTTCGTCGCCGCTAGGAAAGATTCACGTTGGTGTGGGGGATCTTTAATGCTACTTACATATATCAACCAAAATACATTGTGAGCATTTGATTTACTTTTTTGTAATACTTTTATTACAATTCTGATGTATTATAGTCAAAAAAGACTAAAAATAATTTCAAAGACTTACAGTTAATTAACTGCAGTTAAAAGAATTACTGACTAAAACCAAAACAAGGCCAGTACTGAAGACTTTCGAGTGACTTAAAAGACTAAAACCAGTTCCTCGCATCGATAAAATCAGTCGAGAAACGATGAAAATTAAAACAAATCATATAGGTTTTGTTCCATTTTCCAATGTTTCTCGACCAATTTTGTCGATGCGAGAGTTACAGAACGTAGGCACAGTTAAAAAGTACTGCAGTCATTGTATATAAACTCTATAGTAGTCTCATGAAGAGGAACGTCCGACGCGCTATAATGTGAGCCGATACTGAAGCTTGTTCCATTTCAAACCATTTCAGTTGAGAACGAACATATAATCAAATACAAGAGAATAAAACTTAAGATTAAAGAAAGAAAAGAAGATAGAGAACAATGTATAGGAAATTTATGAAATTGAAGTGAGACAAGAAAAAATCAATTTCGAAAAAAAGTTGTTTTATTTTTTTTTTAATTGTTACGTTTATTTTAATCGATTTTTAAAATTTGCAAACCAAATTTTCATTATATAATTTTTTATAAAATTTTCTAACCAAAAAAGTTTTTTCCGAAAAAAATAGTTAAATTTTTTTTGGAAAAATCTATTTCACATGTACCTATTTCAATGGATTTAAAAAATTTCAAAGCAAATTCCCATTTTTTTTAAATTTTTATAAAATTTGATAACTTAAAAAAATGTTTTTTCCATCAAAAAATTATTTATTTATTTTTAGAAAAATAGTTTTCACGTGTATTTCAATCGATTTAGAAAATTTGCAAACCAAATTCACATTTTTTTTTTAAATTTTTACAATTTTGCCTTTAACAAAAAAAAAAAACACTTTTTAGAAGAAAATAATTTATTTTCTTTCAAAAATTGGTTTTACGGGTATTTCAATTGGTTTTTAAATTTAAAAACCTAATTCCACTATTTTTTAACATAATATGGTTACCACATAATAATACCTACCTAAAACGATAAAAAAACCTAACTACAATTCATACCTACCTACCTATATACCTACCTAGGGAAAAAGCATAATAAATGATAAATATAGCAACATTGTATTTACCTCACATATTGTGAAATTTAACAACGTTGCTTTGATATATTCAATTTGCATCAAATTTGAAAATTTAAAATATTTCCCTTCAAATAATACCTACATATCTATACCTAAACCTATATATATACCCCAGTCATGACAAAACACAATAAGCTTCGTCCATACGACAAAAAAATTTCATTTTCTTTCCCTTATTTTGCTTTATGCCACGTCAAAAATATGATTTAACCATCTCCCTTAGTCTCATTATTGTTGTCAGAATAATATTAATATAATCCTCTCGTTCTTACTACTTATGTTCATTTCTTTTTGATTTGTCTTCCTCCCGCCTTTTTATTTCTCCAATTTCAGATTGTGGCGATTGCAGCGCTGTATGAGAGGCGATTCTGAACTAATATTTTTTGTTCCATGAGAGTACTATAGTGTTCATATACAAAGGTTATAAATGATGTGATAGGCGCTAAAACTGTTTTTTTTTTTTATAGATATGGGTGCTATGATCTCCACGATCGCGTACTGCGGATTCCATAATCGACATGAATATTCTGTATAAATGTGACAATTGCAAAAACATCTCTCCATTTTCTTGCATTGCTACCATAAATCATATACATAGTTTTCTCAATTTTATTTTAAATTTTATTTTAAATTATTATAAAGACGAAAGTTTATCACTCACTGACTCACTCACTCATTCATTGACTCATCATTGTACAGCTTACTTTGTAATATATACAATATATTTAAAAAAATTTTCACATAACCTTATATGTATTTGAAAGTGCACACTAAGAAGGGATTTTTTAAAAATTCTTAAATTTAATAGGGTAAGCTTAGGTTTAAATAGGGTAAAGTCGGATTTCTATTTTCTAAATGGGTAGAGATAAAATTATAAATTTTTATGGAATCAATAGATTTTTTAATTATAAGGTCAGGGGGGTTAAAAAAATTATAAAAAATTATAAATTACCCTCAAGCTTAGATAACAGAATTATAAAGGTTGTTTTACATGTCAGCTTATTATTCACCAGTGCATGCACGCATGGGTTTCATTTTTCTTTAGTCCGAACAGCAATATGATAGCAATGAGTTTGATACCTCATTTGTTATTCTACATACTATAAAACCATCACAATTTTAATTTTAATTTAATCAAAAAATCCATTAAATTTAATCGAAATTACCTCATTTGTTCATTGCCAATCACCACCGACCAGTGGCAGATTACTCGTTATTTTATCAAAATCAGAAAATCCAAATGATATTGATGGATTAAATAATTCATAACTTCTGTTCTAATTGTCCGATCTTCAAGATTAAGGTATTAAAATAATCACTAAATGTTAAGCTTTAATTGAGTAAAAAAATTATTGCGTGGGGAAGCGTTCTATACTGAAGGGATGGTAAAGAGGTCATCAATTCAATTTTCTGTATTAAAAATGCAAAAGTTGATAAAAATTTTACGAATTTCTAAAAATGGTGTTCCACAAAGTTGTAGCCCCAACCTTTATCTATAAAAAAGTCAATGGTGTTATAGGGGTAAATTCAACAAGTGCGGCGGGAGGGGGATTTAAATGATTTTTTACCATAAAAATCGATTTTAATCAAAAAAATCATCCCACATGACATCATTAATTTATTAATAACTCCTAGAATACTTAACGGAATTTCAAAATTAAGGTCTTAAAATACTGTCATTAAGACACACATTAAATGTATGTAAAATCTCAAATTTCCATGACAATTATGAAAAAAATGTAAAAACAAATTGAATTAATGTTTTTTTATACCCACTTTGATTGATTAAAAAATTTTAAATAATATTTTATATTCAAAATAGAGAAAAAAAAAATTATTACATATTATTTAATAAAATATTGTCTAAACATTTGTTGAACATCTTAGAGTTGTAAGTCCAAAAAGAAAATTGATATTAAATATATTTTGAAATTAATTTATTTATAACATGCTTTTTGCGACATAGTATTTGATTTATTAAAAAGCTCATTTCTTTTTACTAGAATAACGGATTTTTATCAAATGACTTTTATTCTTGAAAACAAGTAAGCGCTTATTTTGATATATAAAACATATATATCTATCATCGATTTTTAATTTTCATGAAAAATAAATGAAAAAACTTCGAAAATGTCATATAACTTTAGTAATTCTATATTGATATTTAAAAATGTGATTCTACATGATAGATAATAGTATAATTTAAATTCAATAAAAAAAATTACTAATAAAATAACCTGAAACGGCTAAACAATTAGAGTGGAAAAATAAATATTATATTTTAAGCTTCGCGAAAAATTTTCTATATCTGCAGGTATACATATACAATATACATATGTATATTATTATATGCGCGTGCGTTGGTGGTAGGTATTTCTCATTCGTAATAATCCTAAAGGTACCCTCATTGTTGGTTTGGTTGGCTGATAACTTTTGTTCTAATGATCGAATCGTCTTAAAATTTAGGTAGAATGTCATGCACGTGTACTTGACCTTTTTAATGAAACTTACTATGATGTGGGTAGAATATATTATTTGATTGGCTTATATCTTCTGTTCTATTAATCGGAACTGTAAGATTAAGGTCTTAAAGTAAAGGTAAAATGTTAGGCTAACTTCACTTCGAAGTTAATTTACAACAAAAAATTCAAGTTGAATTAAAAAAAATCGCTTTGGGCAATTTGGGCAATGCAACAAATTTGATACTCAGATTTATAGAAAAGAGCTGATTTGGTCAAGTGATTGACTTGACAAGTTAGATTTTTAATAATGGTCAGATTTTCAAGGGGAAGTTTTTTAAATTTTGATTAAGTATCCGGCTAAACAGTGTTCAAAAAGTTAAAAAAAAACAAGTTAAAACACAAGTTATCAAAACAATTCGTACGGTTCACCCAAAGGTACTGTTAACTTGGGCGCCTGCCTGGCGACTGAACATACCCTAAAGCCCACATCACACGACGCTTGTTTTCCTGCTAGAAATGCTTGCTGGCTTTCGTGCTGGTTTTGTTGCATGGTGTGGTGCTGGATGTTTTGCTGGTTTGAATTCTTCGGCTTCACTCGATGATTGTTTTGGAGCTGTATTCTCTGATGGTTTTTTGACATTTCTTGCGAATTTGCACAAATTTTTACAATATTTTTCTGCACAAATTTTCACAAAAAATGCATACATCTGATAGAACTAAATATACAAATTAATGAAATCACATTTAATTTTGTTTAAAGTTGAAAAAACTGTCAGAAAATAAATAAAAACGAAATAGAAAAAATGACATTTGAATCCAGCAGCAAAACAAGAAAGAAAAATAGCACCGGTTCTAACTTTGAAATCTAGCAGCGCTTCTATCAAGAGAGCCAGCAATGACGCCATTTTCCAGCTCAATAGCCAGCACAAAAGCCAGCAAGCATTTCTAGCAGGAAAACAAGCGTCGTGTGATGCGGGCTTAAGCGGAGCAATGGAGTTGCGTGAGCGGGACAGGGGACCCGCAATCGATTTTTATCGACAAAGGTCAAACTAAGTGAATGCCTGGTATAAAGGGTAGACTAGATTTAACTTGACGAGCAACAATGGTCAGATTTTCAAGATTAATTTCCCAAAATCAAGGTGAATTATCATGCTCGAGGTAGAAAAGTAGGTCAAGGGCTGACTGGGCAAATCGGATATAGATTTATAACTTGAGTTCTAATGGTCAGATTGTATATGTATATATACCTATACCTTATATCTTCTGTAATATAAGTTAGTGAATTGAAAGACAGAGAGGTGTTGAGAGAGACAGAGAGGTGCAGTGAGATCTAGAGAGGGACATAGAGATACAGGGAGCGACAGAGACATACAGGGAGCGACAGAGAGATATAGAGAGATACAGAGAGAGACAGAAAGATATACAGAGAGACAGAGAAATGCAGGGAGATACAGAGATAGACAATATAGAGAGGGACAAAGAGATATAGACAGATAGAGACAAAGAGATACAGAGAGAGACAGAGAGATACAAAGAGATATAGAGAGGTAAAGAGAAAGACAGAAAGATATAGAGAGAGGCAGAGATATACAGGGAGATACAGAGAGAGACAGAAAGATACAGAGAGGGACAGAAAGATATAGAGAGAGACAGAGAAATAGAGGGAGATACAGAGAGAGACAGAAAGATACAGAGAGGGACAAAGAGATACAGACAGAGAGGGACAAAGAGATACAGTCAGAAAGAGACAAAGATACAGAGAGAAATTTTGGTTGGTTTGATTTGATTTATAACTTATAAATAGTCAGATTTGTATAGTTTCTTAATATAAAGGAAGAGAGAGATAAAGGTAGATTCGAGATAAAGGTAGATTGAGACATTGCCTTGCACATACATCGTGTGACAGTTAAAGGTAGATTCGAGATAAAGGTAGATTGAGACATCGTGTGACAGTTAGCGTAGCCAACTGTTGGGGTAAATATACTAGTAACCATATAAGTGAGTTGAATTCAAATGTGTGCAGTGATGACTATGAACACCATTCAAAAGAAAAGCAGAAACATTTCCTAATCTTAGTAGAGATGTTAGGCAAAGTACTCGCTGCCAAAGACCTTTGAACAAGAAAGAACCTCGTGGCTCACTTGGATTCTCTTTTCGCTCTGAATCACCATCATTGCTGCGTACATCGTTGATACATAACACTACCTCGACATCAAAGGGTGTTAACAAAACTATTTCAAATCTAAAGATACTAACCCAGGGGCTCCACTAGAAATGAACCATTCCAAAATATGTATTATGTCGTCAAAATTTCTTGTGGAGGACACTTATGTCAAGAAGATTGTCTTCGCAGAAGAAATAAATGTGGACATAAATTAACTTTTAGCGCGAATAATGCGGTGCTTGCTCGGTGGGGACATGATTGCCATTAAAATTTTATGAAATAATTTGCCCACTCAACGAAGAAATAAATACTTCTGAAATAAAATTAGAAATAAAAATTGCTTGTGCAGCCAGGGGGTAATGAAAAACCAAAACCAAAAACTAAATAAAAAAATTATTCTTTTAGACGGAAAATTTTTGAAATATTTAATGGGCTTGGGAATGGTTTTCAAAACCACTCGGACGACACAAATGATTCAGATCCGTTTGAATTAACCAAAAAAAGCATGTGGTTTAGAAATAACAGCCTGGTATATCCGTTGGTTTCAAGAAATTTCATTAAATTGATAGAAATTTCTTGAAAGAGCTGGATATACTACGCTGTCATTTCTAAACCACTTGATTCATTTGGACAATTGAAACGGTTCTGAGTCTCAATTTGAGTCATCTTATGAATTTTTATATCCATTTTGAAACAAAAAAAATATTCTTTTGTGATTTGTTTACTAAGACACATCCGTATTTTCTGAATGCAAATAAAACTATTTCATTCTTTTCCGACGTATCGTTGGTTTTTTTCCAACTTTTTCTAGGATTAGATTTTATTTAGCTGTAAACAAATAACATTACACAATTTTTTTAAATTTTAAACTATTTCACTTACTTTTTTACTTTTGTGGAATCAATTTATGTATAATATATTTTTTTTTTTTTAATAATACAAAGTAGTATTCTTTTTGTGTTTCACATGAATATTGCATTTTGATAGATAAATAAATAAATAAGTAAATAAATAAATAAATAAAACACTTTACAGGCAAGAACTTAAATGCTAGTATCACAGAACTTTCTTTAATGCCACACTGTAACTTGATTTTATGTTTTCTTTGTCTTCTTTCGTATTCATTGCTTTCGTCAGTTTTTCTTGAATTCGTAAGCTTTCCATCCCAACATATTTGCAATAAAAATTATAATGAAGCAATGGGAAACCATCCAAATAGCAACACAAATTCCAAAACCACATTTCCTAAAGATTTTAGAATTCTGTTTGAAGGATAATAATTATTTCAAATTCCAAGACAAAATCTATTTGCAAGCATTTGGAATGCCTATGGGAAACCCACTTTCACCTACAATCGCTGACATCGTACTCGATAACCTACTTGACAATAAGTTTGTTCAGTGAGGAAAAAGTTAAAACAGAACAGAACAGGACAGAACAGAACAGAACAGAACAGAACAGAACAGAACAGAACAGAACAGAACAGAACAGAACAGAACAGAACAGAACAGAACAGAACAGGACAGAACAGAACAGAACAGCACAGATTCGTGAAAAACGTTAGAACAGAAAATAGCTACCTACGTTGTAGCTACCTACGTTGTCACTAAAAAAGCAACAAACATTTTTCGGAGCATATATGCTTGTCACAAATTCACAAATATACGTCTTAAAACTAAAATTACTTCATGAAAATAGAATCAGAATTGATTAAATTCACTTTTGAAAGAGTTAAGCAGAGATTCAAATAAAATCTATTAAAAAAACAAACTACTTTCATTAAAAAAATCACAACATCTGATTTTGACAGTTTTCACAAATCTGTTCTAACTTGTTCTACCTCAAAAGCAAGTGCAGAAAATCCTGGTCTAAAGTGTTCCAAACTGTTCCAAACAACAGTTTAGAACAGAAAATTTCTCATTGAACAGCAAAATCTTGTACTTTTCTGTTCTAAAGTGTTCTAAACTGTTCCGAACAGCCTCATTGAACCGACAAGAGGAAAAAATAATTTTGGACTGGTATTCAAAAGAAACATCATCTGGTAGAATGATGAACTTCTACTCCACACAGCCTATGAACGAGCCAAAAAATTAACACAGCATGGAATTTCACTAACAAGGTGCTAGATATAAGCAACAAACAATTTCACAAAGATAATATATATATTTTTGAGTTTTTATACGTTCTAACTCTTTTTGAAAATATTTTTGTTAAGTTTCTAAATTCTATCTTATGTTTTGACGTTTTCAACTTTAAAAGCCAATGTTTTATTCCAAATTGCATGATTTTTAGTTTTTCAAATCTGTTCTTTGAGGTTGGAGTCTTTATTTTTATGCTAGGTTATAACTCAACATTTATTGCAAAATTTGTTTTAATATGTTTTGTCCGAAGTACTGGTAACATTCTTAATAAAAAAATAACAAGATTTTAGCAAAATTGCTTGAAATAATTTAATTTAAGTTCATCATAAATAAATATACCACGGTACTGACACCCACGGTACTGACATTTAGGCTTTAATATAACCTCATATCTCAAAGCTTCTGAGAAAAATAAAATGCGTTATAATTTTAACTTATGACTTAAAAAGAAATACAATATTCTAAAAATCACCCCAACAAATTTCATAACACACTTGGATAATACTACCACGGTACTGACGGGTAATTTTGTGACACACGATTTTAGAATAAAAACACTTCACTCTTAATGCAAAATTAGGTAAGTAAAATAAATTGACTTTCGTTAACAATAAATAAATAGTGCCTCTTTCAAACGGCACCACACAAATGCCATAAAACTAAAAACAATATGGCGGTTCAGCGGTAAATCTTTTGAATTCAAAAAGAAAATGAAATCCGTGGACAACATTCAATTATTATTATTTTTAGAGAGCAAATATTTTGACATGATATTCTCAAAATATAATCAAGCAACTATTCTACTCAAACATTTCTAAGAACAACATTTTTATTCAATGATGTATTTTAATAGAAAATTGTAGATTTAATTGGAAAATCAAGGATGGGGCATGCCACGGTACTGATATTTTGCGTATACTTTTTCAAGTCAAGGGGAAAGGGTGGACATTTTTTAAACTATCTGTAATGTTAATTGTAGTACCAACTTATTTCCACAATTCAAACCAGAAATTCTTAAGAAATTTTTACATTAAGCTACAAATAAAGCCCTGGACACAAAGAATCACAGTTGGCAGAGAATCACCCATATACCCATGTTGACACAATTTAAAAACCTACACGAAATAATCCAACAAGACAACAACAAAATAAAATTGGCATATAAAGCAAACTGCACGTTGAGAAAGCTTTTCTCCAGCATGAAAACACCCGTAGAAAAAACACACGGCGTTGTATACCAAATTGGATGCAAGGGTAGTGCAGATGACAGTTGTGATCTTGTGTACGGAACGACGAAAAGGGCACTCGGGGTGAGGATAGCCGAAAATAAAGCTGACATAAAGAAGAACAAAACAACAACAGGATTATCGCAGCACATAGAAGAGACCAAACACACAGCTGACTTTGAAAATGTAAAAATATTGGGCAAAGAAAAGAGGGAAAATACAAGGTACATAAAAAATTAAAAAATAGAAAGCTTACGAATTCAAGAAAAACTGACGAAAGCAATTAATACGAAAGAAGACAAAGACAACATAAAATCAAGTTACAGTGTGACATTAAAGGAAATTCTGTGATACTAGCATTTAAGTTCTTATCTGTAAAGTGTTTTATTTATTTATCTATCAAAATGCAATATTCATGTGAAACATAAAAAAAATATATTTTACATAAATTGGTTCCACAAATGTAAAAAAGTAAGTGAAATAGTTTAAAATTTAAAAAAATTGTGTAATGTTATTTGTTTACAGCTAAATAAAATCTAATCCTAGAAAAAGTTGGAAAAAAACCAACGAAACGTCGGAAAAGAATGAAATAGTTTTATTTGCATTCAGAAAATACGGATGTGTAAGCCTGTCTTAGTAAACAAATCATAAAATTATAACAAAATACCAGATCACCAATATAAAATGATATCAATATTCGTTTAAGCCTAGTACGGTGCTAATGCGAAACGAAATTTTTCTGTGATCTCCAAACAGACAACGAAACGCTTGCGAAAACACAACGGAAAATATACTTGGAGAGTTTCACTAATTCCAAAAACAAAAACAAACATAAATGCAAAAAATCAGAGAAACCCATGATGTAAGAAAATGATAAACAAAAAAAAAAAACACAAATAAAACTCAAATGTCATTTTTCCGCACACAATAAATAGTCTGTACAATTAATTCAATGCGAAAAAGGAGCGGAGACTTCTCCAAATAATCTGCTACAATTATAAATTTCGCTTTTCGAACAGCGTACTGCAAAACGAAAAGCAGAACGAAATTTTCCGTTTATAATTTCGTTGTGTCATTTTTGTATGGGATTTTTCGTTTCGCATCAGCAGCGTACTAGGCTTTAGATGGAAATTTTTTTAAATATTTATTGGATTTCAAAATGGGGTTCAGAATTCGTAAGATGACTCAAACTGAGACTCAGAACCGTTTCAATTGTCCAAATGACGCGGTCCCGCCGAATCGCGTTCTGTTTGACCAGGCCTTACTCACACAGGATTTAAGGTTCCCTCACACCAACGTCAATCGGTCATGGCGACGACGAAAACAACAATAACAACGTGTTGTTTTCATATACAACCACTTGTTGTTATTATTGTTTTCGTCGTTGCCGTGACAGTTTCGCTTTGGTGTGGAGGAACCACACGGACTTAGACTTACAAATATTTTCTAAACTGTCAAATACATTGCTACCTACATTGCTTTTTTTCCAGTGCAAGAAATACGAGTATAACCTGAAAACTTAAATTATTAAGTCGTTTTTCAATTCATCTATTGCACGCATATTTTAATAGCATTGAACATTAAAAGTTAAATATTTCTTGTTAATAATAGAGCCTACGATTCAGTCCATGTATTTGAAAAACACGGGTACACGGACTCCGTGTAATTATTACACGCAAATAAAAATCCGTTCTCTTAAAACACGTGTATTTATTTGCTTAATATCCATGTATCCGGATATTAAGCATACACGGATCATTATTACACGGATTCTTAATACTCGGAATGGTTTTTGATTTTTATCTTTTCAAGGGGTGGGCTTACAAGCTCAAAATTTTGAGGGATAATGGATATTATAGATTTTTATTTTTGGTGATTTTCCAAAAAAAAAATCGATTTTTAAAGAAAAAAATTAAATAATTCTTTATTTAAATCCACTGACAGATTCGACTACGAAGTCGTTGTCGTATTTTTATCAAAAAAATCCCATAAATTTGGCCCAGTGATGAGTGGATTATTTAAAATACACGGATCTTCGGATACACAGATACACGGACACACGGACGTACGGATGCACGGATACACGAAATACACGTGTATCCGTGGTTTTAAATATCCGTGTAATAGGGAGCTCTAGTTAGTAATAATTTAAGCTAATTAACACATGGACCTACTCAAAATAAATTCAAATTAGGTAAATCACAAATCCGAATTAATGTGTGTTGTCACGAGACGCGAGTTCCTGTAGAATGATGTTCGAAATTATCCCTCGGAATTTATTAGTAACTATAGAATAGAATAGAATAAATGGTTACAAGTCTTTTATGACCTAGTTTTAAAAAACCGTCGGTCAGATTGACAGAACATGAATTCTGCTAACAAAAACAAACAAAACAAAGATAAAAAGTGAGATTAAATGGATTAATAAAATTCCATTATTGAATATTAATTTTAAACAAATTTATAAAACAAAAAAAAAAAAATTTAAATTTAAATGAAAAGGTACAAAAAGAAAAAAAAAAAAAAAAAACAAATTTAAATGCACTGGAAAAATTAAAAGCTCTCTGTAAGAATTCTTTTTCTGTAAGCCATTGCAAATTGGAGAAATTTGTAAAGTTTATCCCAGCCTTTTGCTCCATTAAGAGTTTGGATTACATCGTCAGCTTCAAATTGGCTCTTCCCAAAAATGTCTCGACGAATTTCTTCGATAATTGGACAGAATCCTAAAAAGTGTCCGATATTCTCTCTCTCATGGGTGTTGCAGAGTTCGCACTCGATAGGCAGGTCTGGTCTATGAGGTATGTAGTTCAGAGAAAGTATCTCACCTCTGGCTCGTAGAATTGAAGAAATCATATCTGTTGAGTTCTTGTCATCGAAGTAGTTTGATTCTCCAAGATTAAACTCTAACTTACTATAGAAGTCTCTATACTGCGATGCTTTGGCCTGGTTGATGAAATTTTGTCGATATTTCTCATCCGATTTCGCGACAAGGGAGTAAAGATTTCCTTTAAAACCCGTTAGATTGTTCAAATCAAATTCGATCGATTCACCCGTCAAATTAGCAAGATCGATCCAAGATTGTACAAAATTAAGCCGATTTATGATGATAAATTTTAATACTCTATTAACCAGCCTTGATGGCTCCAGTCGGAGTATTTTGATAACGTAATCGAAATGTATCTTGAGCGTGTCGATGAATAACGGTGGCAAACCTGTTTCGATATGAAGCAAATAATTAGGCGTTGTTGATGGGAGAGCAAAGACTCGCTTCAAAAAGAAATGTAATAATTTTTCCACATCCTCATATTCTTTGTAGCCCCACACTTGAGAGGAGTAAAGCATAATCGATTTTGCCACAGCTTGAAACAGTTTGTATTTTGCCGAGAGGTGGATGGATTTGTTTGCAATGCAGTTTTTCCAGGAAACGCAGAGGGAATAGATATTCAGATTTTCAACAACAAAAAACTATAATATTTTTTTCAAGGCACAGCCTCTTAATATAGGCACTGCTCCTTATAGTACATCTCTGCACACAAGTTATATTCCGGAGTATAAATTCTGTACGGAAAAAACATGTGGATTTTTATACTGCGTATAAAATACTGAAACTAAAATGATTAAAAGAAAAATTTTATTTATTTATTTGACCTATTTGTTTATCAAACGTTTGATAAATATTTTTCAATAATTACAAACTGGGTTTATTTTTCGTATTGTGCATTCTGACTTTTTGTCAAATTATGCAACAAATACAAAGAAAAAACCAAAAACCGTCATTCCACATCCCACATGAGCCATAGTCAAATTTTAAACCGATGAGACGACTTGCAGAAGTCGTCAATAGCTCATTTAAAAGATAAATGTATTCTATATAAGTAAATACTTGGTCAAAGTAAAATACGGATGAGTAATTAAATAAAACCCAACATCTAGCTTTTTTAATGAGGAAATGCACCATAACACAAAACATATCTACAAACAAAATTATCCATCGTTTTTTTCGGCTTTAATATTTCAATTTTCTACGAAAATTTATATTCATTCTTCATAAAAACATTAAGGGTATTCATGCAACGTCGGAAAAGCATCGTAAACGTGGTAAACGTCTAAAGTTTACGACGTCGTAAACGAACTGTCAAAATTTGTATGGGAAATCTTTTCCAACAATTCTATGGCCAAACCACAACCACGCTTCGGACGCTCGGGCTTTTGACAGGCTTTTCATAGACTTTACGATATTTTACGATATCATGTGTCATAAAGCGCGACCTTAGGAATTTGCAAAACGTAATGTAGCTTCAAACCTCGGGCGTTGAGATATGAGAGAATAAAAGTTCTGTTTCCTTAAAATAACACTGCGCATCTTCTAGGGAACCAAAAATGTCCCTGTTTTTATGGTTTCAATTAGGTACTAACAACAATTGAAATAAATAGCTTTGCTAATGAAAGTATTTACTAATGTCGATGTTTTCTTTTTGATTTCAATGAAATATGAAACAACCGTCTTACGACATTGACACAATGCTAGTTTACAAAAATCTTTCTTCAAGCATATTGAACTTTGGCAAGTAATTCGAAGAATGACTTTATTTTTGCAATCGGGATGTGAAAAATAATTAATTATTACTATTATTATTATTACTAGTTGTATTTTATTTTTCCAGTTCAAATACAGTGTTGATTAAATTGGTCAATAAACGTTGAAAAATGGAACAAAACTCATTCGAGATGTTTCAATTTTCGAAGATGAACATGTTGGTCCTTTCTCTCTATTCAACAATTAATGTAAATTTTAATCTTACATCCTTTTTTTGGAGTACTCGCATGAAGATGAATGTAAATCTACCATTATATGGTTTTCACTAAATCTCGAATTTCGGCAACAAGATCACGAAATCCGTTCACAACACACATAAGCTAGATTTTGTTTGACATTTCGAACAAATTTCATTATTGAAGAAAACTATCGAAAAACGCTACCAACGCTGTTAGGTAAAAGTCTCAAAACAATTACCTACACACATTTAATTTTTTCCTTTCTTTTCCTATTGAAAAATTCACAAAACGGAATGAAATGCCACTGCCTGTGTACACTTCACTCAAAAAAATATATTAAACTCTCTTTTCATCGTCTCCTTTTTTGTGACTGAACTGTAATACGGAAGAGATAAAACAACGATCGCAGTGACAACGTTGTTATATACCTATCTCTTTTTTCCATTTGCTTGTCTTATTTTTATGTACTCATATCTGTTTCTTTACACTACTGGCGCCATTTGCAAATTAAAACAGTCATCTACCCGTAAAAGTCGGATCTTGTGTTGTTTTTCCTAACACACAAAATAAGACCAGTGAGAATACGGCATTACAGGTCCAAAAAGCAGACAAAATTTATTCTCCGGAACACAAAAATTGCCTAAATCAAACAAGTCCAACCAAACAAGGGTAGGTACTTCCAAATTCCAAAACAGCTGTTGAGCATCAAAACAATTGTTTGTTTGTAGGTATTTTAGAATGAAATAAATAAAACACACAGATTTCACTTTAAATTTTATTTATTTGAATGTTTTTTATTTTATTCAATTAATAAAATCGTATCTACATAGGTTTATGTATCTACAGGAATAATAAAATAAGCGAATTAATTTCCAAGAATCCATAATACAATCTGTATGTTGACTTAAGGCTTAACTACATAAGCCAAAAAGTACTGAAGTACAAAAGTAAAAATATTTTTTTTACCGCTAGCGCCGTTGTTTTGTGAAAAAGAATACACAAATTTGTTTTTAAACCAAAATTTAAGCTTTCTGCATCATTTTTATAAGTTTTCTAGTCAGAAAAACTATCAAAAAATCAATTTAAAAATTTTCACTTTTGCACTTTTTCACTTTTTTGGCTTATGTAGTTGAGGCTTTACACAAAAATATTCCAATGGTTTTATTTAAATAACATATTTTTGTATTTTTATTTTAATAAAAACTTTCACATCCGAAAGAAATAAAATAGGGAAAAAAAAAAAAAAAATTATTGTTGTGAGCTGAGCTGTCAAAGCGCCACCAAAATAGAAAATAGATCTATTCGGGCGTCGCGCTCAGGCTTACGATATTTACGATCTAAAGCGAACGCGAAGCGTGAGGTAACATTTCAGATTGCTTCATAAGAGCCCATTGTTTCTATTCAATATGTCAAAGCCAGAGCGACCTGACGCGTGGTTGTGGTTTGGCTATTAAACTTTCCGACACAAATTTGTGTGTTAAACGAAGATGGTAAACATCGTAAGCATGGTATAGGTATTAATAGCCGTGTTTTTTTGCAAGCCCGGGGGGAATTGGATGAAAAAAACGACGTCGGTGCTAAACAATTAACATGTTAAATGCAACAACAACTAATCCCAGGGAATTCTCGGGGTTTAACGTAAGCGTACAGAAAAACTGTGTTACCGGCATGAATTACATACATGTTATCGATAGTTTGTATGAAAACTCCATGTTTTTACTGTCATGGCGTCGCTAATCCCCGCTGTCGTTTTTTTCAACCAATTCCCCCCGGGCTTGCAAAAAAACACGCCTAATGTGTCACAATCTTTCTTGATATTAGCCGTGTTTTTTTGCAAGCCCGGGGGGAATTGGATGAAAAAAACGACGTCGGTGCTAAACAATTAACACGTTAAATGCAACAACAACTAATCCCGGAGAATTCTCGGGGCTTAACTTAAGCGCACCGAAAAACTGTGTTACCGGCATGAATTGCATACATGTTATCGATAGTTTGTATGCAAACTCCATGTTTTTTATTGTCATGGCGTCGCTAATCCCCGCTGTCGTTTTTTTCAACCAATTCCCCCCGGGCTTGCAAAAAAACACACCTATTGTTCTACACGGGTGAAAAGTTCTTATTTTAAATAAGGCGTGTTTTTTTGCAAGCCCGGGGGAAATTGGTTGAAAAAAAACGACAGCGGGGATTAGCGACGCCATGACAGTAAAAAACATGGAGTTTTCATACAAACTATCGATAACATGTATGCAATTCATGCCGGTAACACAGTTTTTCGGTGCGCTTAAGTTAAGCCCCGAGAATTCTCCGGGATTAGTTGTTGTTGCATTTTAACATGTTAATTGTTTAGCACCGACGTCGTTTTTTTCATCCAATTCCCCCCGGGCTTGCAAAAAACACGGCTATAATTGCACTTAGGTATGTGTTGTTCACAACAATAAACATACTTACCATCTTTTTCGCCAAATATCTTAATAATAGATCATTGAAAGCAAATTGTTCATACAATTTTATGAATTTACCTTTTTAGCATATTTTGGCTGTTTATAAATTGCAGATGAGAAATTTTACGAATATTAAAATTAAATTAAATTTAAGCTGTTTGACGTTTAACGAACAGCTGATTTGTTTACCATATCGTTTACCACATTTACGCAAAATGTTTTTATGTGCGTTCATGGAACGTGTGTCGAAAACTTTACGATTTTACGACATCGTAAAGTTTGCATGAAAACCCCTAATATCCAAAATGGCACGTCATATCAAACACTAATAGCCAAACCACAACCACGCGTAAGGTCGCTGTGGCTTTGAAAAATATCGAAAGAAAATACTTTGGTTTAAGGCGTTCGTGTATTCTCCTCCAAATTTGACAGTTTGCCAGATTTAGTCCGAGAAGTACACGGACAAACTTAATGTAACACTGGTTTTGATGGATTTATCTGAATCTTCATCAAGCGAATGAAGACAATCTGAATCAATATTTTGAAAATTCCTAGCCGACAAGGAACAGACACTGACAGCTATGTATTTGACAGTTTTTACACTCCTTGCACACAGAAATTTGTGTAGCAGAAAATTGCAAGTTATCCAATGGAGGGAAAATAGTTTGTTCTCTCATTGTGCTCTCTCGTTGCAACTTTTTTGAGTTAACAACAGTAATTTGGAATGAAAATAACATGTCGTAATTTTTGTTTTCGTCGTTACCGCGGCAGATTCGCGTTGGTGTGGGGGATCCTTTATTTGGAATATTTTGATCAAATGAGATAAAATGTGTGGATACTATAATCATGTCTAAAGCCTAGTACGCTGCTGATGCGAAACAAAAATTTCCTGTGATCTCCAAACAGACAACGAAACGCTTGCGAAACCACAACGTAAATTATCCTTGGAGAGTTTCACTAATTCCAAAAACAAAATCAAACATAAACGCAAAAAATCAGAGAAACCCATGATAGGCGTGTTTTTTTGCAAGCCCGGGGGGAATTGGTTGAAAAAAACGACAGCGGGGATTAGCGACGCCATGACAGTAAAAAACATGGAGTTTTCATACAAACTATCGATAACATGTATGTAATTCATGCCGGCAACACAGTTTTTCTGTGCGCTTAAGTTAAACCTCGAGAATTCTCTGGGATTAGTTGATGTTGCATTTAACATGTTAATTGTTTAGCACCGACGTCGTTTTTTTCATCCAATTCCCCCCGGGCTTGCAAAAAAACACGGCTGATGTAAGAAAATGATAAACCAAAACAAACACAAATAAAATTCAAATGTCATTTTTCCGCACACAATAAATAGTCTGTATAATTAATTCAGTGCGAAAAAGGAGCGGAGACTTCTCCAAATAATCTGCTACAATCATAAATTTCGCTCTGCGAACAGCGTACTGCAAAACGAAAAGCAGAACGAAATTTTCCGTTTATGATTTCGTTGTGTCATTTTTGTATGGGGTTTTTCGTTTCGCATCAGCAGTATACTAGGCTTAAGATAGTAAGTAAATAAAAGCCGTGTTTTTTTGCAAGCCCGGGGGGAGTTGGATGAAAAAAACGACGTCGATGCTAAACAATTAACATGTTAAATGCAACAACAACTAATCCCGGAGAATTCTCCGGGCGTAACTTAAGCGCACCGAAAAACTGTGTTACCGGCATGAATTGCATACATGTTATCGATAGTTTGTATGAAAACTCCATGTTTTTTGCTGTCATGGCGTCGCTAATCCCCGCTGTCGTTTTTTTCAACCAATTCCCCCCGGGCTTGCAAAAAAACACGCCTAAAATAAAGTTCACAAATAATCACATATTCACAACCACAATTTCAAAATTAAATAGCAAAAATGACATTTTACGATTTTGACGTTTAAAGTGTGCGCAAGTGTGGGTGATTCTGATGTTGATACTTTCTTTAAATCGAATCGATTTTATTAATTCATTTTTGTTTTGACTTTCAGTGCACTTAACCTACCTACTACTTTTGCATTCCTTTTTCACTCCTAAAAGTAAATAAAATAAAGTTCACAAATAATCACATATTCACAACCACAATTTCAAAATTAAATAGCAAAAATGACATTTTACGATTTTGACGTTTAAAGTGTGTGCAAGTGTGGGTGATTCTGATTTTGATACTTTCTTTAAATAGTTAGAATCGATTTTATTAATTTACTTTTGTTTTGACTTTCAGTGTACCTAACCTACCTACTACTTTTGCATTCCTGTTTCACTCCTAAAAAACTTCGATTGGTTGTTCGGAGTAATGTTTTTGCAGTGTTTTTCTGTTCCAAATTTCATAACGTGGAACACACACATATAAATAATATAAAGTTTTTCAACGGATGACTTGTCAAAGAAAATAAATGCTTGAAAACCCCATTTTGTAAAATAGCGACATTCTGCATTCAGCAGTGACGTAAATTTGGAAAGTCGATTCTTTCATATTTGATTTGATTGGATTTAAAAAGGTGTAGAACAGATCAAAATTCCAATCAAAAACGACTAGTTAAAAAAGTAGAAAAATTCTTATTCTTTTTTTATTTTAATATAAAACATTTTGTTTGTAAGGTATTATGTTTTATAAGAAGACCAATGTTGAAAGAAAAAGTTCGACATTGGAAATAGTTTTTAATATTTAGACTGTGTAATTACTCAACCCCCTTACGTACGGCCTTGTGTCGCAATAGTTGATATGATTGTACATACACTTACATATTATAATATGGTTTTCATCTACTTACAAATACTACATAGGTGTTTAAATTTCCCGGTGACTTGAAGTTAAGAAACTTAAGCCGAAAATGATTATCATAAATAAATGTCTAAGGAAGATGCACATAACAAGCTGCTAACAAAAGGTAGTTCAAGTCTGTCGCTTTTCCCCTACGTTTTATGTTTGCTGAGTTTACTTTGTTTACAATAAATATAGGTATAATAAAATGATCGTTGCGTGGGGAGCTACTTTTATCCAATGTTTCAGTTCCAGATTCCTGTATTCGTCATTTGTACACTGCTCACTTCGCCTCTTGCTGGTTTGGTAGTCAAAGCAGCAGCAGAGCCTCATAGCTCCGAGTAAGGGCATGGCATGATCACTTGTTGATTCAGATTCCAATTCAGTTTCAGTTTTGTGTCGGTGCATTCAATATCTTTTTACAATGCTGATGAGTTCATCAAATTGTTTATTTTTTTTGTAAATGTATCTGACAAATGTTTGATTATATACATAGGTATACATAGTAGATTTAAAAGTAATTAGAAAATGTTTTAGTTTATATTTTATTAATTGTGTAAATCTATGCGTAAAGCTTTTATTGTTTTGGAAGTGGTAAAATGACGTCACGATTTATGATTTTTCGTTGAAAGCAATTAAGATTACAATTTAAACACCGTCGTATGCTAATTTTTTTGTATGGCCTTTAGTCAACAAATAAGTGTTTCCATTATTTTTATCTCTAGGTAATTTAAATGAAAAGAATTTGGACATATACATAAACAAAGTATCCGGAGTTGAACTAAGAAATACCTACCTATATAGGTAACTACATTTATTTCTCGAACTGAGCTTCAATATAAGAAAATTATTGAATAATAAACAAATTTAAAATCATAAAAAGGTGAGTTATGCACAAACAAATACCAAATTTTGTTTGATTTTGTAATTATTATAATTTAAATGGTAGTTAAAAATAGTACCTTGTGGTTGAGTTTTGGATTTTTTTTAAAGAAATATCCAGAAAAAACGTATCGAAACCTGTGATCATTTCTCGAAAAAGTTATAAAAATAATTAGTTTCTTAAAATCACTTACTACAGCCACGATGAGATCTAGTTTATATATTTTTTTAATTATGCCTGAGTGAAACAAACAGAACTCACAAAAAATATCAATATTTTTAAAAAAGATATGTACCTACCCCCCTTCATGGTTTTCGATTATGATTAATTTAATATAATATCTGTAGACCAATTTGAAAAAGGGTAAGAAATGAATCAGATAGACAGCTCAATTTTTGATGCAAAAATAATAAACAAAATTTCGCATAGTTCTGTGTAATAAAAAAAGCAACTATAATGTATAAAAATATAAGAGGCAGTTTTCTTCTTAAGTTGTCTTGTTCTTGCACAGCACGCATACAAAAATTTTAGTAAGCAAACCGTCACCCCAGTATTGGAGTGATACATATGCATTTGCACCATATTTGAGTTAGGGATGTTTCCTTAGTGACAAAAAGGAGATCTTTCTGTTGGTGTAATTAAATCTGTCCTATCTCTATTATTACTAAAGATATCAGTGTTTCAAATGATCTAAACGCACTTTTGTGAAAGATTAGTCAGTATTGGTCTGCCACATAAGGCTTTGTATTAGGTCATAATTTTGTATGAATTTTTTTTTTTATATCTTAAATGCTTTAAATGACAATTGAACAAAAATATGACTTTTTTGTAAACTCATGGTTCATTTTGGAAATGATCGATACATACAATTCTTTTTAAATTAACGCATCAATAACGTTAACGAAGCTTTTTAGTTTTGAGTATTAACAATGCTTTTGCTCACAAGCAGACGCAGCTCCTCTTCCCCAAAATACAAGAAAACATTTTTAAAATAAATTATCTGACCTAAGAATTTCAAACTCTTCCATAAGACTTAAAAATTAAATAGAAAGATAAGCTTTACTGTCTGAATTCAGTGTTAAAGCCTAATAATACGCTGCAAATACGAAACGAAAAATGCCATACAATAATGACACAGCAAAAACAAAAAAGTTGCTCTGCTTTTCGTTATGCAGTACATTCTGTTCGATGACATTTAATAGTAGATTATTTGAAGGAGTCTCCTCTCTTTTTCGCACTGAATTGCTCGGGCCATCTATTGTATACATATTTCACTCTGATGTTGGAATAACTTGAGAAAAAAGAATTAAAAAAAAAGGTTACACATTCGCCGCAGTAACCCATATCGATATTATGATTTTACGCCGTGTATAGACCTGTGAAAAAGAGAACGCGAAAACCCAATTTTTTTTTGTTACATCTTATTTTTCTTCTTGCCGCCACGCTTGTACTTTTTTTCTTTTTTTTTTCTCATTTAATTTACCATCGTATCTCTATTATTTTTTCTTAATTTGATTTACTTGATCCAGAAATTCCTTTAGGTAGGATGAAAAAACATACAAAAACTAAATTTACCAATGAATGCTTCCAATCGCTGCCATCGATCGCAAACGATGATAATAATATTTCTCGTTTCTTGGTTTTAACTGGTTAGGAAAAGAATAACGAAAGTTGGAGAAAGCTAACTACTTACAACCCCTTCCAAATAAACCGTGGATTAGAATAAATGCCCAAAGAAATTTTGGAGGTTTAGGCCATGCGGTCAGGGAATCTTTTGATTAAGGTTCCCAACCGATTAACAGCTGACTTTTTTATAAAAGCGAAACTTATTGATTCTATACCAGTTAAAGTTACTTCTATACTACACTCAATCGACATACAAACACTTAATTCAAACAACCCTTACACATACCATTTTTCACATTTAAGAAATGAAGATATGGATTTGGATATTTTTTCCAATGAAGTTATCGACATTTCTAAAATATCTCCCACATCAATCAAAAACATAATAGGAATATCATCGCCAAAAAATCAACACATCAAAAACCTAAAGAAACACAATGACAGACATAATAAATAATATCTTCATTCTCCAATGGAACAGGCAAGGCAACCATTATCTTGAATTGAAGCAGTATACGTCTCTTTTCAAAAAATCGGTGAAAAAAGAGCGATCATTTTAGTGCCTGTTTACATAGGCATTTTACTGAACGGCGCATCCAGTGAGACAGGTAGATTTTATGTGCGTAGAAACGAGAAGGATATTGGGATGGAATTTATCCTTCTCGTTTCTACGCACACAAAAATCTACCTGTCTCACCGGTTGCGCCTTTCAGCAAAATGCCTATGTAAACAGGCACTTAGGACCTAAGGCTATAACTGATATAAATCATCCCTTGCATTCCGCAATTAAAAACTCCTTAAAACTTCCACAGAATACCAAAAGCAAAAGAATTTCAGCACTCAACAATATTGCACTCATCCTAGATTTTACATCTTCGTTGAAGAAAACACTATTTATATATAAGATAAACCACCTTGGACTATAACAACTTCCAAATTGATATCAGCTGTTGAGTACGCTGTTCAACCAGCGAAAATGATAATTGTAGTAGATTAATTGAAGAAGTCTCTGCTATTTTTCGAACTGAATTATTTGCATGAAGCCTAGTACGCTGCTGATGCGAAACGAAAATTGCCTGTAATCTGCAAACAGACAACTAAACGCTTGCGAAAACACAACGGAAAATATCCTTGGAGAGTTTCACTAATTCCAAAAACAAAATCAAACACAAAGCCTAGTACGCTGCTGATGCGAAACGAAAATTTCCTGTGATCTCCAAACAGACAACGAAACGCTTACGAAAACACAACGGAAAATATCATTGGAGAGTTTCACTAATTCCAAAAACAAAATCGAACATAAACGCAAAAAATCAGAGAAACCCATGATGTAAGAAAATGATGATAAACAAAAAAAAAACACAAATAAAACTCAAATGTCATTTTTTCGCACAAAATAAATAGTCTGTATAATTATTTCAGTGCGAAAAAGGAGCGGAGACTTCTCCAAATAATCTGCTACAATTATGAATTTCGCTCTTCGAACAGCGTACTGCAAAACGAAAAGCAGAACGAAATTTTCCGTTTATGATTTCGTTGTGTCATTTTTGTATGGGATTTTTCGTTTCGCATCATCAGCGTACTAGGCTTGAAACATTAGGGGTATTCCCGATCCGATGCAAACTGGTCTTGCATCATTGCAAAAGTGCAAAGTTTTTTTTTTACAATGGGGTTAGGGTATAGCAATTTTACACTTTTGCATTTTTGCAATGATACAAGACCAGTTGCATCGGATCGGGAATACCCCTATTAATTGTGTGCGGAAAAGTGACTTTTGCTTTTTATTTATATTGTAAATTGTTGTTTTTTTTTTCATTAAAGCATAGGTTTCTGTGATTTTTCCTAATTTTTTTTTTGAATTGGTTACACTTTCAATGGGATTTTTTTCGCTGTGGTTTCCGTTGCATTTTGCTTCCGAGTTGGGACTACAAACTCATTGCGTGACGCATCATTCAGCGTTTCCGTACGATCGTGGTTTTTTGAAACGAATATAGCAAGTTTTTCTTATTTCCGTTTTTAACTCCAAATAGAGTAAAATATGGCAGAAACTCTTACAATACACGAATAAAGGAAATTATTTTGTCTATATTTTTGTTGTAATTGAATTATATTTTTTGTTTAATATATAAATTTGAGTTTTTTTGTGTAGCACGAAAATGGCACAATTTTTTAACGCTGGGCATCATATGATAAAACTCTCTGTCGTTTTGTGTCGATTTGGAGACTACAGAAAATTTTCGTTTCGCTTCAACTGCGTAGTAGGCTTTTAGGTATTTAAGTTCAACATACATAGAGCAAATGTGACGCAACGGGCAAAGATAACAGACAGAAGTTAGCGTTTTGAAAAACATGAACTTAATCTGACCTAGGGTCGGTCGCCCTGGAGTAGATCTATAGGTTTTTTGATGTGGCGAGTTGAGCTAACGAATAAACTGCCAAAGTGACATGAGTAATGAGGCAATTGGCGCGTTTAAAAAAATCGGATCTCAGAGATGCATTCAAAAATTGAGCAAGCGAATCCAAGTTTTTTTTCCTTAGCATTTTGACAGCAACTGCTTTTAGACGACTGCGATTTTTGAGCGGCGTCTCTCTTTTGGTCTTCTTTCGGTGGCAAGGATGCTTTTAAACGCTGCGAATTTTAATAGCTGCAATTTTTGTTAAATGAAAAGGAAACATATCTTATGCTTATGTCTCAAAAAAACACGAAAAGGCACAAAGAAGAAAGGGCGATAACTCTGCAATAATTTCAACCTCAATTCCGTTTACCCCGGCCAACAAATACGTACCCCGGCTAGTTTCTTAAAAATCGCAAGGAGTGATTGCATCGTTTAAAAGCAGTCAAAGCTGAGAAATTTTGCTGAGGAAATTGAGATTTCTGAGATCTCCGAGATCTCATTTTCGTGAATGTTATTTTGTTATAGATTCGCTAACTGCAGACTGCAGTTAATTGCTCATTTTTGAAAATTAAAAAAAATTTAAAAAAATTTAAAGAAAACTTCAATAATAATAAATATAAATATAAATATAAATATAAATATAAATATAAATATAAATATAAATATAAATATAAATATAAACATAAATATAAACATAAATATAAATATAAATATAAATATAAATATAAATATAAATATAAATATAAATATAAATATGAATATAAATATAAATATAAATATAAATATAAATATAAATATAAATATAAATATAAATATAAATATAAATATAAATATAAATATAAATATAAATATAAATATAAATATAAATATAAATATAAATATAAATATAAATATAAATATAAATATAAATATAAATATAAATATAAATATAAATATAAATATAAATATAAATATAAATATAAATATAAATATAAATATAAATATAAATATAAATATAAATATAAATATAAATATAAATATAAATATAAATATAAATATAAATATAAATATAAATATAAATATAAATATAAATATAAATATAAATATAAATATAAATATAAATATAAATATAAATATAAATATAAATATAAATATAAATATAAATATAAATATAAATATAAATATAAATATAAATATAAATATAAATATAAATATAAATATAAATATAAATATAAATATAAATATAAATATAAATATAAATATAAATATAAATATAAATATAAATATAAATATAAATATAAATATAAATATAAATATAAATATAAATATAAATATAAATATAAATATAAATATAAATATAAATATAAATATAAATATAAATATAAATATAAATATAAATATAAATATAAATATAAATATAAATATAAATATAAATATAAATATAAATATAAATATAAATATAAATATAAATATAAATATAAATATAAATATAAATATAAATATAAATATAAATATAAATATAAATATAAATATAAATATAAATATAAATATAAATATAAATATAAATATAAATATAAATATAAATATAAATATAAATATAAATATAAATATAAATATAAATATAAATATAAATATAAATATAAATATAAATATAAATATAAATATAAATATAAATATAAATATAAATATAAATATAAATATAAATATTAATATTAATATTAATATAAATATAAATATAAATATAAATATAAATATAAATATAAATATAAATATAAATATAAATATAAATATAAATAAATATAAATATAAATATAAATATAAATATAAATATAAATATAAATATAAATATAAATATAAATATGAATATAAATATAAATATAAATATAAATATAAATATAAATATGAAAAGTTGAATACAACTTTCATGATGCACAATCGTCAATATATATGTAGGTATGTATGTATGCCCCATATTAGCCGAATTAAGAAAACTGCACTTAGGAAAAGCAATACAGGATGAAATTCTTCATTTACTGAACGGATAAGACTAGACTGCTATATATAATTTTGTAAAATCTGCATTAAATTACCGAAAAGAAATTTTAAGAGAAGCATGTTAATAAACAATCAAAACAAAAATATATATATTATGCACTTAGTTTACCTTTTAAGGACGGCTTTTAGACCGCTTATGCCATGCCATTAAAGATTTGTAAAAATTATGAATGTAATAAAATCTAAATAAATCTAATCTAAATTAATCTAAAAAGGAAAACACTTGAAGTTGTTTTAATTAATTTTTAAAAGTAATTTAAAACAAATTACATGTTTTAAGCAAAGAACTTCTTGTTTTCTGCGTTGAATGACAATGGTGTTTTTAACACTACATATTTGGGGTTAACAAGAAAAGTATTAATAGTTTACTCATAAGTCATGACATTGTGAATTTTGTTCACGATATTACGATTTAAAAAATTATAATCTTGATTTGCGCCTATTTTAGCCCATAAAATGTTTTTATACTTACAAAAAAAAACCATAACTTTGGCAAATTGCCTTCGCTATAATATGTAGGTATGCACGTTTGTGGTAGGTATTTTTCATTTATAATAATTGTAAAGGTCCCCTCATGGTTGGTTTGGTTGGCTGATAACTTTTGTTCTACTAATATGATCGTTAAGGTTGTGGCCTTAAAATTTAGGTAAAATGTCAGGCAACATTTTTTTTTACGAAATCAGAGTAACTTAAAAATATGTGTGAAAAATCGAAATTAATTTAAAATAAAAAAAAAATATGTGCATACACGTATACTTGACCCTTCTTTTTTGACTTATGATTTGGGTAGAGTACAATTTGTAGGTGATTTTTATTTAATAAAATAGTAGAAAATGATCGATTTGGTTGGTTTAGGTGACTTATAACTTCAGTTCTATTAATCGGATCTGTATGATTAAGGTCTTAAAATAAAGGTAAAACGTTGAGTTATTGAGTTATAAAATCATTAAAATCACAGGGGAATGCATGTGAAAAAAGTGAATTAATTCAGTTTTAATTTATAAAAAATTCAAATATGTATGTATGTTTAAGGAAAAAATCGGTTTCGCTAGAATGGGCAACAAAATTAATATCAATGTTGGTTTGTAGCTACCTACACATATTTTTAGAAATGAATTGATTTGGTTGGTTTGATTGATTTATAACTTATGTTATAAGTTTCTTGATTTATATAACTTGAGTTCTAATGGTCAGATAAGGTAAATTATTAAGCCATACTATACTAAATATTTGTATATACTATAAATTTTATAGGTAGGTACATATATTAAGCGAATCTTATATAAAATATTTTTACAGCCGAAAGATTCGTCGTTTCGAATGTTTCTTTTGGGTTTGGGGGAGCCTTAAGGGACGAAACTTTCGGCTGTCAATATATTTTACATGAGTTTACCCTTAAGCATTGCGCAAGACGACGCGACGGAAGTGGCGATCTCTCTGGATTCCCTACGACCTCAATTCATGGTGACCGCTTGCAAAGCCAGCGTGGGTAGTTTTATGTTTACACATCTTAACCGTGAGTCCCGGCACTCACACATTTTTCTTTTAAATTTGAAAAGTAATCTCGTGTTGTTGTTATAATTTATTTTTTTTTTGTTAATCTGTATACGGATAATAAAAAAATGCTTTTAGCTCAGTAATACCAAAAAGGGGCCATTAATATTAAGACGGTTGTAACGACCGTTGCATCTTCGAGATTTTAAGCGTATTTCCGGTCGCACGAGGCCCATTTTCACGACAGAACCATATATACCATCATATTTTCATAGAAAATCTCTACGAAACTTTACTTCTTTACTTGAATAGCCCCTTTAATTTATTAGATCTTATATGTATCAGTCATCAGATGAATCCCAAAGTTGTAGACCGCCCAGTCCAGTCACCGTCACCGTCCAGTCCATGATAGAAAAATAAACTACATTGAAACGAATTTCCAAAAATAGTTAGTTAAATACTTTTTTTTGTATCACTTATATATTCAAAAAGTTCCTGCATTTTTCGAGTTAGATGTTTATTTTACCCCCTCAGTCTTTGAACTAACCAATTTATGTAAACAGGTACTGGAAAGGGTGTCCGTTATTTCTCTAGTAAATTTTTTTAATTCAAATACCTCATATATCATTCATGTGTACATATATGTCCTAAAAAAAATGTATAAACCAAAATGTATTGACAATAATGGGTTTCGTCGGAGAAGTTGTCAAACAATAGTTGTAGGGAATGAATTAATCTCCGAGTGAATGTCTGGATTGCAAAATTATAATAACAGAATCGATCTTGTTATTAAAAACTAGAACGCAGTTTTCTGTATGGGAGTAAATGTGAATGTATGAAGAAACTCACTTTTTCGAACTTCTCCATCATCGTAGTGCTAGTTTTATTTAAAACTTCGAAGTTTTGTTTGCACACGAATTAAGAAACCAATATTTGCCCTATGGAGCTAGTAAAAATATATATATAGTACAAACATATTACTTTGACCTTGACATTTTCCCCTTAAAACAGATTGTTTCGGATATAAAGATTAATTCGCCGTTTTTAAAATGGAGGATTTCGTTAAGGTTTCCTCAAAAACATGGACTTAAGCTATAGTCCTCTTTCATGTATTAATAAATCATTTATATTTCCGAACTTTTCAATTAGTTGCGAATAGCTGTTGTAGTAAAAAATTCCCATACAAATCAATGACCTCGGTCATTTTTTTTCTACAAATTTTTCTAGGTAACCAACTTTAGATTTATGCGTTGTCTTATAAAATTAATGAGTTGGAGGCGACAGACACCCAAATATATGTTTATTTTATTCCTAAAAAATTTTTTGTTCGTGTTCTTTCTAGCTAAGTTATAGATACAAGTTGGCATCCATTGCTATACCTACAATATTCGCAACTGTGTTTTGAATCGTTTTTTTCTTTGTTGTATTTTTTTCGTTTTTTATTTTCAGTTGATAAAAAGATATGGATTATATGAATGAAGTTTTTTTATTAAAGGGGTGGACAAAAAATATTATTTCATAATCAGACGTTTTCTAAAATCTGGAAATATTTATTTATTGATTAAATATAGTTAGTAGGCTATTGTATAGTTAGGTATTTAAATTTATATAGATTTTATATGGGTGCATTTATAGAAAGTAAAGGAAATGCTGTCAAAAAACACCCATATTGTGGCAATATAGAAAAGTCTATTAGAAAAGCTCAAGTTTATGTTTTTGGGATACGAAATCTGCTTTTTGGAAAATGCGAATTGATTTATGTCTACGAATTTTTTGGTTTTGTTTGTACAAATACTATTCGTATTTCCTCTATAGGTCAAGTATTGGTTTCGTGTCAAATAAAGTTTTAATAGAAACTAACATTATATACGATGATGAAGAAGTCTAAAACAGTGGTTTTTTGTATACACAGTCCGTCCGTCAGTTTGTTTGTGCGTCCAGGTGTATATCGAGCAAGAATATAAACTCATAGACGGATTTTCTTTTAATTAGCATTGTAAATTATATTAGCCGTGTTTTTTTTTTGCAAGCCCGGGGGGAATTGGATGAAAAAAACGACGTCGGTGCTAAACAATTAACATGTTAAATGCAACAACACTAATCCCGGAGAATTCTCGGGGCTTAACTTAAGTGCATAGAAAAACTGTGTTACCGGGATGAATTACATACATGTTATCGATAGTTTGTATGAAAACTCCATGTTTTTTACAGTCATGGCGTCGCTAATCCCCGCTGACGTTTTTTTCAACCAATTCCTCCCGGGCTTGCAAAAAAACACGTCTATTGTACGAAAATTCCTCAATCGAGACAAAATTCATAAGAATTTTTGATTTTGAATGCATGAATAATTGTGGTATAAGTACCTACCTACATTACGTACACTGCGATCTTCAGTTCTCTAATGTGTGTATTGCGTCCCCTTATTTCATGAAGTTTGCAAAATCTATAAGTAGCACTGCTCAACAAGCGAAGAATAGTGACTTAAGGGTCTGTTTCACTGGGTCATAAGTCCATAGGAGAAAAACTTACAATTGTTTTTTAAGCACCTGAATTGGTTATAAATGCAATATTTATGTGTCGAGTAACTACTCAGAACTTTACTCAGGCATTGCAACCAAGCCCTAAATGTTTAAATCTTAACATTAAGTAAATGAAATAAATATAACAAATTTTAAAAATGTATAAAACAATTTCTTGTTATAAAAATTTCTCGGGAAACAAAAATGTTAAAAAACAAAACACCTTCTCAATCCTCACCCGATTGTATTGGCCGAGTTGCAAAATAAAAATTGATGCACGTAATTTGTAAGTAATCAAATGCTCTGCAATATTGATTCGGGAGAATTTAGCTATAAAATTACTCCAAGGAGTTATTGCGTAATGAATGTTGATAATGAGACCATGAGATGGTTGTAGTAAAATTTCATTGGAAACATATTTGTAAAAACTTTTGTTTTCTTCAAGTTGCCAAAAAGCTTTTTCTCTGCGTAAAAATACACCAGAACGAAGAAAGGTGAAAGACCGGAAAAGGTTATGATTTTCGGCTACATTTAATAACATAAAACATTCATAGAACTACCCGATGTTTTTAAGTGTAACCCTCCCCCTTTTTGGCCTCTGTTTACTGGACTAGTTGTTGCCTCCGCTTTTATTTTAAATTAAATGTTCTCCTTCGCCACGTTGAAGACGTCCATTCAGAGGCGGATTAACCCTCAGGCAAAAAAGGCAACTGCCTAGGGGCCCAGCCCCGCCTAAGGGCCCCGCGGCTTTTTAAGACAATTTTTTTGATAGGTGTATTTAAATTGCTTCTTAAATTTTTTTTAATAATATATTAAATTTGACAATCATTGTGACTCAATTTCGTTATTGTAAACTAACAGAACACAAATAACTGAGAAATTTTTCGTTACTATTCAGAGTTGAAGTTTGTTTGAACTACGCTTCCACCCATTTGAATACCTTCGTCGAGTTAAAATGGGATTTTTTTGTTTCGACGTTATAGTGGGAACACAAGAGACGCGACGCAGGGCTTTGAAACTTTGCAAAGCTATAGTGTCAAAAATTATCTGGTGCGTCTTATATATCTAATGAAATAAAATGAAAGTAAAACAATTCGAATCGGGTGAAATTGAATTTGTTGAAGAATAATTAAATAATTTATATTTTATACTACGTTTGCAAAAGCAAAATGAGGTAGGGGAAGTGGGGGCAAGTCCTCACATTTAGTGTTTGACTGCTTTAAAAACCATTAGAAAACGTCTTTTGATAAAAATAAATTTTTTATTCACTTAGTCTTACATTTCTTTAAGGAACTTTGATTATAATAACAAACAAAATAAATTACTCAAAAAAAGACAATAAACTTTTAAAAAACATCGTTAAAAAAACGGTCTTGACCCCATATGGGGGCAAAACCGCCCCATCAAAGTTTGTTGGGTGGAAGACCGTTTTTTCCTTTAAAATGCAACCTATTGACAAAAGTCACAGATATAATGACGCCTTCATCTGCTTTAACTCAAGCGCAAGCTTCGTGAGCTCACCCAGAGGACGTGGTGTATTAATCCAGCCATCAGTTGGATTCGATTGGATTTCGTACCATATTTGACTATAAAACATAGTAAAAAGAAAAATATTAAGGAAAAGTGAACACATACTAAAATATGGGGGCAAAACCGCATACGGCATAGGGGAAGACCGCATAGGGGAAGACCGCATAGGGGCAAGACTGCATAGGGGCATATATGCGGTTTTGCCCCAATCAGATCTTACCTGAATTTCTCGGAGTTTCTTATGATTTTTTTTCTCTATGTCTCTTTTCTTTCACAACAAATAATTTTCAACATCCACTTTCTAGTAAAAAAAAGAAAAAGTTAATAATTTTAAGTATTTTACAGGTAAGAGCGCAACTTAAATTACACCTAAACGATAACGTTTTGCCGAAAAATCACAAAAACTACCGTAACTTCTCGCCATCTCAACCGAATTAGCTCATACTGGAAGACATGATCGATCATACCAAAAGCCACGTGTTTTTCATTTTAAGTGTTGCCATTTCTATTTTTGTTCATACAATACAAATACAAATACAATAATAGTACAAAAACGGTCTTTCCCCCATGTGCGGTCTTGCCCCCACTTCCCCTACTTTAGTTACAAAATTTCAAATTATTTTTCAGGGCATCTCAATCCCACAAAAAATCATATTTCTATTTAAATGACCACGTCATTAGGTTGGAAATTATGAATACACCCGATTTGAATCCATTTTTAAAGCTTTTAAAAATCGAGGTTTCACTATCGAAATTGAAATGGTGCCACTAAAAAAATTGCTTTCTTTCACAGTAGTTACCACAACTAGGTTTCCATAGATTTTTGAAAGAAATACCTATTAGGAGTTAATTCACCAAATTTGATGAGTTCGCTATAAGATATCCAAAAAATGGTCATATATAGGTAATTTTAACCTGCTGTTGCATCAGTTGTTTAGCTCTGGATAGGTAGGTATCATAGGTAGGTATCCGAAATGCAGAATTTTGGAAACCAAATTCTCGTATACATACAAAATTAGAACTCTAACCCGATTTTAAACTTTGATTGTATCAAATTAATATGAGTAAGAATAATAAGAAAAGAATTTGAAAGAAAGAATAAAAAGAAAATAAGGTCAATGACTATAAAGAAGATAAATAAATTAAAAGAAACATTGATATAGGTGTTCGATTCGGAAAAAAATGACAGGAGGAAAAAAATTACAAAAACTAAAAGATTGAAAGTTGTAAATGTTTCCATTGTTTTTTTTGTCTTAAAATATTAATTTCTTCATCAATTTCCATTTTTGAAAAATCAAATTTTGTTTAAGATAGGAGGCTAGCATTGCCTTGGGGCCTTTACATGTCTTAATCCGGCCCTGCGTCCATTGCTAATATATTCGACATACATATGTACGCGGGCTGATACTAAGTAAAGTCTGGCCAAGTTCCTAAGCACTGCAAGATTTGCAAAAAAAAAAATAATCAGGAATTTCTAATATTTCCTTTTCCCGACCAAAAATCCTCTTCATACGCCAAACGAATTGTTAACAAGAACTTTACTTTAGGTAATGTTGTTATTGAGTCTTTTAATAAATGTTACTTACTTTTCTTCATTTGTTTAACCCATTTTGCTTTAAAAACAAATAAATAAATAAACCCAGACACGCCAAACAAATTCAAATACATTTGCATTTGCACTGAAAAAAATCTACGATTTTTAGGAACAATCTGCCTTCAGGGATGTTTACGTTCGCATTATGGAACTATTTCATTAGAATAATTTGCGCAAGTTTTGTGTTTAGCACTAGTTTAGAACTTATGATATAGGATTTAATTAAGTGCGGCTTGGATGTGTGACATAATGTCAATAGCTTGGTTCATGGTTGCGATAGTTTGTTTCGTATTTCGTTTTGTAAATTACCATAATAATATGCCGTTTACTTCAATATCTAAGTAAGAGAGAATTGGATAACGAAGATAGGGAAGTAAGAAAGACAATTTCTTCAATGTTTGTGAACTACTAACGATTACAAACTCTTGGCGTAATTTTGCAAGCACCGGTGAAATCGGCCTTAAAAAGATAAGTAAATTTTCTCAAAAAAATCGTCGTAATCCTATTTCTGTCATGTGAATTTTTCCACGAAAATCTTAAACCATAGAATAAGAAGATAAGATAAGGAAGAGGTGTATATCACATATACAGTGTATGTGAGTGAAACACCAAATTAAAAAAAAAAAAACAAAAAGGTGCCTATCTGTCATATTGCCGATCTAAAGGAAAGTGTTTCGAGATTTCCAATCGTTAAAATAGTGAAAAAAAATATTTAAACTAAATAAAACAATGAAATAAAAGTGAGAAATGTAAAAACTTGCAATACTTTATTAAAAAAATATAAAACAACATGCGCTGCTGAGTTAAATTGTGTAAAAACACCTATAATATGGAGTTAATAATCTTTTCCTTCCACGTGCTGATTATATCTCAAATTCCTCATAAATTAATGTGAAGTGATGTTTTTTATGTAAATACATTATCGTAAAATACTTTAAAATTGATATTTCATAGCATTTTGCTATAAAAAAGGCTAATTTGTTGAAAATACAAATATACTTTTAAACGTGACATGTCAGGTGTCTATCTGTCAACATTGAAATTCTCGCCCAGGCTCGAATCAGCTTTTGTTGGTGATGTCAAGGCGCTCAAATGCATTGAGCGCCCGTAGTGCAGAGTAATTTTACTTACTTTACGTGGAATATGACAGCTTACTCTGGAAAAACGTCGGAAAGTTACAGATGTTTTGTTTTTACATCAACTAATGATTGGATCGATTGATTCACATGAATTTTTGGACCAGATTAATTTAATAGTTAGAAGTCACAGTTCTCGAAACTCTAACATTTTTCAATTCGATTTCCATCGTACCAATTATGGCCTCAATGAACTATTGACTCGTATGAAACATGGAGCGAATACAAATCATAATGTTTTCGATTTGAGTTACTCAAAACTTACACTTAAGAATAAGTTGTATGGACGTTCTTAGAATTTCTAATTGTTTGTCACCAATCATCGTATTTAATGTTTTCCTTTTTATAGTAATTGTGTTGCCACTTTGTGTTTTGTTTAACTAATGTAATTTAATGTTCTAATATTTTGACTTGTAGTTATTTTTTGTAGCTTGTTATTAATGTATGTATATATATTATTTGTTGTCTTTAGTAGTATGTTAGGCTTTTTATTGTTTACTAACAATTCTAACACCACGCTAAATGATGACTGTAACAAGTTGATATTTCCCAGTACCTGAAGGTGAAAAAACCCGAACAGAAAAGATATGAAATGTTACAAATGCTTGAATTAAGCAGTATTGATAGCGTTTACCTGTGAAATGAACAAAAATTACACTGCCTATTATAGGTGTTTTTACAGGATTTAACGGAGCACCGCATTTCGATTTATATTTTTATTTCGATGAAGAATAGCATAACATATTCACTTTATTTACTTTTATTTCACTTTTTTTTTTAATTTACTAATGGCCAGTTGCACCAAACGCTTTTAAATATTTACTGCTTCGTTAAATTTTAAAATGGCGTTTATCGGTTGCACCAACCAATCTTAGTTTTAAAAGCCCGATAAACAAGCCAATAAACTAAAATGCCATTTTCTTCTAGTTAAACTTTAAAAGTGAGTTTTAACGAAAAAATCTTTAAAAAAATATTTCACTTTTGATAGGACATTTGAAAGTTACAAATTTATATTATTTCCTATTCAAGTCCAGTATACAATAATTCTTTTCAACGAAAAAAAAATGGTGAAACATTGTGTTTTCCGCAAGAAAAATGTGTGTGGTGATACAAAAAAGGATAGGAGTCTTCTTCAGCTATAATACATGTTTCAAAAAGGTAATAACTTACTTCCATCTTAAACCAGTGGCCTATTTCACCATCTTACAAATTGTAATGTACAAGCACTTTTTCAACAAATTTGTAGAAAAATCGATTTATTCTGTTTCACAAAATATTTGTGATACAAAATTGTAGTTGTAGTTTACAAAAGGAAATTTGTAGAAATTTCATTATTTCCGTTTCACCAAAATTAAAATTTCTTTGTTGCTAACAATTAGTACAAATTTGTTAAAATTCATATTTTTTATAAGTTTGTGTTTCACGAAATCAAGAAATTTTACAAATTTGTTCAGTTACTGAAAATTTCTTACAATAGAAAGATCGTCTGTCGATTTAAAAACAATTTGTATTTTTCGAAAGAAATCGCATTTCAAACCTTAGATTATCCTTCCGTCGAAGGCATAGTAGCACCGATAGTGATATAAGTGAAGATTTTGTACTTAATAGAACAAGGAAAATATATCGTCCGCGAATTAACTAAGAAAATTCAGATTCTTTTGTTTTCAACGAAAATTTTTGGTTAAAACGTGTTAAGGCAGAGCAAATAATAATTGGACCTAAGATTGCAAATGAATCTGAAAAAAACTTTTCACTGACACCGACACAGCAATTTTAACATTAGAAATGTTTAAGCGGAGGAATACCTACTAACAATGTGAAAAAATCAACAGAATTTCAAAAAAGTGTAACGCCGAGTAGAGAAAGAGGGCGAAACGTCAGGGGAATAGACAATGCTATGTTCTTACTGGACTGAGGAAACAGAATACGAAGAAGATGATAAAACAGGCACCAAAAAAAGGAGAAGTGTTCGTAGGCAGGGATGGCCACTACATTTTTCACATTTGCTACGTAGTTTATGTAGTTAAACTACACTGAAACAAATTGTAGCAAACTTAGTTTCAAATATTAAATGATCTGTCAGTTGTAACTTTGAAGCTTGAAATTTTATTATTTCTCTAAATTTACTTTGTATGTATGTATATGAAAACGTAACAATTTGTAGAAAATAAGACGTGTAGTTTATTAAATTAACTACGCGTAGTTAATGATGTAGAAAATGTAGTGTAGTTAATTCAGCCAACCCTGTTCGTAGGCTTTCCAGATTTGTATGTGAAGAAGAGCAAATTTAAAAAAGAATTTATTCAAAGTTTTAAAATACAAGTTAACACGATCGCCTAGCATCCGCCGCCAAGCCACACATCGTCGTCGTCAACGTCGAATCATGCTGACACAGCTAATTCTATAAACGAATTAGACTAGTGTCAACAACCCACCGCTTCCGACCGATGTGAAGGATGAAATGCGATATCTTGCACAAGCTGCAAGATATCCAATGCATTGAGGTTCTAGCTGTTAAGTTAGTTTTAAGTAATTCAGTCTTTAACAAGTCTCAATAAAGAGTAAACATTGAATATCAAACGAAATTCATTACTGGCGCCCAACTTGGAAGAACTTTTTGGAAATCTAAACAATATCAACCGGAATAAACCAACTGAAAAAAAAATCATCATCATTCATCAATTACGAGCATTAAGAAATATTTTTTTTTAGAAAATGTAAGAATTTGTCTATACTTTGAATATTTTTATTATTTGTAAAGCTTGCAAGTGTTATTTTTTTTTTTTATTTATTTAAGTGCTTCTATTGATTGACTTTTTTTAATAACATTGAGATTTATTAAACTACATATAAATATTCTTTACGGTTAATGAGTGAATCATCTGAAAATATTGAAACACTATTAGAAAAGTTTAATTACTTACGCATAGGGAAAGCAATAGAAAAAAAAATGAATGCTACAGATTTAAAAGTATTAGTGGAATCCGCAGTCAGTGGTGCCCTTGAAGCACAAAAAGTGGATTTTGAACGAAAGTTAAGTGATGCAGTGAAAAATTTAACGGTGACAAACAAACCTGAAGTTGAAATTTTTAAAGAAATTGAAATTGTGGAAGGTAATAGATGTGAGGAGTGTCTCGACATAGTCAAATCTCTCCCGGAATTTGAGGGCAAACAGGGCACTTACGTCTCTTGGCGTCAAGCGGTTCACTCCGCTTACAAAGTTTTCGAAAAATACGATGGTAGTTCTAGACATTACCAGGCAGTTGGTATAATAAGAAATAAAATAAGAGGCCCAGCCGATGCTGTTCTGGCTTCATTTAATACAGTTTTAAATTTCAAAGCTATCATAGCTAGGTTAGATTTTACGTACGCCGATGTACGTCCGATTTATTTAATTGAGCAAGAGCTCAGTACATTGCGGCAAGGAAACCTTACCGTTCTAGAATATTATGACGAGATTGAAAAAAAGCTTACCCTCCTTACAAACAAAACCAATATGTCATATGACAGTGCATTAGCCATTGCATTTAACGAAAAGTACAGAAGGGACGCCCTTAGGGTTTTCATATCTGGGTTAAAAAAACCATTAAGTGATGTTTTGTTTTCGGCCCGTCCTTCTGATATGCCTACTGCTTTGGCTTTGGCTCAAGAAGTTGAAGCAAACAATGAAAGGTATTTGTTTGCGGCGAGTTACGCGAAAAATTCTGAAGGAAAATCTCTAAGGTCCGAGTTTAAAAGATCGCCAAACCATTATCAAAACAATAATAATAGTAATAACCTTAATAATTATAACAGCCAAATGAATAAGCAGTGCAAAAATCCATATTTTAACAAAAAGCACAGTTATGATAATGACAATCAATTGGAACGTAACAGTTGTAAAGTCCCCAGCAGTTGTGAAAAAATGGATGTTGATCCGACATCATCACGTTTACGGCAATTTAATGGCTATCAACAAAAAAATAGTAACGATACCTATGATCAAGGGCAAGAACAAAGGAATAAAAGGCCAAGTAGCTCTCAAAGACAGTCGGGACAGCGTCGCCAAAGAGTAAATTACGTTTTGCAGGAAAATCCTCCACGGAATAATGAAGGTGACTATGAAGCCACAGCTGCGTTGCAGGCAGATGAAGTGGAAGCTGAGGTACATGATTTTGACTACGTTAATTTTTTAGGGGTAACTCCCAACTACCGTTTATTCAAAAAACAGTAGGAGGGAGGTTAGTAAAGTTTTTAATTGACACAGGAACCTCGAAAAATTACATCAGGCCATTACGAGAGATTAAAGGTTTAGTGCCAGTAGACACACCCTTTTTAGTAAAATCAATTCATGGTTTTAATAGTATTGAACTCAAATGTTTTATAAATATTTTTGGAAAAAAAAGCACTTTTTTTATTTTACCCAACCTGTCAACTTTTGACGGAATTATTGGTCTTGACCTGTTAACACAGGTTAATACCACAATTTGCTTAAAAGAAAATTTAATTCGCTTTGATTCAGGGTTAGAAACTATTCTGTTCCATAAATGCGACAATGTGAACTTTACGAAAGTAGAGGACATTAAGGTTCCATCATCCGTAAGCATAGATTTTAAAAATATGATACGTAATAGAATAAAAACATTTGCAGACCCAAATGAATCTTTGCCGTATAACACCAACATCGTTGCCACAATTCGTACAGTAAGTGAAGACCCCATTTACTCAAAATTTTATCCATATCCTATGGGTGTGACAGATTTCGTAAATAATGAAATTAAGGATCTTTTGAAAAATGGCATTGTTAGACCGTCAAGGTCACCTTACAATAATCCCATTTGGGTAGTTGACAAAAAGGGAATAGATGAGTTGGGTAATAAAAAGAAACGTTTAGTAATGGACTTTCGAAAGCTCAACGAAAAAACCATAGACGACAAATATCCTATCCCAAATATTACAACGATTTTGTCAAATTTAGGAAAGGCACGATTTTTTACAACCCTAGACTTAAAATCAGGGTTTCACCAAATTGAATTAGCGGAACGGGATCGGGAAAAAACTGCTTTTTCCGTTAACGGCGGAAAATACGAATTTTGTCGCCTTCCGTTTGGGTTGAAAAATGCGCCCAGTATTTTCCAACGGGCTATAGATGACGTCCTTCGTGAACAAATTGGAAAAAATTGCTATGTTTACGTCGATGACGTAATTGTTTTCTCAGAAACCGAGAATGAACATGTCAAAGATATTGACTCGGTTTTAAAAAAATTGTATGAAGCGAACATGAGGGTTTCACGAGAAAAATCAAATTTTTTTAAGACGGATGTAGAGTACCTAGGCTTTATAGTATCTAGGGATGGTATAAAAACTTGCCCTGCTAAAGTGGAGGCGATTAAAAATTATTCACAACCTTCTACACTCTTTGGACTAAGATCATTTCTAGGTCTAGCCAGTTATTATAGATGCTTTATAAAAGATTTCGCATCAATAGCTAGACCACTTACTAATTTATTAAAGGGTGAAAATGGCAAAATAAGCGCTAATCAATCAAAAAAAATTAAAATAGAATTAAAAGAGAAATAACTCCAAGCATTTAATAAATTAAAAGAAATTTTGGCGTCAGAAGACGTCACATTGTTATATCCAGACTACACGAAGCCTTTCGATCTTACGACGGACGCTTCATCACATGGTCTTGGAGCGGTTTTATCACAAAACGGAAAGCCTATAACAATGATTTCAAGAACACTCAGAGGTAAAGAGTTGGAATTTGCAACAAATGAAAGAGAACTTTTGGCCATTGTGTGGTCATTAAAAAATCTACGTAACTATCTCTATGGAGTGAAAACTCTTAATATTTTTACAGATCATCAACCTCTTTCATTTTCAGTTTCAGATAAAAACACAAATGCAAAAATTAAGCGCTGGAAAGCTTTTGTAGACGAGCATAATGCTCAAATATTTTACAAGCCAGGAAAGGAGAATTATGTCGCTGATGCACTTTCGCGACAAAATATTCATGCATTGGAGAACGAGGCGTCTTCTGATGCCGCTACAATTCACAGCGAATTATCCTTGACTTATGTAATCGAAACAACAGATAAACCTTTAAACTGCTTCAGAAATCAAATAGTTATAGAGGAAGACCCAATCGCTTCAACCCGTACATTTATAATATTTGGTAAAAAAACTAGACATTTCATTAATTTTTCAGAAAAGAATACACTGATAAACACTTTAAAAAACGTGATTAAAATAGATGTCGTCAACGTAATTCATTGTGACCTGCCAGTTCTAGCTTTTATTCAACACAATTTAGTAGAGTTATTTCCATCAACTAAGTTTTGGCATACTCATAAATTTGTGCTAGATATATTCGACCCGAATGAACAAAAAGAAATTATAATTACTGAACACAACCGAGCACATAGAGCAGCTCAAGAAAACGTTAAGCAAATTCTATGTGACTATTTCTTTCCAAAAATGACAAAACAGGCAAATGAGATTGTGTCAAACTGTAAAATATGTTCAAAGTCGAAGTACGATCGGCATCCAAAAAAACAATTGATTGGCGAGACACCAGTCCCATCGTATGCTGGAGAAATGCTTCATGTTGACATATTCTCCACGGATAAAAAATATTTTTTAACTTGCATTGACAAGTTTTCTAAATTTGCGGTTGTGATGCCAATACCATCACGTACAATAATAGACGTAAAAGTTCCAATCCTGGAGATAATTAACATCTTCCCAAATACAAAACAAATCTTTTGTGACAATGAGGCTTCTTTAAAATCCGAGACAATTAGGTCAATTTTGCTCAATCATTTTAATGTTGACATAGTTAATGCTCCACCCTTACACAGTACATCTAACGGTCAGGTAGAAAGGTTTCACAGCACTCTATTAGAAATTGCAAGATGTCTAAAACTTGACAGAAAAGTCGAAGATACAGTCGAATTAATACTATTAGCAACAGTAGAATACAATAGGACCGTCCATTCTGTCACGAACCAAAGACCAATTGATGTAATACACTCGTCTCCGACAGATTTTAGAGAAAAAATAAAAAATAAAGTTCAAAAGGCCCAAGAATTACAGTTGCAAAGAGAAAATGAAACAAGGCAGAACAGAATTTTCAGTGTAGGAGAAAAGGTATTAGTAAAGACAAACAGACGATTAGGTAATAAGTTAACTCCATTATACGCTGAAGAGAAAGTGGAAGCCGATTTAGGGACAACGGTTCTAATTAAAGGGAGGGTGGTCCATAAGGACAATTTAAAATAGAACCTTAATTATTTTATACTTTTACAATTAATCTTTCAGGATTCGTCTATTATTGATGATGACAACAGTCGTGGCTAAATTAACGGACTACACCAGTTCTAACTATATTCCAATACTAGACGGGGATGTCATTGTTTGGGAGGTTAACGGATACTTACGCCACACAACAAATTTGACTGCCTTTAAGCAAATAATAAACGAATCAAAAAACATGACTGAGCTGTTTCCCCCACAGTCTCATATGCGAAAAATTTTGGATATAGACCTTAAGCATTTAGAAACACTCTTCAAGAGTATAAGTATCCACCATAGAAACACAAGGAGTTTAAATTTCTTAGGCACAGGTTTGAAAATTGTAGCTGGCACACCTGACTTCGATGACTTTGAGAAAATTAAATTCAATCAAGCCCAATTGACCGATTCCAACAATAGACAAGCTGTAATAAACACAAAATCTCAGGAGCAAATTAATAGGTTAACGGACACCGTAAATAATATTTTGGCTTATTCGAAAAAAACGCAAATCGACACTGGCCATGTTTATGAAATCTTGTTAGCAAGAAATAGAATGCTCATTTCAGAAATTCAAAATCTAATGTTCTCTATAACACTTGCAAAGCTCAGGGTCATAAACCCAGTAATTTTAGATGATGATGACTTAAAAGTCATAATAAACGAACAATTTTTTAATGTAAGTGTTACAGAACTTATGGAAGTGTCAAATGTAAAGGTTCTGCAAAATGATTATATTTTACATTTCATAATTAATTATCCTAGACCTAAGTTAGTTTGTAGGAAAGTAATAATCTACCCTGTTGCTCATAACGGCAATATTTTATCCTTCAACGGAGATGATGTGGTAGCGGAATGTGGAAGACAAGTACTGGCTGTTGAGAAATGCAACGTAGCAACAACTTTAACATTTTGCAAGGAATTACCGAGCAAGACATGCGCTCAACAATTACACTCTGGAGGCATGGCTCATTGCAACACACAACCGGACCATCGGGAATCTGTGTTGGTTATCGATGATGGCATAATTATAATAAACAACAGAAACGCCAGAATAAGGGAGGCGAATGACTTTGCGACGAAAATCAACGGGACGTATTTGCTGACTTTCGATGATGCTGTGTGGATCAATGGATCCAAATTTATCAATCGAAATAACATCCAGAAAAAGCGACCCGGTAGTGCAACATCTACGCTCCTCAATATCACCGGTCATAAAGAGATATTGAGCCTACCATTCCTTCATAGAATGAACATGGACAATTTACGTTATATTGGTGAGATAGAGACAAAACTTACTACTCATCCATTTATAGCTTGCTGCGTGACACTCGCATTCATTACAGTTTGTTATACCATCGTTAAACTAAAGCAATGTCAAAAGAAGCAGCGCCAAAATGCCGACCTTCAAAAAGTCATCAAGGCTCTCAAGAAGCCCGAGGACGGTCTTCATCTAAGTGAGGGAGGAGTTAACACGATCGCCTAGCATCCGCCGCCAAGCCACACATCGTCGTCGTCAACGTCGAATCATGCTGACACAGCTAATTCTATAAACGAATTAGACTAGTGTCAACAACCCACCGCTTCCGACCGATGTGAAGGATGAAATGCGATATCTTGCACAAGCTGCAAGATATCCAATGCATTGAGGTTCTAGCTGTTAAGTTAGTTTTAAGTAATTCAGTCTTTAACAAGTCTCAATAAAGAGTAAACATTGAATATCAAACGAAATTCATTACTTACATAAATGCTTTTTTCATTTCTAATGTACCTCAACTATGCTGGAATGGCAAATCGGGTAAATTTTTAACAGCTTTACATTGGCTGAGAAATGGTATTTAATCATGGAAGTAGTATTTATCCGGTCTGTTTAAGTTGAACTCTCTTCAACTAAAAATATCATACATATTTGATTTTGCCAATTGTTTGAATGGATGCTGCATTTAGCATTCCATGGCATTCGACATCTTGTTAATTAAGCTGCTATAGTTTACGCGCATTGTTAAACGGAGGTTTTTTCATCAGCATTAAGTTGTTTGGGTGTCCGGTACTTCTGATAACCCGACTTAAGGTCATTCGGCTCACTTCTAACCCAGTTCCGTGTCTCGATTTGCTAAAAAAGTGGTTGCAATTGGAAGCTTATCATATTATTCTCGTCATTGATAGATAAGATAGAATTGAAAAAGGTCCTTCTTTGCAGTTTTTTGCCTACATTTACGGATTTAAAAAAAAATTGTTTATCAATTTAAGACTTTGATCAATTTTCTGACCAATAAAACGTTTCGTCAGTCCTTGGTTCCGATAGGCCTCTGTTTTGGCAATCTCCGTAGCCGTTAATGAATTTTGTCTGCCCATTTAAACTTTAAAATTGAAAAAATCACAAAACATTGTTTTATCATTTCCTGATAGCTTTTCGAGACCACCGCTGCCAAATTTTAGCTTACAATGTGGAATAAAATCAATTGAGGCTATTCAAATGTTACAAAAAAAAATGATCGTTTTAGTGACTTCAAACAAACAAGCACTGAAAATTTAGTTAACTTTAAGAAATTTTTTAAAAAATTTTCTTAATCTCAGAGACCGTTCTCTTACCTTATATTTAAATATAAATTTTCTATGTACAAATCAAAGAAGTATCAAAAACAGTTGAATGTAAGAAAGTTAAAGTGTGAGGCTATTCATATGTTACGAACTGTATATTCATATAAATGATTATTGCATTAATCTTTTCTGAATCATAAAAATGATTCTAATATGATTAATTAAAGTGAAGGTATATATTTAGAATTCCTTCACTAAAATAAATTTTATCGGAGTCATTGTTTATGATTCAGAAAAGGTCCATGAAATAATAATTAAAATAAATATATGGAACCCCTATATACGTTCATTAAATAAAGCATTTTCAGATCATAAATGAGTCATTAAAATGATTCAAATCGGTGTCTAAGAGCATAGGTAAAAGGATTCAAATTGAATCATAAGTGAATTCTTTTTCGGTTCATTTCTTCAGTTTTGTGATTTATTTATGATTCATTTCTGAATGAAAATTTTGCTGGGTTGTTGGATTTCATATCTAGTCATAAATAAAAATACAAATACAAAAATGTAAACAAATGGGTTTTGGAGGGTGAAACGTAGGAAAGATTCATATCTTTGTAATTCAGTATCTTTGGTTTTAGTTGAGGTTTTGTTTCGAAGTAAAAATGTTTGAGCATTTAAGAGATTTTTACTCCAAAGACAAAGCCTTTAATAAGAAGAATAAGAAAATATGAAAAAAATTACTTTAATTGCATTGACGTCTGTGTGATTCATATTGAAAATGTTTGTAACACGATATACACACCTATAAAAAAAAAAAACAATTAAATGCATCTAAACAATTTCACGAATCGAAAAAGCAATATAAAACAGTATAACCACAAGTAGTATGCATTGAAATATATAGGTATAAGTACCTACTTTTGCAAACAGATCTGAATTGTTTAAATAAGCAATACAATATAATATCTGTAAATGTAAATAGTAAATACCTGAATCTTAAAACGTAAACATTAAATTATACACAGTACAAATAAAAGATACAAAGTTTTATTAATTATGTTGTAACAAACAGCTATCTGTATCCAATAATTTTTAATTATAAAGTATTGCTCATACTTCATGCAGGATGCAGGTAGGCAGTAGGGAGAACTTGTAAACAAATAGGTATGTACATAAACGCGAAAGGTAATGCCGACCTGCACTTAAATGACGCTTCTATATCTGTCTGTCTGCCGTGAGTTTACTGATAAACCGCAGAACCGATTGCTTGAATATTGGTGCTTGCATCGCATTATTTTTGACGATAATATTTTTGCGGTGCAAATTGGTGTGAATAAGAATGCGAATTTAAATGAAACCATTTTTTTTTCATATATATTCGCATAAAAAAATAATATTGCCATAAAAAACACATCAACAAAACCAGTCAGCGGCAACAAACATCTCATCTCTGCTTATGAATTAGGTGAATTTTATAAAACAGTGCTTCCAAAACATTCTTACAACATTTTATATATTAGTTTGGATTCTTAAAAAAAATTCTATTTTTTTTGAGAACTAATAATTCGGAAACGGCTCGGCTAGCAGTTGTTTAACATTATCAACCAGATTTTAAACGAAAATTATTCTTATAACCAAAAATAACGGTAACTACCATACAAGTGTTTAAAAACCGGTAAGGAAAATTTCGATTTTTCTAAAAATTTGATTAAATTTTTGATGTGAGCTATTATACACATACATATGTACGATCTACCCTATTAATGAAAAAAAAATATGTCGATTAAAATAGACACCTTTGTTGAATCGGTTTTAATGAAATTTTGTATACAAGAGATTCAAATAAATTTGAATAATATTGCATGTTAAATTTAAAAAAAAAAACAAATTTTTTTTATTTCAAAATACTGTTTTTAAAATTAGATATTTCGAAAATGGATAGATGATTTTTCAAAATTTATTTGTTATCTCCGCATTCATAAATGCTACAAAATTGCGTACCAATTTGTTTTCTTGAAAATGTTTATTAAATTTTATATATTAAAAATTATTAAAAAAAAAAACGCTCTAACGATTTTCAATTTTTTTTTCTGAGATTTGTTTAAGAAATCAGATGGTGAACATCGCGTTGGTGTCGCAACAATATCAAAGGTTTATTTATTATTTAATCACTATATTTCTAATTATACTGATTTAAAAAAATGCATATTTGCAACACGGTTTTTGTACTCACATAATACTTTACCTTAAACAAAACTACGGTTTTGGCAAGTGGTATAAAATATAGACTCCCATAACTAATTTATTTCTTCTAAAAGCAGAATAAAAGATCTAAAATATTCAAACTTTAAAATCACATTTTGGTTGCAGTTAAGAGCAGCGCCGTAGCAACGTAGGGGCTTAGCCCCCCTGGCGTTTGCATTGCCCCTTCAGGCTCTTTCATTGCCCCCCTAGGCATTTCCATTTTGCCCCACTAGTATACTATACTAGAAAAAAAGGACACAAATTAAAAGACAATAAAAATTAAGATAATGTGAACTGCGCTCACAATTTGTATGTTTTTTTTTTAACAATAACATTTATTTATTCTTTTTTAAATAATTGCACTTTGCGATTTTTTAGTGCACTGAATCTTAAAATAACCATGTCCAGGTCTAACAAATCAAGTCGCTTGTTCTCGAATGCCAGAAAAGATAAATTATATTTAGTCTCTAAGTCGACATGCTATAATACGTTGAGGCCGCATGGTTGTATTCGGGTGTAGGCATTGACGTATTATATAATATGTACTGCTAGTTACTTGTCACTTCCATAAATTTTGTGTAAGAAAAATGTTCCAAGAAATCTCAACGCTTTTGGGACTGAGCGGCAAAATTCGTTAATAAATAGACACCAATCTGGGTATAGAATCAAACAATGCTTGTTTTTTAAATGAAAGCCTACCAAAGACCATTCGCACTCTTCTTCATGAAGCAGTGCGCATGAGGAACAATCACCAACTTTTCAGTGCATACACTTCTTATGGTAATGTTTTCATAAAACTAGCAGCTGATGGAGAGAGTTTTGCTGTTCGCAACGTGGGAGAACTAGAAGCTGCAGTGGCGACTAACTAAATTTGTGTATGCCTTTATGATATTTACCCTATATTTTTTTGCATTACACTTTTTATACATTTATAATAATTTATTATTATCCTCATCTATCCTTTTCTCAATCTCATTTATATTATTTCTTATTAAAATAATTTTCCTTCTCTTTAACAATTTTTCCTTATTTAATTTCTTTTCTTGATTTTTTACTAGTTTTTCTATTTACTGTAACGATAATTTGCCAAAAAATATTTTTCACTTTCTACGTTCCACTCTTAATTTTAACCGTTTCTCCTTTTGCTTCATATTCTTTCTCTATATGCAGTCTTTTAATTAAAAATTACAAGCGCAGCTAACAATATCAGAGGGTTCTTGGGCATTGACACGAATACAAGCCTATATCACATGATAAGAATTCTACGGCGCCAAAATAACGGTTTGCGAATCTGTCACCTTAATGCACAGAGCTTGACTAAAAAATTAGGGGAGTTCAGATACTTGTTCGTAGATTCTCAAATCGACATTCTCTCTGTCTCCGAAACTTGGTTCCAACCAGATATTTGTGACAATTTTTATCAAGTTGAGGGCTATAAATTATTTAGGGCTGATCGCATTTCTAGAACTGGTGGGGGATGCGCTCTGTACATTCGGGATGGGTTGAATTGTAGACTTGTTTGTAAATCATATGATGGATGTCCTCTTGAATTCATATTTGTCAATATCAAATTTAACTCTGAAAACTTTCTGGTCGGTTCGGTTTACCGACCCTACAACAATATCAGCTTAGTAGCATTAGTAACTACTCTTGAGACCTTTTCCTGCAATTTTTCGTTCACAATACTATGCGGTGACTTTAACTGCAATCTCCTAGATAACCAAATTTCCCATTCATTTGTTAGAACATTTGAAGCTCTAGATTTACATGCAATCAACTGTACATCCCCAACCCATTTTACTGAATCTTCAAGTACATTACTCGACCTCTTCTTAACAAGCGATAATGATAGAGTTCTTCATTATAGTCAACTTCAGGCTTCCGGTTTTTCTAAACACGATATGACTTTCACATGTATTAATACATCTTGCCAAGTCGACCAACAAAGTTATTAATTTAGTGATTTTAAAAATTTGAACGTTTCGGAGTTATTGCTTGATCTTCATGGCTTAAACTGGAATTCAATCTATCTCATGCAGAATGTGGACGAACAAATATCTTTTTTTAACCATAACATTAACTCACTATTTGATGCTCATGTTCCAATCCAATCAAAACTCGTTTGATAAAACACAAAGCTTCTCCCTGGGTGAATGGCGACATCATTTCTGCAATGTCAGAACGTGATGCCGCTTACAGTCAGTGGAGAAGATACCGAATTGATTCCCTACACCAAAACTACTGCAAACTACGGAACAAAGTAGTTAAAATGATAAGATTGGCCAAATTGATTTTTTATGAACAGAAGCTTGGAACTTCAAAACCCATGAAAGACACTTGGAAGCAGCTCCGAGAAGTAGGTATCGGGAAACAACAAAAGTCTCTCTCTGATGACATTGACTGCAATGACCTTAACAAAAAGTTTACTACACTGCCTTGTTCGTCATACAATGTGTCTTTCAGTGAGCCTCTCAATCTTGAACAGTCACCTTCAGCCAATTCTTTTAGTTTTGACAGATTATCCGAAGAAGGTGTTGTGGAGGCTATACTTTCTGTTAAATCAAATGCCATAGGACTTGACTTAATTAACCCAAAGTTTATTAAACTTTTGCTTCCTTATATTCTGAAATTTGTAACTCACATTTTTAACAGTATCTTGACAACATCTGAGTTTCCTACAGAATGGAAGAAAGCAAAAGTTATTCCTATTCCCAAGAAATGTACGGGCACCGCAATAGATTATCGACCAATTGCCATTCTACCTTTTCTATCAAAAGTATTTGAAAAGGCAATCTCTAAACAAATTCAAAATCATCTTACTTCCAACAACCTTCTCAGTATATGTCAGTCTGGGTTCCGACCACAACGTAGTTGTAAATCGGCACTACTCCTCGTTGCTGATGAAATAAGAGCTGCCTTAGATAAAGACTATTTTGTCCTGCTCACGCTATTAGACTTCTCCAAGGCTTTTGATACAGTGAATCACTCAATACTCTGTAAAAGACTACACCAAAGTTTTGTTTTATCAACTGAGTCGTGCAAACTGATCCACTCATATCTTAATAGCAGGCAACAATGTGTTGTAGCAAATGGTAGATCCTCCAACTTCGCTTATGTACTTCACGGGGTCCCACAAGGATCAATTTTTGGCCCACTGTTTTTCTCCATGTACATTAATGATTTACCACACATAGTTAAAAACTGTTTTATTCACTTGTACGCTGACGACGTGCAGCTCTTGATCAGCCGGCCCTTGACTGCGAAGGACGAGGCGGTCTCTCTGATGAACTCGGATTTGCGAAACATCACACGTTGGTCCTTACTAAATAATCTTCACCTAAACCCTTCTAAATCAAAAACATTGCCTATCTATAGGAAGATTTTCGACATAACCTTACTAAGCCCCCACCAGATAGAGAATCAAACCATCTCTTATGTTAACTCTGCCCGTAATCTAGGTATGGTTTTCAATCGAACTCTTACCTGGAATGACCATCTTAACAGCTCTATAGGGAAGGCTTATGGAAGTCTTAGAGCACTTCGAATCGCTCAAGGTTTTATTCCTCAGAATACTAAGCATCATAAATAATCTTTTGAAATTTCGGTCACTTAAATACCTTCAACTGTTAATACAAACAAAACAACCTGATTATCTGTACAATAGACTGAACTTCCCTCATTCAAATAGGTATCTCATTCTCATAACACCAAGATTTAAATATCTGAATACTCAACGGCAGTTTTTTATTCATGTCATTAACCTTTGGAACTCTCTACCAATCACCATTAGAGGAATAGGAAGCACAAGGAAATTCTCATCCTTACTTTTCAAGTATTTGGCAAATCGTTGAATTATTATTATTATTATTTGAGTTTTGGCAAATCGTTGAATTATTATTATTATCATTCTTTTTTTTTTTTTTTTATTTATTTTTTTTTTTTTTCTTTCTCTATAACTTTAATTTTTTTTATTATTATAGTTAATCTATTCAGTCATTAAATCTCACATCATTTCAAGGCTTATAATACTTAACAAGATGTATATCTTACTTTGTAAGCATTTTTTAAATAAATAAATAAATAAAATAAATAAATAAAAAAAAAATCGTTCAAATTCAAATATTTAAGAAGAACCGACAGTAGATGGCATTCGAAAAAGCTGGTTTTTTATTTAAATTGAATATAAGACATCTTTGTTTTAGTTTTTTCGGTTTATTGGCCAACGAATTGAACAATTTTTAAAAATGTTGATCGAACTCACCTTTTCTGATCTTTCCCATTGGTTTTTTTTGGCAATATAGTGCATTATTACCTTACAATATATGTATACATCAATAATAGTGTATATTTGGCTGCTCGTAATGGCGAGTTTCATGGCATGACCACCAAGACCCAAGAGCACTTCTGTAAACTGGAAGACGAATGAAGTTGGTTACTAGCAGTCCATATGAGTGTCAATGAGTGTAGGTATCTGTGTTCATTCTGTTCAGGTTATCTGGCGAATAACAATAATTTTTTTAGAAATAGACGTTAAATTTGTAAAATATCTCTGCCCCCCCCTAACAAAACAAAGCAGCTACGGCACTGGTTAAGAGTAAGCTTTTGCGACCTAGTTTTGCATATTATTTGAATACATTATCGAAAAATTTATCTTGTATTATACTTACAAAAAATCATAACAAACAACAATTTATTTTTTATTTTCAGGAACAATAAAGAAACAAAATGACCTTGCCGAATCGATTTATCAATGTTTCAGACCTTAACAGTTGTGGTTTTGCTGACTCTCAGGTAAATTATATGTCCGTAAATGTTTATCGCTAGTGTCATAATTTATTTTTATTTCATTTTTAGGGTCTTTTAGCTAATGCACTAGAACAAAGAAATGTTCGGGAGTTCAAAGTTGCTTTGGATATGGGAGCAGATCCGAAACGGCAAGATTCCAATCATATAAGTATTTTCGAAAAGGCATTACAGACGAAGGGCTGCGCTGAGTTTGTCAAAGAATGTCTGGAGTATGGCTGTGATCCATCTCATGTAAGTTTAGGATACCATTTTTACTATTCTTTATTATTGTATAATGTACTATATGTACATTGAGAGTAACATCATGTATTGTATCTAATTTTACTTTTGTTGAACATAATACCTACATCAATTTCTTCTCAATTTCACGTACAAGCGTCTTTAATCGTTTTTCAATAGGCTTTTTCGCGTAAACGAAATTTTCAATCGCATATATCTCGAAGACACAAATTTCAGTTATGCAGGTAAGCGCGTTCAGAAAATTTAACTCAGTAAAAAAGTGAGCAAGCGAATCCAAGCTAAGAAAGTTTGCTGGGGAATCCTTTTCATACTCTCAATTTCCTGAACATGTCTAGTGAAGCAAATAAAATCTATTTTTTTTCGTGGAATTTTATGTCCTTTTCAATTTTTTTTATATTTTTTAAAATCAATAAATTAAAAACATAAATAATGATTAATCTTATGCTGCTATACGATTCGATCGAAACTGTCAATTTACGTGAAATTGCCTAAAATTATTTTTATTAAAGGCTTTCTTCTGTCTTTCGAGCGTAAAACCTTAACCGATATTTATTTTCAAAATTCTGAAGAAAATGGAATAGTTTAAATTTTATTTTTATCGATATTTATACGAAATTAGGAACAATTGATTTCTTTCCACCGACGCGACGCGACGGATAGGATAATGAATACGGATAGCAGGGGTGAATATTCCATTCTTTGGAAAATGTAGTGATTGATGTAATTTTTTTTCTCACTTGTATACCGAAATAATTAGCGTTTTCGAAGGGTTTTTTTTTGTGTGATAACACACTTGCAGTTAAGCTACCAAGCTTTCACACCATCATATTTATACTGAACGTTTGAATGAATAACAAAACACTTGGGTGAGCTACCACCAAGAATCTGATGATCGGCGTGGCAGTCGTGAAATAGCTATAACTCTTTCCTACAAAACCTCTTGGTAGCTCACCCAAGTGTTGTTGTTTCATTCAAAGAGCGTTTTCTTTAGATGTGCCGTTTTAGATGAGCTTGTTATCTAATCACCTTATTAATTTTTTAATGTCAGAATTACATCGTATATTTTATACACAGGAATTGTAAGTTATATAGGTTGATGCTTATTGCTTAGATAATTTGATGCGTCGAGAAAAATAATGCAAATATTTTTTTTCACAAACGGAATTTACTTCCTCAACACTAGTACCATTTGTATATAAATCTATACATTTTTCTGTATGTATGTAGACACATTTTATACACAATGTTAAATAAGGAAATACGTTCCAAATTACACGTGATGAATCAGAATGAAAATAAAATAAAATTCCGATTTTCGTTTTAACTCAAAAACGAAATTACCCGAATACTGTTTCAAAAACAAAACAATTTTAAATCGTAGGTATTCCATTCGCCACGAAAAAATATCAATTTTTAAATTGAAATTTCAAATTAGCAATGTATAGTTGCACTCTTACTTTTGGGACTAAATCATGGAAACATTGATAGGATTTATGTACTTTTTGACAAGGACAAAAGTCCGAAATAGACTTGGACCTAATACATTCATATTTCCCACTCAAATGAGATAAAATTCTTTTCGGGACATAATATGGCCTAAGAAGTTATGTTCTTGCTTTGCTTATCTAAAGGCTGCAGGAATGACAATGTCTATACATGATTTGCTAATTCTCTTAATTGAATTGAAGTAGGTTAGGTATGTCTCGTTGGGAATTCTATGCCAGGGCACCTGCTGTCAATTTTATATAAAATTTTTGTTTTCAGAAGAACTGAGCATTTTGTATTAAAAAAAAAAACTGATCTCAAAGTAAAAAGTTTTCTTTCCTTTTAGATAAATAGGCGGTCAAATAAACCAGCTTTGAGTTTTGCAGCTGACTCACAAGATCCAATGATATTAAAAGTATTTCTTCAATGGAAAAACATTGATCTTGACATTACATATGCTAACCTTACACCACTTAATAGTTTGGCAAAGAATCTTTCATCAGGAAATGCAAACGAAGTTGAAGCTTGTATAGATCTTCTTCTTCAATACGGGGCCTCACCAAATATCCCCGATCAGAGAGATATGACACCTATTCTTTATGTCCTTAAAAACAAACAAATTCAAACTGAGCAGAAACGTCGAATAATTGAGAAGTTTCTCGATCAACCAAGAATAGATGTTGACACATTTAGAGATGGTGAAGCAAGGGTTCTAATCGAGAAAAATTTTCCAGATTTAAGTTTACCTTTAACAACATCAAATGCAGTTGATTTACATTCACTCAATGCTTTGTTGAACAACAACAAAGAAGATAAATTTATAAATGCCTTTAGCGATTTCCAACTTAATACATCTGAAATTAATAACGGGGTCAATACGCAAGAACCACACCTAGAACTTCTTATTGAATCTACGAAAAGAGGACTTCATAAAGCATTTGATGCAGTTTTGAAAACAATAACTAACATCAATGTTCTTCACAATAGTTGTAGTGTTATTGAAATTGCTTGTATTTGGGGCAACTGGGTGGCTTTGGAAAAGTTGCTGGATCGAGAAGACTTAACACTTCATTTTAAAAGAAATCTTTTAGTAATTGTGGTTAAAAAATTGGAAGAAAAACCTGTGTTGAAATTATGCGACCATAGAAAATGCTTTTACATTCTTTTAAACTGGAAAGGAATTGATATTAACGAAATTGATTCTTCTGGTTCAACGCCCTTGCACTATGCTGTTAAGTACAGAAATAAAGAAGCTATTCAAGAATTATTAAAACGTGGAGCTTACATTGGATTGAGAAGTAAATTTAACGATATTCCCATAGACGCAATGGAACCAGATCTTCTTGAAGAACACTTCGATTCATGTATCACAACGAACGGATATAAACTTGGCGACGAGGGCTTTGAAATAATAATCAATTACAAAAATTTTATACCCACCCAGCCAGCCCAAGGAAAATCTCCTCAATATAGTCTACGAGATGAGATGACTCCAATAACTCACATAGCGGAATCGAAAGAAATGAGGCATCTTTTAAAACATCCACTTATAACTAGCTTCTTGTTTCTGAAATGGCATCGTTTATCGCTCATATTTTATATTAATCTGCTCATTTACAGCTTGTTTTGCGTTTCAATTGCCACACATACTATCTTAAAATTCAAAGAGAGTGAAAATCAGGCGTTAATTGGACTTTTTGGTATCTTTTCGTTTAGCGGAATTGGTTATTTAATATTACGAGAGCTTTTTCAAGTTATGATATGTCCGACGAATTACTTTAAATCCATAATCAACTATTTAGAAATAGCTTTAATTGTTCTTTGTATAATGACAGTTATAGAACAAAATTACGATCAACAGACCCAGAGAATTATGGCGGTTTCAATGATGTTACTCTTGTCAGTGGAACTGTGCCTAATAGTAGGATCAATACCAGTTCGGTCTATTTCAACGCACATGCTTATACTTAAGGCGGTTTTGAAGAGTTTTATGAAAATCTTCGCACTATATTCAATATTCGTTATAACTTTCAGCATATGTTTCTATATCCTCTTTGGAAAAAAACAAAAACAAAAAGAAGAAGAAAAAGGAGAAAGAGAAGGAGAAGGAGAAGAAAAAGAAAATGATGAATTCAATAATTTTTCTAATCCATTAACAACTATTATCAGAGTAATTGTTATGCTAACCGGGGAATTCGACGCTGGAGATATTGAATTCGATTCAAAGTTTAGCTTATTCTTTTTTCTATTATTTGTCATGTTTATGACAATTGTTTTGTACAACTTACTCAATGGATTGGCTGTAAGTGATACTCAGGTAAGTTAATTTTTTTATTGTCTTTTGGCATAAATAAAGGCATAAATTGGCTAAGTATTGAAGATTTACAGTCGTTTTTATAAAATTTTTGTCTACTTAGACACTGTCTAACTATTTTCAAATTGGTGGAAATATGCTTTATTCAATAAAAATAAATATCACATTATTCACGGTTATGATAATCTACTCTTGTGCTTTAGTTAGGCAGCTATAAAACAACAATAAACAAGGTTTTTAAACACATTTTCCAAAGTTGGACAGTTGTCCAAAGTTAGACAACTTTTATAAATTAGTGGTTTATACACACAATTTGGCTTTAGGTAAATTACATACATATAATTCAATTAAATTCATTTCAAAATAATATGTTGTTTTTTTTACATTATTTCGTCCGCCAGGAGTTATTTATTTCAAAGATTAATTTTTATCAAAAGGGTAATTACTAATTGAAAAAGACAAATTAAACATAAATATATATTTACGATAATTTTCTTGACTTAGCTGAACATAAAAACCATATTCATATTTTAATATTAACTTTCTGTACCTAAGTTCATTAATTAAATTAAATTTTCTACAAAACTGAGGTTAAACTTTGTTTGTGGAACTTATGGTCCTCTAAATAATATAAAGGAAGGGATAAAAAGGAATACAAAGGAAGGAGGGGGGGGGGGTTACAACCCCAAAAATCATTTCGTATATTCACACTGACTGAAGTACCATACATATTCCAAAAAAAAAACTATGTGGCATATTTAGTTTTCTGTTATACATAAACATAAACGAAAAAACAGAAACTTCAAAAGTAAAAAAATATTACTTTTGTCCCCTGTCTTCCCTATAAGGACCCAGTGATGTAAAAATCAAATTTTGAAAGAGAAAATCATACAAACAATTTTTGTGCAATGAAACTTTCGCTTGTCGAAATTCCTGGGGCAGGTTTCCATTAGGAACAGTGAAGGAAAAAAAAATTTTTTTTTTAATTGTTGTGAAATCGCGTAAAAAACAAGAAAAAATTTTTTTTTAGTGCGGAAATTGTTATTAACAAAGATATAAACAATTAAAGTTTGAACCATAGCTTCATGAAAACAGCTTTATTTACTTAATAAATGCACTGCAAAATGGTTATTTGGGATTATTCGTGTAAAACAATACCCAGTTAACTAAAAACAGTCATAAAACCACATAAAAGTTATAAACAATTAACAATATCAAAGAAATAAAAAAATTTTTAACATTTTAACGCGGCTCTAAATCTACTTTAAAATGGGAGTCGGCTCTTTATAATAACTTTAGAATGAGAGGCGGCTCTTTGTTAATCTTAAACGACATAAAGTATACTTTAGCGTTAAAGAGGTCTTCTAACTTTAAAACCAGCAAAACGCTTCTCTATCTTTTTAAAGTATGCTTTATCTGTGGGAAATTATCACTTTGAGTGTGAGTTACACAAACACAAATGCATCCACACAGGGAAGGCGTGCAGTTAGACAGCTAAATGCACCCAAAGGCATTTTGATCTGTTTTGTTTTAGGATTCTTTTGAAATTTTAAATCGTATAGTATAAAAACTTAGTAAATTAAAGAAACAAGTAATATAAAAGTAATTAAAGTGATTACATGCAATACAAAAATGTACAAAAATAGAAAACTACACGCGGTGCTGCGTTAAATACTGGACCTATATTTAAAAACACCTATAAAAAGCAGTGTAATTTTTGTTCATTTCACAGGTAAGCTGTATCTCATATTCCACATAAAGTAAGTAAAATTACTCTGCACTACGGGCGTTCAATGGATTTGAGCGCCTTGCCATCACCAACAAAAACTAATGCTACCCTGGACGAGAATTTCAATTTTCACAGATGGGGTTCAGCTAATTCCCGTGATTGAAGTGTATTTTTATTTGGAAATAATTTGTTTTTTTTTTAAAGCAAAATGCTACGAAATATCAATTGAAAAGTATTCTCAGATAATCTATTAGCCTAAAAAACATCACTTCACACTACTTTATGTGGAATATGAGACACAATCAGCCCTTGAGAAGAAAAATTTGAAAACTCCATATTATAGGTGTTTTTACACGATTTAACGCAGCACCTCATGTTGTTTTGTTTCTTTTTTATAAAATATTGCAATTATTCACTATGTTAACTTTTATTTCACTTTTTTATTTAGTATTATCACTATTTTAACTCGAAATTTAAATCTCGAAACACTTTCCTATAGCTCGGAAAAATTACAGATTGGGTTCTTTTTGTTTTTTTTTTAATTTTTCGTTCTGTTTGATTTTTTCAGATGTCAAAATTAGGCGTGTTTCACAAAAGTTTGCTGACGTTTTGTTAAACACGTTCTTTAGTTAGAAGAGTTGTTTAAAATGTTTAGAATTAAGAAAAATTTAAACAAGAATTTTTAAATAAAGGACTATTTTAACTAGAGTCGGGTTTATTGCTTAAACGAGAACTGTTTAAAATTTTGCGCCTATGTATTTGACAGATTAAAAATACTAAGCTAAAAGCATTATCTAAAGCAAAATGTGTTATTCACCCAAAAGTATACAACACTTCTGATAAAACTGTGTAAGTGAAAATGTTTTTGTTATTAGTTGGGCTGATATAAAGTTTTTTTTGTAAGAAGCAGCACTGTGGGTGGCCCGCTTCGCGGGTTCAAAGGATTTTAGCTCCCTTTTTGGGGTCCAGTCCCGCTCACGCAACTCCGTTGCTCCGCTTAGGGTATGTTCAGTAGCCAGGCAGGCGCCTATGTCGTCAGTTAGTATGTTATCAATTTTTTTGTATTAAAATTTGAATCGCAACGATTTTTCCGGCATAATGAAAAGGGTTGCATACTTTTAGTAAAAACAGCGCTTTTCATAGTTTTGTTCGTATAGGTACGTAGTTTAATAGGAAGGACCTATGGAAACTTAAATTGTTTATAACTTTGTTAATAATCATTTCCGCACAAAATAATTATTATTTTCGTGTTTTATAGCTGAGCCGACATCCAGAACACATTTTTTCATATTTTTTTTTTTACTGTTCCTAATGGAAACCTGAGCCAAATTCCTTTACATGGCGAATTTCAAGTAAAATAATTTTGACAGGCGAAAGTTTCGTCGTCGGTTTGAGAGAATGACTGCCTTCAGGTTTGTATCCATAGATTTGTGTTGTTGTAATCCCTTGTAAAATTACAGCTATTGTCAAAAAATAAATCTCAAGCTATCCTAAAAATTCTGGGGACACGAGATTGAAACTTTAATCCGGATGTATTTACATTGAATTTGTATACTTTACATCTGGATTTAACATCTGGATTTTTTAAGGATGTATCGAGTGAATAATATGGGCGTTACAATAAAGTACTATACCGGTTTTGTAAGCCAGAAATCTGTTATATAATCTTAAATTTAAACTAGTAAAAGTTTCGGAAAAATTCGCATGTAAACTCAAAATTATGATAAAAAAAATTAAAAAAAAAAAGTTTAGACCAATTTTTTTTCAAAATTGTGAAATGAAGTGCTAAATTTTAAATCGAACAAAAAAAACCGAATGGTTTTATGTCTTCTAGTTTTTGAGAAAATTAAAAATTACTAAAACTACTTTTTTATGAGTTTTTTTGCTTGCTTATATAAATACATCAGTGCTAGCACCCAACAACCCCCCTGCTTGGGCACACTTTAGGATTTGGGGTAGGTGCGAGGTTGTGTGTATGCAAAGTTTCTTTTGCATTTTAAGAATTTGGATTTAGAGAAAATTTGAATTTATCCTATATATACAATGTCAACAGCTGTTTTATAAAAATATGTACATATACGTATACGTTGCTCAAAGTTCCACATTTAACATTTTCATATATGAAAACGTAATGCATTATAAAAAATTTACATTACGTAGGTACTACTGTACGACAGCAGCAAATCAAATCTATATAATTTCTTAATAATAATGCAACTGTAACGCTTAATTAATTGCTGTACTTTACTTACAAAGATGAAACTATCATCAACATTAATCCTCAAAATGAAATCACCGTATATACCAAAAAACAAAAATCTCATAAAAAGTAGTTTTAGTAATTTTCAATTTTCTCAATAACTAGAAGACGTGAAACCATTCTGTTTTTTGTGTTCGATTCAGAATTGATATAAGATTTGACCACTTAATTTCACAATAAAAACAAAATTGGTTTAAACTTTTAATTTTTGAGTTTGCATGTGAATTTTTCAAAAACTATTGACATAAATAATTTAATTTAAATTTCGGATTGAAAAACAGATTTCTGACTTTCAAAATCGGTAAAGAACTTTATTGTAAGTGTTGCTTTTGTTTTTTAATATTTTTTTTCATTCTAATTCATTTTTTTTCTAAAACTGCCCCTACCTTCTAAACGGGGTGAGACACCACCAACCCCCCCCCCTCCCATACTAAAAAATGCTTGATTTTGACCCTACATATATACCTCACTGTTTATACGCCGTAATGCTGGGTGCTATCAAAAAAACAAAAATCTCATAAAAAAGGAGTTTTAGTAATTGTCAAGTTTTTCAAAAACTAGAAGACATAAAACCATTTTTTGTGTTCGGCTCAAAATTGATTTGTACACTGACTTCAAAAAGCTAATTCAGCACTTTATTTCAAAAATTTGGAAAAAAAAATGGTCTAAACTTTTTTTTTCATTTTTTTAACAAAATTTTGAGTTTGCATGCGAATTTTTCAAAAACTATTGATTTAAATTTAAATTTAGGGTTATATAACAGATTTCTGGCTTTCAAAACCAGTATAGTACTTTAGTGTAAGTGTTGCCGTTGTTTTTTAATGATTTTTTTTTTCAATTAAAGTCATTTTTTTTTAAATTGCCCCTACCTCCTAAACGTGGCGAGATAGACCCCCTCCTATAATAAAAAATGCTTGTTTTTGACCCCTCTGCAAAAAACCGTTATCAATTCTTGGCGCCATAGTTATAGACTCCCCTTGCCCCTACCTCCTAAACGTGGCGAGATAGACCCCCCTCCTATAATAAAAAATGCTTGTTTTTGACCCCTCTGCAAAAAACCGTTATCAATTCTTGGCGCCATAATTATCGTACTCTCGTCATTCTGGGATACTCATATGTATATCCTATGGAAATATCACCAACAGCTGATTTGCGTTCTGAAACATACTGAATACTTGCAAGTATCTTAATAGGCTATCCTAGTGCAACCTGAACGCGGCCAATCTACACATTTTATTTTTTTTTATATGAACTTTGACAGAGTTTTGTGAAGAAATCCAAACCAATGCACAGAGTTTCAAAGTTCAAAGTTCAAAGTAAAGGAACTTAGACTAAAAACAAAGATTTTACGCCAACACACCATTTTTATTTCCTGGCACATCCTTAAAATATGAAGGTTAGGTACGACAGTTTACTTTGTTCAGACACTTTATCAAATTCTGGCATTACTTTAAAATAATTATTCTAAATAATGAATAAATAATTTATTTAAAAATATTGGGGTAAAGTAAAGCCTTTCCTGCCGAGATAATTTTGCTTGTATTTGATTTTCAATTTTTTATATTCAAACTATAAACTCAAATCCCAAATTAACATACATACATATACAAATAATAATACATTATTATTTTCTTCTCTATAGGCAATCAAAGAACAGGCTGAAGTTAATGGGTCAATATGTCGTGCTAATTTATTAACATGCTACGAACGCCTTTTGATCGGACGAAATCATAGAACCAATGTAATTGTGAATCACCAACCATTTCTCGCTATCTGCCGGAGACTAATAAATCTCTTTCCATACTGTATTTCCGGGAACTCTATATGGATTCTTCCAAATAATCGAAATAAAGTTTTAATTCCATTTACAAATTCTTTGGAATTGGTGAACCAAAAAGATCAAAGTTCGAGAAAATCACTAATTTCTGTACATGACGTCAGTGAAAACGAAAAGAGACTTCTGGAACCGCCTGTACAATTCTTACCATGTTGTTTCAGTTGTATAACGGGAAGATGTTCCGAAATGGACACAAGGACTGTCAAAACAGCAATGGCGGTAATTGAAAGAAAAAACGAATTAATTAAAGAAAAAAGTCGACTCGAATACGAAGAAATTCGTCTCAAGAACATCGAGGATAAAATAGAAAAAATGTTTGAAATGATGCAGAATATGACTTCGTAATTTATGTATTATGTGAAATTTATGTATTTTCTATGTTCTTGAAAAGATTCCTTTATACAATTAAATTATATTAAAAAATTTATAATTACATAATATCTATATCTAATGACTTCATCAGTTAAAACTTTAATAAATTATGAAAAACTCATCATGAATCTTCGTTCGTGTGTCATTTGAATAAAAATTGCGTTAAACTGTACAATAATCAGGTGGATATGTAGGTAAAGGTCAAAAACTTTAGTTTTTCAACGGTTAAGAATTAACTATATTTTACATTTAGAAATCATACATTTATACCTAATACCTACACTGAAACTAAAAAAAACAATCCGTATATGTTAAAATAAATGCAGCTTTAAAATATAAGCCTTTAAATTTTAATAAGCTAGTCTTTATTATAATGATTGTGTCCATAAATGATTTTTTGTAATTGTACATTGCTGTCGAACATTTATATTAATGAACTCGACCGTCTTTTTAATTTTTATAAATAAAACAATCAGTGAAAGGTTCAATTAGGTATTTAAGTATATAGATTTTTTTTAATAATTAATCTAATATTATCTTTGTTATACCTATTTAAAAAATAATATTACAAAACTAACAAATTTAAACAGAAAAAATATATGCAATTACTCTTAAAACATTTATAAAGCAAATAAATATGCGCTGAATAAACAAAAATTATAAATTCCAAATTATGTATTAAATTTTTTTTTTGTTGATTAAGGCATTATTTTCGTAAACGTATCTACTGTAACGTTATTATTTAAGCTAAAAATCCGTGCTAACTGGTGGAGATGTTCATATTTAACCCTCCTAACCTATCTCCACCTCTAGGGCTAGCATTTACAGATATACTAGCATCTTTAGTTTTATGCATTTTTTAAACAATTTCAATTACATTTGTGGCTTCTTAATTGAATAAAGAAGGGCATGGCGTTACTGCCGTCTACCCGAGTGACTACTTAAATTTTTTTTGCTTTTACATAATTATTTTTAAAGTCATAATAAAGGTTAATTTTATCGGAAATGATTTATGTATAATTTCAAATAAAAATTAAATAAGGAATTTAAAATAGCAACTTTCAGTTTAGTTAAAACAAATTTGATTATAAAGGCTTTTAGTTTAGCTAAAACGGAATATAAAATATATTTTTTTTTGCAACTTTTAGTTTAGTTAAAACGGAAAATTAATAATTTTTTTTTTTTTATTAAAAGAAAGAAAAAAAAACAAAAAAAAGCTTTTTTTTAAAAATTAATTGAAAAATGAATATAACATTATAACATTAATTTAAGTTTAAAAAATTTCATTAATTATTTTACGTCTGTACGACATCGCTTCTGGAGTGAATTGATATAACCGAATCCAGTCTTCCCCATTTAAAACAAGTTTAATGTCTTCTTCTTGCAGGTGATTCTTCTCGTAGAAAACTCTTCTTAGCTCCATCAACACTGTGCGGCATATAATTCAGTCTCAATAGTTCTCCTCTTACTTTAAAAATGCTGCTTATCATTTTCCTTGGAAACTCTTCTTTGAAGTAATTTCTTTCATTTAAATTGTAGTTAAGTTTGGCATACAATGTTCTTGCACTTGATGACTTTGATTGTTCTATGAAAGAATATCTCTCGTTTTCATCGATATTTTGAATAATTTCATATAGAGCCGTTTTCCAATGTAGTGCATCCGAATCGACTAAATTAAGATTCCATCCACAATTAGCAGCATGATCAACCCAATCTTTGTAAAACAACGATTTTTGACGTACGGCATGCATAAACAGTAGCTTCGGCAATCTGGAATCCTTCATCTTTATTACTCGGACCAAGTAATCAGCATTTAATTTTAAAGTAGAGATGAAAAGCGTTGGCAGTCCTGTTTCCAAATAGTACATGCATTTTGGCGTATTAGCTGGTAAAAGAAAAATTTTCCTCAAGAAAAAGTGCAACAAGCTCTCCACAGTCTCAAATTTTGTATACCCCAGGTTTGTGCTCCATAGAAAAGAATAGCTTTAGCAGTTGCATTAAAAACATCAAATTTAGAATTTGTTGAAATAAACTTATTGTTGAAAATTTTTTTCCAATTAGCACAAATTGCTGTTGTGGCTACGTTAGCCTTAGATTCGAGATGTTTTTCCATGTTTAAATTATATGTTATCGTCATTCCCAGGTAAGTGTACTCTTTCACTACTTCCAATTCGGTTTCGCCATATCTCCAGTGTTCCTCTCTAGAAGATCTTCCTACGCCCTTCTGGAATACCATCACTTTTGATTTCTCAGTATTTACTTGCAAACGCCATCTTTTGCAGTAGTCAAAAAGTCTGTTTATATTTAATTGGAGCGAGGTTGGAGATTCTGCCAAAATTAGAATATCATCCGCATACATTATAACTTTGATTTTAATGTTTCCATATTCAACACCACAGGGCAGGCTTTCAACAATGTCATCCAGAAAAAGGGCAAATAACAACGGACTAAGGTTGCATCCCTGCCGAACTCCGCAATTTATTTCAATGTTTTTTAATGTTTCTGTACCATTGAAAACGCATCCAGTTGTTTGCTGATACAATTTTTCGCTCTCGAATTTGGTTGAAATACCAAGATTGTATAATTTATATAATTATTCTATCCACTTTATCAAACGCAGATTTAAAGTCGATGAAGACAGCATAAAGTTTTTTATTTTGGCTCAGTCTTGAACGGGCTAGACATCCTAGTACAAAAATATTATCAACTGTCGAATATCCTTTTCGGAAACCGGATTGGAATTCGCTTAATTTATTATTTATGTTTACCCAATTATTTAATCTTTTATTAAGAAGCGATGTGTGTATTTTTAAACTTGCGTATAAAAACGAGATTCCTCTATAATTCTTGGGATCACATGTGTCACCTTTTTTATAGATTGGCCAAATAAGAGCTTCTTCGAAACTATCCGGATATACGGCAAAATTAAAAATTACATTAAGCGCTTGGGTGAGCTTTTCTTTTAATAATGCAGAAGAATGTTTAAAAAATTCTGTTGGTATACCGTTCGAACCTGCCATTTTACCATCTTTAAGTGTATCCAGAATTACCTTCACTTCTGAAATTGTAATTTCATCATCCAAAATGTTATTCGCGATAGTTGGTCTTGCATAGCTCCAAGATAACTGGTCATTATATGAGCTCAGCAATGAATCAAAGTGTTCTCTTAAAACTGAGAGTTATATTTGCAGACGATTTTTGAGCTATTTCCGTTCTATTTATTTTTTTGTTAATCTCCAAAAATTTGCTGAGTCCTTGCATTGGCTTAATTTCTTTGCTAAGTCTTCTTCATATTTTTTTCTTTTTTCTTTGCATAATCGCTCATATTGCTTGGTTATTTCCACGTTTAAAAAACACCTTCTAAGTGAGTTAAGCAAACCCAGCGATCTTTTTCTTAGTTTTTCACATGCATAGTCGTGCCATTCCTCTTTTTTTTGCAATTTTTTTGTTTTCTGCATAACCGCTGCTGCATCCTTGATAATTGATTCTAATTCAATTAATGGTAAATAGGTAAATTTACAGTTGAGTATTTTCCTTTCCAATAAGTCATTTTAACTTGATTTATAGCTGCTTTCGCAACGTGGGACCCATTTTAATTTGGATATAATACCTTACTTTATTTGTTTTTCAGGATTGTCATGGATGCTGTCAATTCCAATTTTTACTGTAATTGGAAGATGATCCGAGAAGACAATGTTTTCTACCTTAAAGTCTTTTACAATGGAAAGCCAATCTCCACTGATAAGACAAAGATCTATTGTTGAGCAACCTTGTTTACCAATAAACGTAAATTCTCCATTTATATCCCCGTCAACATTTCCATTTAGAATGGATAACCCAAAGTCGTTGCAAAAATCTAGTACTTTTTTGCCTTCTGTATTTATAACCTGATCTTTTGAACTGTGTTGTTCGTATCCGATCTTAAATGCTGATTCTTTATCTGCTATTCTGGCATTAAGATCACCAATTACCATCACTTCCTGAGATTTTGTTTCACATAGCACATCATACAGGATATCGAAATCATTTTGCCATTTATTACAGTTTAAGTAAACTGGGATTATGAAATAACTTTTCTCATAAATTTTTAGTTCAATAATCATTACATCTTCATTAATTTTTACTGAAGAAATATTAGTTATATTTTCATTGATAGCAGCCATCATTCCTCCACTAGATCTGCCCTTGGTTGCAGTTTTTTTGCTGGAATCCAATAGCATTTATACATTGGAAAATATTTTTCATAATTTAAGCAGTTATCTTTTACCACATGTGTCTCCGACAATAATATTATATCAGATTTACATAATTCATTAAATAGATCAGAAAATATAAGTTTATTATTTAATCCACCAATATTATATGCGATAAAAGAGGCATTAAAGGAACTATTTATATTTATATTTTTGTTTTGTTTTTTTAATTTTCTAATATTTTTTCTATCCAAGACATCCCTGTGCTATTCTGATAGAGTAACTTGTGGGTATGCCCCAATAGCATCCACACGATCCACAGTAGCTTCTGTCAGTGTTCTGTCATTGGGCGGGTTCAATAAAAATAGCTTAACATCTGAATTTTCAGATTTCTGAATTTATGTCGTTGAACGCAAAAAAAATCTGAAATTTCAGTCGAAAGTCATTGTGTCAAATTCCGGCATTTACCTAAAGGATTTACATTGAAGCGAAATAAAATAGAACTTTAATTACATTTGTAAATTAAACATTGAGAGTGAGTAGTTGTGAGGATGAAAATATAAGTAACTAAATCAGCAACAGGTTTCATTACCTTCATTAAAAGTCCTTTTATTGATAAGTATGACTTACAAAAACATAGAAAAACTTTCCAAACATCAATTAAAAAAATTGTTGATTTAAAAATTTACTAAACAATAAACAAAAAGTTCGTTCATTTAAATAAGTATTAAATTTTCATGACAAAAACTAAAAAAATCAACCACCAACAAAACGAAAATTATAAAGTTCAGCTTTTATATATGTGCTTTTGGCACTTCCCCCACCACAAACAACTTTCATCTGAATTTTCAGATGAGAATTTCTTGTCTGAAAATTCAGATGAAACGTAACTAAACGTAACTAAAACTCACTAAAAGTCATCTAACTTTTTATGACAGCTGGCCAATCAGAAGCTCCAAAAATTCAGAAATCTGAAAATTCAGATGTAAAACGTAATCGATTAACGCACCCATTGTCAAATCTGCCACCTGCTGTCGCCGATGGTAAACAACTTTGAAAGAAGTCTGGTGGTAAATTCAACATTTCGGTTAATTTATCAAAACCACAAAGTGCGCCGTGTTTTAATCCCATAGTGCCTGTTTACATAGGCATTTTACTGAAGGGCGCATCCAATGAGACAGGTAGATCTTATGTGCGTAGAAACGAGAAGGATTTTGGGATGGAATTTACCCTTCTCGTTTCTACGCACACATAAATCTACCTGTCTCACTGGTTGCGCCTTTCAGTAAAAAGCCTATGTAAACAGGCATGTAGAATCATTCCACGTATATTTCAATCCATCGACTATTAAATTTTCTCCTTTCACTACTGCTTTTGCATTTCTTCGATCCACTGATCTCTATATATTACATGGATAGTGTATTCCATACAACGTATAACAGTTTTTTTGACTCCAATTGAAAATGACACTAGTGGCCAAGCGCATCTTTTGACGTCTATCTGAAAACAAAAAAAAAACAAATTTGACGTAAAATTGTCTATGAAAACAAAACTGTAAGAATTTATTGACAATTGATTTCTGAATTTTTTGCTTCCAAGTTAAATTTAATTATTCCACTAAATTAAATTACCTAATTGAAATCGAAATAATTGAAAATGGTACGGATTTGCAAGTATTGCAAAAAAGAAGGAGGTGTTGATGGGAGAACACTTCATGGGTAAGTTGTCACACAAATATTCCAAATACAAAATCGGAGGAAAACTTCGTATTTAAAATCCGTAATAGATAGGTACACTGATCTCTATATATATAGAGATCAGTGGATAGGTATTGTTTAGGTCTTATCTGCTTGGCCATGCCAGTGTCTATAAGTTCCTCGTCTGGGACATCCTGGTTTGAAAATGTTTCCAAAAGTGGGTGATCTATATATTGTGGATCTTGTTAAGGTTAATATTTCAATTTAATGCCGGCAGATTGTGATATTCTAAGACACTGTTTTACATAATGTGATCGGTTAAACTTTGTGGATCTTTTTTTTCTCGAAACTGCTATTTCTGGTTGCGGTTGGATTTGTTCAGATGCAAAATTAACAGTCTCAGAAACTCGTTCATCGAGTCATTCATTTCTAAAGCTGCCAAGCAGAGTAGGTATTCAGTTTTTTTTCAGGTAATTAACTCTTTTCCTAAGGCCAGGCTTAAATTTAGTTTTACTACGGTTTTTCTTTTCTATGTGCGGTCTCATAATGTTAATAATAATTAAAGCACCATTAGCTTTCATTCATATGCTCAATGAGATCCGAATGGAATACAAACGTTAGAAGACAAAAGCTATAAATACAATTTCATTTATCGAAAGGGAGCATTTATGATAGCTTCTCACTTTTCGTGCAAAATGGACAAGGAAAGTAATTAGTAATATGACATCAAAGTTCATGGATCAACACACAAGGATACGATGACGAGAGGGTTCAAAAAGAAACAAAAACATAATATAGGTATTATGATTTTTTTAATGATTTATTGAGCTCGACACAGTATTGAAAGGTCCGGTCCAACATCTAAGTTGGTCTAAGTTTAAGTTTATTTATTTAGTTTAACATCAGATGGAACTGAACACAAAATATAGTCCTTAATCTCACTAACTTACACTTTTCACATTTTACGACAACATATCTGTTTAAGCAGGTTTAACAGTTCGCCAATTTATGTTCTGCACCACCACAATCAAACAGCACATTTTCCTTTTAATTTTTATTTTATAAATTAAAAAAGTTTAGGGAATTATTTATTTTCTCGAATGAAAAGTTTTCAAAAGAAACCGATACGAAATAGTCGTGAAGACGAAGAAACAATAACAACGTGTTGTTGCAAATATAGTAACGTGTTTTTATTATTGTTTTATCGTCGTCTCCGAATGTTTCGTATTTGTTTGGAAAAGCCAGGAACACTGAAAACAAATTCACTTAATTTGAAAATCCGATTTCGATTTCATTTCACCAGATTTTTGGAACCTACTACCTAGCTGGTAGCGAAAGTTTTTTTTATTCCAAACCGAACCGTATCATTTTAATAAAACGCCTTACGGAATAAGGGCTGTAATTGATTGATTTTAAGGCACACCTCAAATCATTGCATTGGAGATTTATTCTTTTATAATTTTTAACTTTTTCGAAATCTTAAAATAAAACACCGTCGTATACAGTTTTATTTTGTGTAATTTTTAATTTACTTGTAACTTGTACATATATCCAATTTTGTGTATGTTGAGTTTGAGTTGATTAAATTTTGTATGAATAAAGAATTTTTACAATTTATTTATAACTGACAAATTTTTTACCTAAAAAAAAGTCTCTATTTAAATAAACACCAATCGAATGTAAAATATCAAATATTAAATAACAAATGTAAGTATTATTATAATTTCAAAAATTAGGCATCAACTTACATACATAACTTTTTAGGCTTTCGCGGTTGTTTTACATTATAAGGTAATTCTTTTCAGATTAATTAAATAGAAATTATTTAATTTTCCATAGTTAAATATTACGATACATTCTTAATTTTGTTTCACTTATCTTACAATTATTCAAACATAATGGCGCATATTCATAGTCGTCCGATAAACCCATGTTTTACTAAACTGGAGTTTAAGATCTATTGGATCAATGAATATACGTCCTTTCTTTAAACAAATTCCATTCTGTATTTATAAAAACAAAGGTTAATTGAATTATTTGACTTCAAATATTGGAGTGACAAACAATAACAAAGAAAATAAATGTCACAAAATTCAATTAAAACTACTTTTATCTTAGCAACAGTTTAAAAATGACTATGAATATGCCCCAATATTGTTAATCTAACATAAATACAGTTTATAACTAAAACACATTTTTAGTCGGGTGTTGGAAGTCCCCGTATTGAAGTTCTTTTTGTTCCGACAGTCGGTGTTGGTACTGAGCTATGAATAAACTTATTTATTCCTATCTTTGGAAAGTTTTCTTCTAGCATTTCTAAAGCAGTATCTGATAATATAAGATTTTTAGCGATGGTATGTTGTTTAAATCCCTAAAATAGACAAACAAAAATACATGAATTTTTTTTTTAAATTTGTTGCGTGGAGTGTGGTCCATTGTACTTTTCAGCCGAATTACAACTGTTGTTATTTTCCTTATTACGATTATTTGATGTTTTATTGAAGTTGTGTAAGAATGTCGTTTGAATAAATTGCTTTGTCTGTAGTGTCCAAGTCTGCACTATAGTTCAGACGATTGATCTGACGACCAGAGCTATTGACGGCGCTGAAGAAGATGATTCATCAGATTCTAACACTCGAAAACCCATTTCTTCAAGACACTAGGGAACATCCACAGTTTTAACTTGCGTCCAAGATGGGGTTGTCGATTTAATACGTTTCCTAAAGAAGAATAAAATGAAAATCGAGGTTTTAAAATTGAAATCATAAATTAAAACAATTGATGAACAATTTTAATATTAAATGGTTTAAATATGATGGGTAAGATAAGATACAAGATGTCAAGATATATATAAAACCCACAGCATACGATTGAAAAAAATCGTCCAAAAATTGAAAATCATATAATTTTAATCCTCAACCCTTTTTTTAAACTCTTGACACAGAAATAAATTTGTTTTTGTGAAATTAAGCTTTAAATGTATTTATATTTTAATTTAACGTACATAATCTTACAGATTCCCATTAGAAAATGACTTGTTGACAATTTGGAGGGAACGGCTGAACCTTCCACCCTCTTTTTCCCCGACAAAATACACACGAATTTGTAGCGACCATTTTCGAGAAGAATGCTTTCAGTTACGGAAAAATGGAAAAATATTGATAGCAGGAAGTGTCCCACAGTTCTTTTCAGAACTTAAACACTGCTGTTTTTATTGTAAATCAACAAAAGACTCCAAACCAGGAATTTCCCTACGAAAGTATGAGGAATTTTTCCCTAATTTGAATGCTTATTTATATTTTTTTGTTACAGATTTCCTTTGAATAAACCTGTACTTTTAAAAAAGTGGTTGCAAGCAATTCAAATCGAGGATTTTTTTCCTGACAAGCAAACTTTAATCTGCAGCGACCACTTTCAGCAATCCTGTTTTCAAGAAACAAAGAACAGGAAGAGATTGAACTTGAAAGAGGATGCTGTTCCATCCATTTTCCTTAAAGGTAAATTTTATTAGTTCGTAATATATATGAAAACAAGCTTTTAATATCAGTTAACTTGAAAGTATTTTTAAATAATAACTATTCATGAAATTCACCATAGCTAAATATTTTTATATCTTTTTTCTTATTTAGGTAAAGAACCTCAGGAATCTGCAGGGGAACCTACTCAGGAATATTCGCAGCAACTTGAAAAGGAACCTGAACAGGTATCTTATGAACAGGAGCTTGAAGAGGGTCCAGTGCATGAATCCCAAATCGAAGTTGACATCGATATGCCAACTCAGTATGAAACAGGTTCGAACATTCCAGCTAGTTCACGTTTCTAGAGATCTATTTGATTTCGCTCTGTCCGTTTAACTAAAATTAGTCAAAAAACAGTGAAAAATTGAACAAAATTCCATCTTTTTCTTATAAATTGAATCCAAAATTTGTCGGTTTCAACTTTTTAATTAAATTGATTTGTTAGGAATTTCGTTCAGATTTTTGAAATTGAGAGACCTCAGAAACCTGGATTGGCTAATTTATAATTTAATTATAATGACTTGATTTGCTTTTAGATTTATATGAAGAAATTGTGGAACACAATGAGATGAAAGATTTATCTAATTATAATGACAAAGGTATGTTAACTATGTTTTTTTTAATAAAATATTTTTTATCATAATTATATACTATTCCAATAAAGACTCACATATTAATACCCTAGAAGAAGCGAAAGTGCCTTATGAAATTGAAGCAGCGCAATTACTTTTCAAGTCGGGTGAGTTTTAATTTCAATAACATTCATTACAGTAACGGAATAGAAACTATCAGACGAAGGCGGCAAATGAGATTATTTGCCGCTTTCGTCGTATAGTTTCTCAAATTCCATTCTTTGCATTATCTTCTTCCTACTCTGTGTCACTAAGCCACGCCATGCTTCGATTGTTTCGATTTAATTTTTATTTAAATTATTTTCAAATAAAATTTAAAATTGATTGGAAAGAAGACTATTTCAATGATAATTATTTTTTTCGAATACAATTTTATGTGCGTCTAATAGTACAAACATATCCATACAATACAGTTTTGAATTTTTATAATTCCTTTTTTTACTTGCAATAAATGTTTTATAACTTGTTAGCATCATAAATATCACAATTAAAAATTTTTACAAGTTTTTGCCATTATTTTTAAGAATAAGGTAGTTATACCTAATCCCAGTAAAAGTTTGTTCGAAAAAAAAATTGTATTCTTAGAAAAATATACTAACTTGAATGCTTAAATTTGTAGAGTCGTGTATTTTTAATAAACCGAAGCTTTTGAGGTTTCAATGAAGATACAAAAAATATTTTTAAACTTTCTTACGTATACATTGTTATTGTAAATTACCGAAATGATTAAATTCTATAATTTATCAACCTATACCTAGAATTTTACGGCAACATTCAGCAATGTTAGTAATGTTTATTTTGACGAAAAGTACCTTGCCTAGGACGTTTCGCTGGTTCTAACGAACTTTCAGACAGAAAAGTATTTTTAAAACTAAAATTTAAAAACCCATGGCCCTTAAAATGCGGAATGAATTTTGAAAACAAAATATTTCTAACTTTTACCAATGTTGCTAGAAAATACTTAGTTTTGTCGGTAAATCCTAGAATTTCCCCAATTCTGGAATTTTCAGTAACATAATATACAAAAAAAACTGGATGTGCTGCAATAAAAAATCTAAAATCAATTCTTTCTATTTTGATTTAAAGATTTACATACCACCATAGGAGAGGAAGAAGTACACTATGAATGTGAAGTAGTTCCACCCCCATTTAAGTCAGGTAACTCTTCTTTAATAATTTTCTTTATTGTAAGTATTATACGATAATATCTTTTTTTAAATGTATACATGTATTATGTTAAAATCCTAACCTATGCCAAATTTTGATATATTTTTTAAAGAAATTACACTTCTTACTGAATAAAAAATAATTGCAATCATACTTTTCTTCGTTGGTTTAGCTTGAACTTAAATTTTATATACAACGTAACGTAAGAAAAATTTTTTAAACGGCCCTTGTCTTATCAAAAATAAATTTAAGGTACAATTCAAGAACGTTCTTAAATATAGATTTGATAGCTTTTTTGAAAAATAAAACTACATTAATTATAATTATTAATGTAATGTTTTTGAAAAATTAATTAATTTACCAAAATTAATAAAACATGGATGATAACATAAAGATCAAAATTTTCGCAGTAACTCCAAGTCTTCAAGAATTAAGAAAAAATGTTATTCATGACCATCGATATGAATCTACGCCTAGAACAACAAAAAAAAGGCTCTCAATAATTCAAGAAAAATTCAAGAAATCCCAACATAAGATCAAGACCGTAAAGCGACGAATCAGTCGTTTGAGTTCAAAAGTGAACTCATTGAAAGACATTACAAAGGAATTGAGAAAAAGAAATTCAATTCCAGAATCGGGCTTGACCTGTCTGGATTCAATTGCGAATTCAGATGTGGGGGAGTTATTTCAAAGATTTGTGAGAAATAAAAAAAATGTGGGCGATGAACAATGTGTACTTAGCAAAAAAAAATTTAAGACTATTTCTTCCAATAAGGGATTAGGTATTTGCAGAGACAAATATCCGCAAGCTCTACGCTGCTTTGCAATGACCCTGCACTTTTATTCGCCGAAAGCGTACAACTTCATACGCCAAAAATTTTGTCGCGCTTTACCCGATACCAGTACCTTAAGATCGTGGTACTCATCGATAGACGGTGAACCTGGTTTTACGACTGAGAGCTTTGAAGCACTGAAGTTGAAAGTTTCTGAAGCTACTGAGGCACAAAAAAAAGTAATTTGCAGCTTAATGCTGGATGAAGTAGCAATCAAATCAGGGCTTCAAAATATTTCGGTCGGCAAAATCAGGGGTTACGTCGACTTTGGGACGGAGGCAGAGTTTTCTGATGAAATGCCCTTAGCTAAGGACGCCTTAGTAATCATGGTTGTGTCGTTGGATGGGTCATGGAAGCTACCCATAGCCTACTTTTTGGTCAACGGCACAGACTCAACTACCAACGCAGAACTTGTGAATACCAGCTTGCGCAAGCCTCACGAAGTTGGGGTTCAGGTTGTCTCCGTGACCCTAGATGGCCCATCTAAACATTTTGCAACCATGAGATTGCTAGGAGCTAACTTAGCAATTGACGACTGCCGCCCATATTTTCCCCACCCTTCTATACGCAAGACAACGTATTTGTTATTTTCGATCCCTGCCATATGCTAAAGTTGATGCGAAATTGTCTTGGTGAAAACAAAATTTTAAAAGATGGGGACGGAAATATAATTAAGTGGGACCTAATAGAGGAGCTTGTGAAAGTGCAACAAAACGAAGGCTTGAGAGCGGGCAACAAATTAAAGTTGGCGCATTTAATGTACCATAAAATGAAAATGAAGGTTTATTTAGCAGCTCAAACCTTGAGTAGCAGCGTTGCAGACTCAATAGAATTTTGCGATAGAGTTTTGAAACTGGAGCAGTTCAAAAACAGCGGTCCAACAGTTCGCTTTATAAGGTGTGTTGATCGCATCTTCGATTTTCTTAATTCTCGAAATCCTTTCGGAAAAGGTTATAAGGCACCATTGAGTTTGCGAAATGAGCTATTCTGGCGCCCTCATATACTGGACGAGCTTGATTATTTAAAAAAAATTACCAATGCTGATGGCGTTCTAATGTCAAAAACGAGAAGGTACGTTCCTTTCGTTGGCCTAATCTCCGCTTCAATGTCAGTAATGGAAATTTTTGACAATTTAGTCAAGCTCGATGGCTCACAAATCAAGTATATTTTGACTTACAAATTTAGCCAAGACCATTTGGAACTTTTTTTTTGTGCGGTGAGAAGTTGTGGAGGTTGGTGCCCAAATCCAACAGCTTCGCAGTTCATATCTGCATACAAAAGATTGTTGATCCACCACGAAGTCAGAGCCGCTAACGGAAACGTCTCAGCAATGGACTCAACCACCATTCTCTCCGTTCCATCAACTCGCCCCGTTAAAATTGACCTTTACGACCCAGCCATCTATGACAGAATGTTAAACGAAAGAGTTTCAAAAAAGTACGGGTTAGATAGCGATCAACCATTATCGGACGATAGTGAAATCTTTCTCGGACTTCCAGAAACTCTTTCAAGTTTCTCAAAACCTTGCATTGCCAACATAAGTGGATGGGTCGTAAAAAAATTAGTGGACCCAAAAAAGGTTATTATAAAATGTGAGCTGTGTCAGGAAGCTCTTTTCCAAAGGTCGCAGAAATGGGCAGAATTTGAAGAAAATGGGCTGATTGAAGCTAAGACTCGTGGTGGATTGATTTTTCCAAGTGAGTCTGTGGTAAAAATTTGTAATCAAACGGAGATTTTGTTTAGACATAGTTTGAACAAAATTAACAATTATGTACCAAATGAAAAAAATTTTCCAGCCCTTCTATGCTCCAAAGTTATGGGCGATTTATTTCAACCACCTTGCGCCCTTTTCCCAACATTAAACGACCACATATTTGACGACGCAGTAGAAGAGCCCAGTCACGTTTTCATCCTGGTAAAAAGAATTGTGTGTCAATACATTAAATTACGGATGTATTCGGCGACTAAACTGGCCTCAGAAACTGCTGTCGGGGAAAAGGTTCGGAGCCATTTAAATCGCCAGATTATTTGGAAACGACAATAAAATGAAATCAGTTTGATTTGTATTCGTCTGTCCGTCTACTTAAATGTTCTTCCGTCTGCTTAAATATATTGCCATTTAAATGTCCTTTACTTTTCAATCCATTTGTCGATCTGTAACCTCAATTTTTTACGTCTTTTTATATTTAAATCCCTTTAAAAGTATCTTGGTTTCTTCTTCTTACATTTTTAAAGGAATCTGATGATGAAGGCTTGGCAACCTTCGAAATAGTTATTTTCGGTAGCTATGTAAATAGCTATCATTCCAGCCACTTCAGTTAGAAACTTAATCCTCATTGTTTTTTATCCAAAAAAATGTATACAAAGCTTTCAATAAATGTGTTTTATTCATTTATTACTCAAAGATGATTTGAAAAAATTGACTTGCAGATTACTGATATTTTTGTGTAAATGATAAATGGTTTTATATTTATTACAAGTTTTTGATCTTCGCCATTTGCTACAAAAATATAAGCACATAATATGTACATATTGTCATCGTATTCTTTTTTCACAAATTTTTAACTTCTCATCACTTACTTATCTCAAATTTTAATTGCATTTTCTGTTTATAAGTCAACATTTCTGATGTATTTACATTCAAAATTTACATATTATGTATATATTTGTTTGGGTCTGTGATTCATTAGCATATGTATACAAATTTCTTCTTGAATAATTGACATTGTTATGTAGTTCGTAATATTTAACTCATTTAAAGTATTTTGCTAATGGTGATGTAATTGTTATTTTTTGTTTTAAATTTAGACCTTTAAACAATATTTTTGTATGTTATGAATGACTATGAACGAATTTTTGTTTAATATTTATGTATGATTGATCATTTTTATTGAAACTGTTGCTTTATTATCTTTAATTGTGAAAAATGGGATTTGTCGAAATATTTTGCATAATACCTAACGCCTATTATAGTAAATAACTGGTATCTTTTCTATTTTGTGTACACATTAATTCTGTGATATTTTATTCATTGGCTCTATAATTATTATATTTTATGTACTGAATTTTAGAAAACTTATTTTATTTTCTAAATTGTGTGATTATTAACCGGTTGTGGTTTTTTTTGTTTATGATATTTATTCAACTTTATTTTTGTATAGGTAGAATTATCCTGTACTTTAATTTGTGTATTAATAATAATTTGAGAAATATAAATGTAGCAATTTTTTTAAAATATAAACAAAATTTCATTAATGGACACTGTACAGGTGTTAGTTCATTGATGCCAGATGCTCATCAAAACTGAAAAATACATTGAATTTAAAGGATGTTATGAAAAACTTAAATAAAAAAAATTAAATGCTCAGTGTCTTTTTTTTTATATTTAAAGGTCAGAAGTACTTGTTTTTTGTTTAAATGTAAGTATAAATTAATTTAAATAACACCGGTCAAAAGCACGTACTGTTGTTCCTTTATGTGATTTTCTTGTCTCCCATATTATTTAAATTAAATTTAAGATTTTTTATAAAGGTTGTTTTAACATTAGGTGGTATAGTAGGTACCGTGTTTTTAATGGTAGGAATTATTAATTATATTTAAAATAATGTCAAAAACTAGTTTTGCGAAAGAATTCAAAAACATTGATTTTTTTCAAAATTCAAAAAAAAATAAAATTTTAGTATTGCATACTATTTATTATAATATGCTTTGGTATATTTTTGTTCATCCAAATAAGATTAACAGTTCTTGAGGAAAATTAAGGTACCTACCAAGTTTGAAGAAAATCCACGCACTCGTTTAGACTGCACTAAAAGTTCAGACAGACAGAGATGCGAGACCCACTTTTTTCGCTATCATAATAATGTCAAGTTTGATCAAAATCGCGATTTTGATTTTTTTACGAATGCCATACGAATGCCATACTTGCTCTATAGTACTATAGTTGCAAGTAAAAATCTTTCTATGGGAGCAACCTGCTTTAGATTATGTAGCAATTCCGCTATAGACGATTTTCGATATCAATTTTCAAATTACAACATTTTGAACTTTTATCTATAACGCAAAGTAGAAGGACTATATTTAAAAAATGAGACCTAACTTAAGGAACCATTTTTTTTGCACTTCGCAACATCGGCATATGAAGAGTCATTACGAACTGCAGTTATCATTACTGATAACATACGCGCGAAATAGCCATTACCGTCAGTTTAAGGTGATGATTTCCATTTTAGACGTATTTGACAAATGTCATTTTATCGTTTCCACAAAAAAAATTAAGAATTTTGTATAACTTTATTACGCTTAAATTGAATCTGTACTAAAGCTAAGTACAAACGATTGTCAGATCTTACAATATTGTCAGATCTATCAGTGAAAAAACTGTTCCAATTATCTTACAATCGTCTGAACACACAATTTTGTCTGACAATATTGTCAGAAACGTCATTGTCAGACAACAATCTGACAAAAAATTGTCAGGTATCTTACAATCGTCTGAACACACAATTTTTATCATTGTCATTCGATTAGGACATTGTCAGACTTATTGGTCATTGTCAGATGTTTTCATTTAAAACATCTTACAATAATTGCTGACAATTTCTTCATTGTTCGAAATGTCAATGAGTTGGTTAAAGAGAGATAAAAAAAGCTGACAATCAAATTGGAAGAAATCTACCAACCGTGTGAACGGACAATTTTTTCATTGTAAGAAATATTTCAATTGTCAGCTATTGTCAGATCATTGACAGTTCTGACAATATTGTTAGATCTGACAATCGTCTGTAATTAGCTTAAGAGATTTATTTGAAAACAGAAATAAAAAAATATCATACAATTCAAATGTATTGACAAAAAAGAAATAAAAATAAAAAATAAAACTTACTTGACAAATTGGTTTATTTTTGTTGTCAACAGCTTCTAATTCTCTTTCATGGACTGTTGGTAGAACTTGTTCATACAAACAAAATATTTGCTCTGTTTTAAATAACAGATGGCTAAATAATTTTGGTTTTGGCAATAAATTGAATTTGCACGAGCTTGTTTTTTACAAACTATACAAGTAAACATCTCAACAGGTGGCTGCTGCTTTTTCCCTGGCGATTTTTTCTGTTGAATACTACTATTTACTTGTAGTTCCAATAAATCTGGTCCCGATGTGATTTGTGCTGCTGTTGTTGGGATATTTCTATTTGTTTGCTGTTGTTTAACTTTTGCTATAGTAAATTGTTTTTTCTCGGCTGCAGTTGGAACTTTAGGGAATTTTAATTGTTTTTGCTGCAAAGCAGTTGCTTTAACCATAGCAGCACCTCTACTTACAGGTTTTGGTGTTGATGGCAATAACATTTTGTAACATTTCCCACAGCAGAACCATTCTCGGGAGAGGACTTTTTTATTACAACTTCGTGAGTTTTATTTTGTACTGGTTCAGGAGTTTTCACAGCTTGAACTTTCTTTGCCGTAGAAGTTCTAGTTAGTGTATTCAATTGTCCTGGTTGTATTTTTTTTTCAAATCAATAATATGTTTATTTTCTCCAGGAACTTCTTGCAGAGTAATACTACTCTGATTAAATGGTTGTATTTTTTTAAATCAATAATATGTTAATTTTCTCCGGCAATTTCTTGCAGAGTAATATTGCTTTGATTTAATGACGAACTAGATGGTTTAGCTTGTTATTCTAATTTGGGCATTATCTCAACCACTGTTTTCTTATTGAATATATCAGCTATTTTACTCTGGACTGGTGTTAATGATTTTTTTTTCAACATCAAGTTTCGGCATAAATTGAACTAATGTTTCTTTGTTTTTCAAAGAGTTCGGTTATTCTACGTTGTTTTTTTTATTCTTGTTTCTTAACACATTTCGGACATGTCCATTCGACGCCATTTAGTTCCAAGACCCATGGCTTTTGTGATATTCACACAGGTGCCATGGAACCAATCCTCACAAATATCACAACAGATCATTAAACGATTATTGTGTGGCTGTCGACATATGCACCATAATCTGAAAGAAAAAAAAAATATCATGAACAGATTATCGAAATGAGGTGAATTTTCAATAGATTACTTGTTTGGGTCGTCTTCCTGGCTTTCACCTTCTTCTTGAACCTTAATTGGTTTAGATTTGAGGGTCTTAGCGGCAGTTTTCTTCTTGCCCGTTGATTTAACTGGTTTTTCTTTTGGTTCAGGAGTTGGAGTGAATATACAGGATCATTTCTCTGTAGGACATGAGAATCTGCATACAGATAAGTGTCTGAATACATAGAAACATCACAGCTCTCGCTGTCATTGAATGATGGCTCCGATGTTGGTTGAGCTTGTGCACGACGTTTTGCACGGGTCGCAGGTGCCTCATTTGGAGGCAATGTAATAAATCGACCATTGCCACGTACGATTTGGATCGGTTCTCTGCGCAAGGATGTGACATTAGTCGTTCGGTTTAGAGTTGGCGTGGGAGTTGCATCACGCGATAAATTCGGCGTATTTGTGTTGAAAACGTATTTTCAGCCAGTAGGCTTCGATGATACTTTTAGGCTGCTTTAAAAGTGTCGATATCATAATTTGTGGTGTTGACGAATCGGTAGTGTCAGAGGTGTCGAAGGTTTTTGTAATTGTGCAAGATAACCGGCTCGATTTGTTGTTTAAGCTGCAGCTCTTGTTGTTGCTGTTGTTATAGTTGCTGTTGTTTTCCAAATTCCTGTTTTTGCTGCAGTTGTTTTTCTTGTTGCTGAAGAACTTCCCTTTCGACAGCCTCCTGAAAACTTGTCTTCAATCAATTCATGGCTATAATAACAATTTGACTTACGTTTTGTGGAGAGGTCGGTAATGCTGCTGGCGCCCCTGAGGCTGACGGTGTAATCGGTTTCATTTGGTATGTTCTTACTTGAACGGGTGAAGCATTGAAGGTTTGTTCGATGTTCTCTGCGATAGGGTGACCTGGGAAGTGTCAGTCAATTGTCACAAAACTCAGGGCTGCTCGGGTTTTTATTTTACATCGGACTCTTCAGTGCTACAAATTTCACCATCTGATTTTTTCGTTCATTTCTCTGTTTCATAGACTGTTGTATATTTTGAAATTTCGTCTATAATTACGTGAAAACAAATAAAAAACAAAAATTATCAACAAAATATCTCATATTTCCCAAGAAATTCATCATCAACACATATTTTTGCCTGAATGCCAGTAGCTGATTTGAATTTTGGCAGCTCTGAATTCTTGCCCCAAGAAAAAACCTAGGTCTCGTGAGAGTCACTCAGAGCTCGCCCCGAACACACATCGAACACAGTGCAAATAACCTAGGTCGAAAAAAGTGCTACATAAAAAACACCTCAAAGCGAGTTCAGGGCGACCCAGTGCGCCCCAGGGCTGACATCGAACAAACCTAGTCTTTATTAGCTGGTTTAACTATTTGCACCGACTGGATGTTGATTGTCGTCCAGAGCATCCACCGGAGGAGGTGGTAAAACACATGTATTAGATACTGTAGCTTCAATATATTCTGGTAGTTGCTTTTTGGCAACAGCTTTGACTGGATTGAATGAACTTTCGGACAGCGGATATCTTGAGGTTGTTTGTAAACCTTCATGAAGACGTCGTTTATTGTTAGCGGCCTTTTGCATTATCAAACTGCGAGCACTGTTTTTCTTTTTTCTTGCGTCTTGGAACACAGTTCTTTCCTTTTTTATCATGTCGATTATTCACATCGAAATCTGAATCACTGTCACGATCACTCTCAGCACTCTCCACGCTTTCTACCGTATAATCGCTACTATCATCGTCGAGATCTTCATTTCCTTCTTCATCCTCCTGTTCTCGATCTTCATGAGCAGTTTTACAGAGACAGATTTTTTGGGTTAGGTTGATAGCCTATCTGATGAACGCAAGGATACTTCCTGTCCTTTTCGTGTCCACACAGAGCATACAATCTCATAAAGTCAAGAGGCAATCATTTATTTGGCAGTCCTTTGTTTAGACCAGTTTTTTAACAAATATTTCTCTCACTTCTCGGACTGGATCAAGCTAAATTGAAATAGAAAGGTCATTTCCAGAAAAACTGCAAACTTTCCAAAAAACTTACCTTTATTTTTGAAAAATTAAAGTACTGTTCACTACTGTACTGATCTCCAACACGTTTCTGCTCACAAATCTTCAAAATTGAACAAGCTGCAGTTAATCGCGATTTTTAGGTGGACACAATCTGTTTTGTTCTAGTAAATCACCTCGCTGATTTATAAACGCGCTTAGCATCCGGAATGTCTTCTGGGCCGAGTGTTCATCTGTTTTTAAACCCAAAAGCCAATGGGCCATCGTTTTCAGTGCATCTAATTTGCATAAGGTGTCAGCAGGAAGTTCTGATTCTTAACACCATTCCTCAGTAGGTAAAACATATGGACGATTTTTGGATATTCCTTGAATGAGCAGCTATTTTACAACACGTCTTACAATTATATTTTTAATGAGTGTTTGGAAGACAGATGGCATATTGTAAGCTTGTTTTTCACCATGATACCACTCTTCACAACAATCGCAAACCTTTATACACAAGTTATTTAAAATTATTGGAATTAATAAGCATCATTGGCCACCAAAACTTTTTTGAAAAAAAAAAGCGCACACCATCGGAGACGCACATGAAACACCAATTCACATTCAGCAACAGGTCATGTGGTTGTTTGTAATGTCGAGGCAAATTATTAATGCAGGCGACAGGAATTGTGAACCAGCTGGGATGCCAGTTGAGTTCATATGATAAGTTGCCGGGCCGAGAACTCCAGATTTAGAATCTAGAAAAGAAAAGGTAAAGTAAAATAATTTGTAGCCATCTAGGAAAAGAATGTTTGATAAAATTACCTTTTTTAGTTCTAAAATCAACTTCGAACTGGAACTTATTGTTTATTTTTTCTATCCCACAATGATTTAAATGTTTTGCTAATCATTTTTTTATATTTTTATTCCATTTATTAATTATATAAAGATGAAATGAAAGTGGGCTTGACAAAATACATATTATTTGACGTTTTGACTTTCGGCAAAAAAATAATATTATAGTGTTATACTGTTATACTGCTTGGTACCAACGCACTTATAACAGTTCTTCAAATGGAGTCAAATATTTTGTGGGAATACACTATCCAGTAATATATAGAGATCAGTGCTTCGATCGCGTTTGATCAGTCTTCGGATGTGTAAAAGCTGTGCTCTTCGTCTTCTTATGATTGGAGGATAATCTCTCTGGATGGATATTTTAGTGTTTTTGAGTTTATGTGTGTTGTTTAGCACCGCATAAAGATTATCTTTGTTTTTAAATTTCACAATAAAATGTTTAAATTTTGGATTCCATGTTTTTATTTCCATTATTTCTTCTGCGGTAATATTGCATTCTCCATTTGACAACTGACTGCACGTATTGGGCTTTTCCAAAAACTATCTTTGTCTTTTCTCTTTCTAATTTTGACAGTTCAAAACAACAAAAACAAAACATGTGATATCGAACTTGGAGAAATGTAGACAAATGCTTTTTCAGTGCAATGTGGATTTTTAATATTTTCTGTGATTTTTGTTTATATAAATAAGCTTGATAAGTTATTGAAGTTGATTTTTTGTTAAATTGGCGTTATAACCATCGTTTTATACGTTTTTATTAGCAAACAAACAAGCACTATATTATAAAAATATTTGTCTTTTGTTTACCTTTCTCCAAGTTCAGACCAGCTGTTTCCTATTTTTTTTTTTGCTTGTTTGAAACTGACGGCTGGTGGAAAAGCCCAATCCACCACTTCTTGTATTTGGTCAATTTGGTTTTTTGCTTCTATTTTGATAATCAAATTTTTTTCGTGGTTAATTTTTTGAATATTTAAAATTTGTAGTTCCAGATACTCGACTTTTGACTGAAGATCGTGAACATGAGTTTTAAGAGCCTCATTTTCCTGCTTAATAGAAAGAATATCCAAGCGAATCTCTTCAACATCCGTTTTAGTGGCAAGATGTTGTTGTTTCTCGTCGAAAATTCTTTTCAAATCATGAATAGTCATTTGGGAAACAAGATCGGTTGAGCCTTTTTTTTCCCTCTTTTGTGTTGTATCCATTGATTTTTCGGGAGAAGTTTCACTTACAGGACGTTTGAACATAGGTAAAGACGGATTTCTTTGTTTGAATTTTAAGTGACAGAAAATTTCCTTTGTCACTGTTGAATTGATTTTATTTTTCAAATAAAAAGGATAATATGAAAACTTACCTGTGAAAATTTTTGACCGAATCGTGTCTTGTTTTTTTATTTTCGTTGCGTGCACTTTTGTTTGAGAAATTACTTCCTTTTTTTCTTTAAAAACAATTTTTTAGCGACCTTAGTTTATACTTGACTATGCACTTTCCCACCAGTGTTGCCACTCAAATTATGTATTGGTCCCTAACTGACAAGGGAAGTTTTTAATAGAGCACACAAAAAAAAAACTTCCCTTAGATTTTAGTTATATTAATCTTCTTCCATCTTCCACTCACTGTAGCTCACATCCCTTGGTAACACTTCAACAATGACTACTCATGAGTCTTGCTTTTTCTAAATATGCTGCCATAGCTATAGAAAATCAACTAGCAATAAAAAAAAATCAACAATAAAGAAAATCTTCACAGTAACTTAATTTGTTTGGAATTATATATCCTTTCAATATGGTTTTATTCAATGATAAAGGCAATTTAACTCTAATATTAGTCTTATCATACTTACAAAATATTCATTAAAAAAAAACTCTTTTCCCATTGCTTCGTGATATATACTTAACAAAAAAAATGTATCTCTTATACCGATTGGCATTTACTGTCGTAATCTGGATTAAGCGAAATCGACATACAAGCCGTGTTTTTTTGCAAGCCCGGGGGGAATTGGATGAAAAAAACGACGCCGGTGCTAAACAATTAACATGTTAAATGCAACAACAACTAATCCCAGGGAATTCTCGGGGTTTAACTTAAGCGTACAGAAAAACTGTGTTACCGGCATGAATTACATACATGTTATCGATAGTTTGTATGAAAACTCCATGTTTTTTACTGTCATGGCGTCGCTAATCCCCGCTGTCGTTTTTTTCAACCAATTCCCCACGGGCTTGCAAAAAAACACGGCAACAATACAACAAATATCGAAATGTAAGTACATATCTTACAAACGATCTCTTATTAATCCCAAGAAAAAAATGAAAGTCTTTAATCTTATAAAGTTCATTGAGCTTTCCCCCAATTAATAAAATTAATTAGTAAAATAATATCTCTTTTTTTTTATTTTTAAATGGTCAATTTGTTATATTTTTTTGCAGTGTATACCATTGATTGGTAAACTTTAAGTTCTTTAATTTATATACAAAACAAAAAAAACAATAAAATGTTACTCACCGATCGATGGTCCGAAGATGTGCACAGCTTCTGGTTTCGGTCGGATCTAAATACGATTCCGTAGAGGCTAAATTATAATTCACTTTATTTTATATAAAGAATTGAACAATTAAAAATAGTAACCCAATTTAATTACTCCGACTTTACTTTTTTTCTTTACTAAAAAAGAAACCCTTTTTTTTAAATATGTTCTTCTACAGATTACGTTGATATCACTTTAATAGGTCAAGATTCACAGAAAAATGGAATTTACTTAAAAAGAAGATACAACAAAAATAATTACACAAAAGATAGTTATAGGGCTTTTTCTTTCTATTCACATTTCTTCTTTTACTTAGCCCTTTTACTTCTGTATTCTTTACTTATATTTTCTTTTATTTCACTCTTAAATAATAATGTTTTTTTTTCTTTAGTTAGGTATAGTTTTTTTTTTGATATTCTTTTTTATCTTTGAACCTAAGATTTCGTTCACTTCTTTTCTATCTTTATTCGTTCCTATTCGTTTTCTTTTTATATTTGTAAATGGTTATTTTTGTATTAGCTGGTGGTTTGGTTATTTCATTTGCTAGAGTTATGGTTTTATTTTTTTTTATTTGTTATTTTGGTTTAGTTATTTTTCTCTCTTGTTTTTTATGAAAACAACTTTGTTTCGTAAAATTGGCATCCTGAATATAACTTTACGTCGTCTTTTTTTTTTTTGTTTTTTTTTTTTATATAGGTTTGCGCAGCTCCTTCATCCCCGGTTGTCGCGATCTATGCAGATTACAGACTACCAGTGACTCAAAAAGGGGGTGAACTAATGCAATTTTTTTTTCTTTTCTTTGCACACAAGTATATTGTGGCCACACAAACACAACGATTATTTGTTATCCTTAGGGGCTCCTTTTCCGAGTTGTTCTTTTATTTTCGGTTTAATTTGTCCTTTGTCCGTGATCTTTTTGTTTTAAGTCGATTCTCTTAGAGAGTTTTATGATTCCTGCGTTGTGGCCACTTATGAAAGTCAAAAATACTTATGGTAACTGGAAACAGATTTTCTTTTTTTTTTCTTATATAAATTTTCTAGAGGTTTTAAATTTTCGATTTCTTACCTTTCTGTGAGAAAGTTATCCATATTTGTAAGGGCTAACTTTAGCTGCGCGTTAACCGAGAAAAAGAACTTTCTTCAACCATCTTTCTGCTGCGAAGTTTAATCCAAAATGGAAAAAGTAAGTTTCCTTACCGAATATGCCACGATGTTGGCATAAGTTCTCGAATGATTATCGAATTTCGAAACACAGAACACAGGAATACGATACATAATGTGGTTACACAATGTTAGCTAACTTACTAGATCGCGTTTTGGAATGGAAAATATGGAATGTTTTATCGTGTAAACGTAAGTTGGGATACGTTATATGGTAAACGTATATTCGCACTACGATTATAAATTAAAAGTTTCCTACACTACATATATGTACATATATCTATATATATTAACTAAAAAACTGAGTGAGTATCTATATATGTATATCAACTAGAAAACCGAGTGAAAGGGTTGGTTTTCTTCATCCTACACGCTTTATTGATCATATGTTTTAGAAGATGAAATGAATTACTAGGCAACTTACTAAACACGTACGGTAGAGTCGAATCGAAGCGATTTCAACTCACAGTTTCCCGTATAACGTTTGCCCGCCGATTCCTACTTTTTTTAATACAAATCGACAGCGCATGAACAAAATTCATTTCAATAGTAGTTTTCTTTTACAAAAGTCTTTTCTTGTGTTGCCTCTTCTTGGCACACTATAGGATTTGGGGTAGGTGCGAGGTTGAGTGTATGAAAAGTTTTTTTTTTATCATTTGGTAGTTTTTTTTTTATGAAAATAAAAAAAAAATTAAAAAAACGCTTAAATGAAAAAAAAATATTAGATATTTTAACAAACATAAAATATTTATTGCATAAATGCAAAATAGTATTGTCAAAAAGTACTAATTAGTATTGCCTATCCCGCCGCCAATCCCGTGGAAAATTTCATAGGCAATCGTTCCGCGGGATATCGTGCTGCGGGATTGTAGCAAAAAAACTATCTTTCAAATCGGCGGGCAAACGTTACACGGGAAAACGATCGCGGGAAAACGTAGTGATCCCATAGTAACAGATAAGAAAACGACTGGGTCGCACGAACTTGCTATGTGTCATCCACTGTGTTTTTAAAGTTTTATCTAATATTTCACAAACTATATTTATCTTCTAAAAGAAATAAATTAGTTATGGGAGCCTATATTGTATACCACCTGCTTAAAACGTAGTTAAGTTTAAGGTAGTTTTATGCGAGTAGCTATATTTATTTATGAACAATATATGCACCGTGTTGCAAATATGCATGGAACTTACAACTGAAAAATTGTAAAAAAAAATATTTAATTAAACATAAATTAATTAAACATCCTCTGAAATTTTTTTGACACCAATGCGATGTACATTATCCGATATCTTAAGGAAATATCAAAAATTGAAAATCGTTGGAGCGGTTTTTTAAAAAAATAATTTTTTATATCGGGTGTTTTTTTAGACGTGGTTTTCAATCTAGCAATACTTTTTTCAGAGTTGGTCTTTTTGACAGCTGTCACTTGATTTATGCCCAGTTTGGTTTGCCGTTTCATAATGAATAGACTTATGGTAGAACTATAATAGTCGGAAGATGTCGGAAGAAAATTCTCTCAGTTCACTTACGCATGGAGCGGTCGGTGAGCGCTCTTCACTTCCGAAAGCAAAAGTTAACGAAAATTGGTTGAAACGAAGCAAACTTCAATTATGGGCACGTCATATGAATTATTTGTATTCGTTTCGTTTCGTACGACCACTTACGTCGGCATCCGACTATTATAGTTCTACCTTTACTCCTGAACAACGTTTGCAAATCATGAAAATTTATTACCAACATATGGTTCGGTTCGCGCGATGAGATGGCCACCGATCCCGATTTTCACAAGAAAATTTTGTTCAGCGTTGAAGCTCACTTTTGGTTGAATGGGTACGTTAATAAGCAAAATTGTCGTATTTGGAGTGATAAAATCCTCAACTCATTGTTGAGACGTTACATTCTCAAAAATCCACTGTTTGGTGTGCTCTATATGGGCAGAGGGAAACATTGGTCCATATTTCTTCAAAAATGAAGCTGGCCATAATGTTACAGTCAATGGGGAACGCCATGATTAATGACTTTTTCGTGCCTGAATTGGTGGTTGTTGATGTGGACGTTCTTTGGTTCCAACACGACGGCGCTACGTGCCATACAGTTACAGTCAATGAGGAACGCCATGATTAATGACTTTTTCGTGCCTGAATTGGTGGTTGTTGATGTGGACGATCTTTGGTTCCAACACGACGGCGCTACGTGCCATACAGCCAACGAAACAATCAGTTTGTTGAAGGAAACTTTTGGTGAGCGCATTATCTCGCGTCTAGGGCCTGTAGCGTGGCTGGACTATTTTTGTGGGGTTATGTGAAGTCGCTTGTCTACGCAGTTAAGCCCGAGACGATTGAAGCCTTGGGAGAGAATATTCGGCGCGTTAGTGCTGACATACGGACCCAATTGCTGCAAAAAGTGGTCGAAAATTGGGCCTCTCGGCTGGAATTTATTCCTTGCTGGTAATTGCCTGAAATCATTTTTAAAACATATAATGGCAAAATTCTTTCTTTATAATAAAGCTAAATTCTTGGCCATAACATTAAATTATATGCGTTTTATTTCTTCTTGAAAACCACACGTCTAAAAAAACACAATTTATATAAAATTTTGAAAAAAAATAAAAAAAACTGGTAAGCAATTTCTTAGCCTTTATTAATGCGGAGTTAGAAAATTAATCAAAATATGGAATTTTAAAAAAATGATTTTTAATTTTTTTTTAAATCAATAATTTATTCTTTTGAACATTTTGGTATGCAATATTATTAGAACTTATTTGAAGCTTTTGTGCAAAAAAATTCATTGAAATCAGTTCAACTGATAATAAGATAGTCGAAAATCAAAAAAATGGTTCTATAGATTATTTTTTTTTTTTTCAATAATATGGTAGATCGTACAGATATTAGTTCACAAAAAAATTGTAATCAAATAGTAGGAGCCGTTTTTGAGAAAAATGAGATTTTCAATACCGGTTTTTAAACATTTGTATGGGAGGTACCGTTGTTTTTGGCTATAAGGATAATTTTCATTTAAAATCCTCTACATAATGTTAAAAAACTGTTGGGTGCCAAGTATAATAAAAATTGACCAAGTCGTTTTCGAATTATTAAGTTCTCAAAAAAAAATTTGATTTTTTTTAACAAAAAATTTTTTTTTTTTTAAATGTTGGTATACAAACATTCTCCATGAACTGTTTTTGAGAAGATCAAACATTAAAAAAATGGTTCTATGGAAGATACCATTTTTAACCATTTTTCTGATTTTTTTTAATAAAATGGTTGCTCTTTGTTAAAAAAAATTACTGACAGGAACCGTTATTTTTGGTCTTAAATAAAAATAAAAAAACGTGTGGGGCAATTCCCAAAAAACGCTAGGTACCAACTTTGAAGAAAATCGACCAACCCAAATAAGCTGCAGCCGAAAGGACAAACAGACAGACAGACGGACAGAATTGCGAGACCCACTTTTTCGACTTCGCTATCATCGTAATGTCAACTTTGATCAAAATCCCGAGTTCGATTTTTTTTACGAATCCATAACTTGCCATATAGTACCTATGTACAATATATCGCAAGTAAAAATTTAAGAAAAGTGTAAAACTTTTGTTACACTTTTAATACTGTGGTAATGTTGTAAGCAAATGGGCTTTGGAGGGTGAGACGTACGAAAGTTTCCTATCTTTATAATTCATAATCTCTGACTTAATGGAGCGATCGCTTTAGTCTTGCGCGATACGACCTCTGGTAAAAAGCCTAAAATACACCCGCTGAGAGGCATTTTCTGCTATACACCAGCCTGACGATTTTACCCTCCTGACGGTCAAAGCAACAGAGGAAGACCCTACTTAGTGTACCTGTACGTATCTGGACCCAGCTATCTAGCGACTGGGTGGTGACTGGCATGGCTTGTTGAGTCCGTATTCCATCCCATGCCTACGTTCTGTAACTCTCGCATCAGCAAAAGCAGTCGAGAAACGATGAAAATTAGAACAAATCATAAGAGTTCTGTTCCATTTTCCCACGTTTCTCGACCAATTTCATCGATGCGAGAGTTACAGAACGTAGGCACTGGTCCTAAAGCGCCATTTAAAGAAAACACAAAAATACTATCCGATTTCAAAAATTCTTTTTTTATTGAAAGATAATCATGTTGACTATCGAATTCGCAAAACTGTATCCGCAGTGATTCTCAGTACAGTGTTATCTTCACTTTTCACGACAAATGAAATGGGTAAGAAGAAAAGAGAGCACTGCACTACGAATCACTGTGGATCCAGTTTTGCGGATTCCATAATCGATATATGAATATAGAGGTTGGACTTCGAGGATCAACTTTAATAAATCTACAGCCGTATCTATAAAGAAATTTTAAAGCCATCTTAACTTTAAAATATAATTTGTTAATGTGCTTGATTTTTATTTGCATTTTTTTTCGAAGCTTTCTAAAACAGCCTAAAAGCACAAATAATTATATACAGATGTCTCACCTCCATACAAAATTATGTCTTCAAAAATTTTTTCGGTCGACAAATTTCAGCCGACAAAGAGCTTTTAAAAGTAGATTTCATAAGAAGAGATTTTGTTCAGCCGACCGAATGCTTTTTAATGTATTCGATAATATTTACAGAGAAACGGCTCTCCCATTCTCATCAAAATTTTCGCTAGCAAAAAAAAAAAAACACTTTTCACACATCCTTATATTGTTCTTTTTATTTTTTGCGTTTCGTGGCCTTTGTTTATTCTATTGATGTTGTAGTTGTATTATTGTGTACCTTACGTTTGGTCTGGCTTCTTTGTGCGGTTGGTTTTTTATGTTGTTTTTTTTTTATTGTGGGTAGGTAAGGTATAGGTAGTAGTTCGCGGATTTAGAAAGATCTTTTTGTTTTGAAGTTAAATTTTCTTACATTCCGCTCGGTAGAGTAGGTAAATTGAACTCAAATTCATTTTCATGTAAGCATTGCTTATAACTTGCATAACTGATTGGATCCTTTATGTTGAGTATTTAAAAACGAAGAAAATAACTGGCAACATTTTAGAGAATTTTTAAGTTATGTTTAACAATATGAAGTTGTATAGGGATTGATGAAATCGATTTTTTGACATTCTAAATTTAAAAAAAGATTAAAAATTTCAGAAATTTGGATAACAACTAAAAAGTTTTTATCACAATCCCATTGTAAAAAAATATCAGTAGAAAATATCGACAAATGGAATAGTTCAGGTGCTAAAGCCGCTTTAACTATACAGGGTGATTTGCATAAGGTGTGAAAAAAAGATAGGGCGTGTAGGTTGAACTTAGGCAAGAAAAAAATCGTATAGAAGGGGGGGTCTATTTTCCCCCGTTTAGGCGGAAGGGGAAATTTTCTAAAAAAATTGACTTAAAACGGAAAAAAATATTAAAAAACAATGCCATGCTCAAGAAATAAGTTACATTTTAGCATTCGGTTTTCTGTTTTTTATTGAAAATTAATAAGAGCATTAAATTTTGAAAACAAAAATTATACTTAAAAATTATACATAAAATTTTGAAAAAAATTTGTTTGAAATTTAAAAAAAAATTTTTTTCAAAATTTTGAGTTTGAAAATTAATTTTTCAAAAACTATTATTGACACAACTTAATTTAAAATAAAGATTAAAGAAGAGATTTCTTGCTTTCCAAAAAGATATAGCATGGCATTGTATGTTTAACCGTTGTTTTTAAATAATTTTTTTCTGTTTAAAGTCATTTTTTTTTAAATTGCCCCTCCCGGGGGAAAATAGACCCCCTCATGTACGATTTTTTTCTTGTCTTAACCCAACCTACTTGTTCTAGCTTCTTGGTGCACCTTATACCCATCACCCAGTATAAAAAAAAACAAAAATGGTAACTTCTTGGTGTGAACCCATTGTAGAATGATGGAATTTGAAAACTATAATTGTTCACAATAAGTTTTTTTGAAAATGTTGGTCGATTATTGGCTATATTTTTTTTATTTTCAATTGAACGGTAAAAAGTCTCTGAACCAAAATTGTAGAGAATTAAATTCTCTACAAAAAAGGTCTATAATTTTGTTTGTCAAATCTGTATTTCTCAAGATATTGTGTTCTTTCCCCTTTTTAAATATGGCGTCCAAATGGGAGGGGGCTACAGCCCCGAAAATCACTTCGTATACTCACATTGATGCACCCTACACATTAAAAAAAACCTTGTCCTATACTAAATGCGAGGCCAATGTAACATTTCAATGGACTAATATGAAAACAACCCAAAAATTTGGTATGTCTACCTGTAGTTTTTATTTTTTTCAAAAAGCATGCAAAATTCTTGTCCACCACTGGACGGGCTTACTACGATATCTAGAAAGCAATAATCTAGATTCTAGAAAGCAAAAATATAAAAAAAGATCTAGAAATACAAAAATCTAAAAAAAAACTCAATGCAAAAATCTAGATATATGTACCTATATATTAATTTTTGAAACTATTTCGCGTTTGTAACCAATGTCTCAAAAATAAATACATACCTAGATTATACTTACTTTTTTTGTTTTGTGAAACGCACAGAATTTCAATTAAGATATAAATATTATATTCAATACTTTTATGAGGAAAATTAGTGATTTATTTTTTAAAAAACTCGAACTCAATTTTCAAAAATGTAGGGCGGCAATAGTGATTAACTTTTTATTTATTTTATTTGGTTTTATGAGAACATAAAACATGTTATAATGAATAGACCTTTAAAAAAAAAATAATACTTGAAAAAAAACTCTTGTGAAATGGTTGAAATTATTTCATTTTGAATGAACATTTTTAAGTATAACTTTTATATTTTGTACTTTTTTTCAATGAAATAAAAGAAAGATAATAGAATATGACTCCATGCAAACAATGATATGGTTTGAATTAATTTATAGTTTGTTTAACAGGGTGTTTTAATAGAAAAATGTCAATATTACCATTTTTTAACTTCAAAGTCATGGGATTTTTCAGTTTTAATTTTAATATTTCTGATTTTCATTCTCATAATTGGTCTATTAAATTATATAATGAATAGGCTTAACAAAAAAAAAAAAATAATTTAATTTAAACATTAAAAATAGCAATTTAATATTTCCAGATGTGCAATGTTATTGTGAAGGAAGCAGAACCTTCACAAGTTTAAGTTATTTTTATTATTTTTTTTTGATATATTTTCTACTATGCTCAATTAAAAAAAAGTCATAACCTTTATTAGTTTTTTTTATATAAATTTTCTAAAAGAGGCCTTCTTTGCGTTTTTTAACAAAAAAAACTGTTTCCACACGCACACAAAGAAGTTTGCAGTTCACAAGAAATCCACTGCACTATCAGCGCCAACTCTCTTTATTTTGTTCCTGTTTTTTTGTCATATAATATACTAGGTATAGCTTGAACCAAATCAGTTGGCCATTCTACTGCGCAGATCTCTTTAAATTTCTTTGCTCACCTCTTTAATTTTAAAAGATACACACAAATCACTGAAAAAAAGAAAAAAAAGATGTACATTCCAACGTTGTTGTCATAACCGCTGCTGCGATCATACTGAAGCACTAAGGAGGGTGAGTTTTGTTTATAGCTTCGCTCAGAGTAAATTAGAAATGGATTTCCAGCGATGGACTTTCCTTCATTGAGACATGATCATGGAGTAATTTTTTTTCATAGCTTGATGTCTAAAAAAGTATTTCATCTCTGGTGGGATAAAAGAAAGAGATTTTTTAGGTGTAAACTTTACTTCGAAAAGTTAAGATTAAGAATTTTTGATTTTATTATTGGGACAAATTTAAGTGCACCTATAATAAAAAATAAATCTATTGCTTACACATAAAAACTACCTGTGACATAGGATTAATTGATAAACAGTTAAGGATTATTGTTTGTTTCTATGTTTCTATGTTTTATGGTTTTATGATTTGTGGCTTAGGAACAGAGGATCCGTGGGCGATGTGTTTATATTTGTTTTATGGCGTTAGTGTTTATTTGATATATTTGACATCACAACTATTCGGCGTATAATGCATAACTTCCACCAGGAGGAAAAGATGATGATATCTTTGAAAATGTTAAGAGAACGAGTCCAGGAAGACTTGGAGCTTAACTTAAGTATTACGTCTCTCAACAGGATTTTAAGAAGCAATGGGTTTAGCTACAAGAAAACGCAAAACAACCGGAAACTTCTTTGTGAAAGAAATGATATTAAACTCATGCGAGTGAAGTATCTGAGAAAAATCCGGGAATACAGATCAAAAGGATATGACATCATTTATTTGGACGAAAGCTGTATTCACAGCTCACATACAAGGCCAAGGGCTTGGACTGATGACAGTAGCAGTGGGTTGAAGACGCCAATTTCAAAGGGACAGAGGTTGATAATGGCGCACGCTGGTGGTGAAAAAGGTTTTGTGAAAAACGCCTTACTTTTATTCAAATCTGGAACGAAAACGGGAGACTATCACGACGACATGAACTTCGAAAATTTCTGCAAGTGGATGCAAGAACAGGTTTTGAATAACTTGGAGGAACCTTCAGTTATTGTAATGGACAACGCCTCGTATCACAATAAATTAGAAGAAAAACAAATTACTTCTGCTAGCAAGAAATCCGAGATGATACAATGGCTAACCGAAAACAATATTCCGCATACTATACAGATGTTGAAACTTGAACTGTATGAGGTAATAAAACGACACCGAGTTATACACAATCCAAAGCATAAGATTGACGATATTATTCACGATATGGGACATGAGGTTCTACGTTTACCACCCTATCATCCTGATCTCAATCCCATTGAAAATATTTGGGCAACTGTCAAGGCAAGAGTAGGCTCACGAAACACAACATTCAAAATATTAGATGTTCAAAAGTTAGCAGAAGAAGAATTTTCCAAAATAACGGCTGAGGATTGGCGAAAAGTGTGTGAAAAAGCCATAAGAACTGAGGAAGAATACTTTTCTCACGACCTGATGTGGGACACAATTTCGGATTCAATTATAATTAATCCAGGTGACGACTCTTCAACCGACTATGATAGCGATATTAGTTCTTAAAAATTTGGTATATTTAAATGAATAATTATTATTTAATTTATATTATTGTTATTTATGTTATTTTATTATTTTGTTTTATATTTATTTCTGAAATACAAATGTATAATAATTATTTTAAATTACAATAAATTAATGTTAATTATTCCTTACTTGCGGGTAAAAGTTATTAAAACCTAAGGAAATTTCATTCTTAAAAACTCGTAGGTAAAAATTATTCAAACTCGTAAACGCTGATCTATTAATGATTCCCCAAAACCCCACAGGTCATAACGCCATAAAACAAATATAAACACATCGCCCACGGATCCTCTGTTCCTAAGCCACAAATCATAAAACCATAAAACATAGAAACAAACAATAATCCCTTAACTATTTATCAATTAATCCTATGTCACAGGTAGTTTTTTATGTTTAACCCAATTGCGTTTTGCAAAATATTTCTTTTTTATAAGTGCGCTGAAATTATGCAAATAAAAAAATTAAACTCATACATTCAATCTCATTTAAGATAAAAAAAAAAACAAAGTTGAGTTAGGCACTGTAGAATTCAAGGAAAAATCTGGACTCATTAAATATCTTGCGTGCCATTTTTGTTCTCTTAAATCCTCTCTCTGCGCAACCGACCGTTGGCCAACTGAATTGGTTCAAGCTATATGTATATCCATATGGTATAACTATGTAGTTTTTTCTTCTTTTCCCATTTTGCAGCAGAAACAGAAGATATCTATACATACATATAAAAAAAAAACCTGTTGGAAATGCATTGGTTTTTTCTTCAGTTGACAGTTCGGTGTTTGGATAGATATATTGTTAGATAGATGATGGGAGGTGGAGGGTAGTCCAAGTGGAAAAAAAGTATATGGCACATGCACTCGCATATATTTTTTTCTGTTCTGTTTGTGTGTTGGCTGATATAGTTTATTTTCTCCTTTGTTTTCTCCTCTCGCAGTTGTGATTTGGATGAATATTTTTTTGTAGGTTCGTGTGTCAGGGTTGCTCAGAAAAATTTTAAAGCGAGGGTGGGAGGTCATTCATCATGGTCAAGTGTATAGCACATGCGCTGTCACATTTCTTTGTTCTTTGTTGACTTATGTCAGGTGCATCCCTTCAAGCAAATTCACTGACCCAACTTTTTCGGTCTTTCTTGGATCATTTCAAAACGGAGTGTCATACACACTTTAGCACATTTTTTGTATATGTATGCAAAAAAAGAACGAAAATCCAGAGTACTTTTTTTTTACTGAGAAAGAGAGAATTTATACCCTAATGGTGAGTATTTTTTTATGGACTGAAAACAAAGGAGAAGACAACAAAAACAATTAACTTTTTTCAATGTGTTCACGTTCGTGCCCAGCGCAACAGTTTAATATAAATTCCCTCGAGAAAGAAAATCAATTTAAAATCAAAAGTTAATTATTTAATTATTAATTACAAAATACATCGTGATGTTTCATTTTTATACAAACGATAGAAGAAAATAAATTGCATAATATTCTTCAACCACAAAACGCCTGTCTCGTTCGTTCATTTTTTTGGATCCGTTCTGGATTCCATTTTGTTTTGGTTCTCGCTGAGTATGGTAAAATGGGAAGCTCTCTCTCTCTCACAATACATGCACAAAATGAGTCCGTGGTGATTCTAATTTCCATACTAATTTGAGCCGACAAACGCAGTTTTGCGGATCCATGTTTGGATCCGTATACGGAATCATCCATACGTTGTTTACTACGTGCGCGGATCCAAAGCGGACTCGTTTGCTGAAAGGGTTGTTTTCATTTTTCAGTTTTTTTGCGATCTCAGGGAGAAATATAAAAAGCGTGGAACATACAATTTTGTTTCCGCTGGATAGACATGATGTGAATGTGTCGTTGGAGAAGTTGTGTTTGGTTTAATTTCAAGTAGGTATGTATAATGTATATAAGTCTAAAATTAGGTTTAAATAGGGTAAAGTCGGATTTCTATATTCTAAATGGGTTGAGATACAATTATAATTTTTTATGCAATTCATAGATTTTTTAATTATAAGGTGTGTCATGGGAGTTAAAAAATTACAAAAAATTATTTTAACACTTACCAACGTTTAAAACGCAAAATGTCGAAAATCGATATTTCACAAATAAATTATATTAAATCAGGGGGTTCACTGATTTTTATTAGACTCACTATTTTGAAAAGGAGATGAAAAAAAAAATTTGGCGTGTAATACAAAATTTTTATTCAAGTCGTATTTTTGACGCACGCAATTTTTCAAAAACACTAATTTTTTTACGTTTTTTTCACACTTTATTTTTTATCTTTTTAATGCGGGTAGATAGAAATATGAAATTTTAAGATCTTATAGAGATTATGGATTTACATGATTTTGGTGAAAATTGGATTTCTTAAATATCATTCAAAAAAGTTATTCAAGTATAAAATATTTTAAAAAATTAAAAAAAACCCTTTTTACGGTTATCTGACAATATCGTTTTAATTAATTGTCATAGAAGGTTAAAATTTTCACAGCTAATAGAATCTATTGATTAAAATTTTATTTTAATTTTATTTCATTTTTTTTACCACTAACGGGATTATAAAAGTAGTTTTACATATAAGCTTATTACTCTTCAGTACATGCACGCATGAGTTTCATTTTTCTTTAGTCCGCATGGCAATATGATAACAATTAATTTGATATCTCATTTCTTAATTTACATACTATAGAACCATCACAATTTTAATTTTAATTCAATCAAAAAATCGATTAAATTTATTCGAAATTACCTCATTTGTTCATTGCCAACCACCACCGACCAGTGGCAGATTACCCGTTATTTTATCAAAATCAGAAAATCCAAATGATATCGATGGATTAAATAATTCATAACTTCTGTTCTAATTGTCTGATCTTCAAGATTAATTTATTAAAATAATCAGCAAATGTTAAGCTATAATTCTGTATTGCGGAGGGGGGAAGCGTTCTATACGAAAAGGGATGGTAAAGAGGTCATCAATTAAATTTTCTGTATTAAAAATGCAAAAGTTGATGAAAATTTTACGAATTTCAAAAAATTATGTTCTACAATATTGTAGCCCCAACCCTTATCTATAAAAAAGTCAATAGTGTTATAGGGTCAAATTCAACAAGTGCGGCGGAAGGGGGATTTAAATGATTTTTTACCATAAAAATCGATTTTAATCCAAAAAAATCATCCCACATGACATCATTATAATTAATTAATAACTCATGTAAAAAAAAATTTCAAATTTCCATGACAATTACCAAAAAAAATGTAAAAACAAATTGAATTAATGTTTTTTTACACCTTGATTGATTAAAAAATTTTAAATACCTAATATGTTATATTCAAAATAAAGAAAAAAAATTTATTACATATTATTTATTAATATATTGTCTAAATATTTGTTGAACATCTTAAAGTTCTAAGTCCAACAAAAATTAAGATATTAAATAAATTTTGAAATTAATTTATTTATAACATGCTTTTTGCGACATAGTGTTTGCTTCATTAAAATGCTCATTTCTTTTTACTAGAACAACGGATTTTAATCAAATGACTTTTATTCGCTTAAAAACAAGTAAGCGCTTATTTTTATATATAAAACATATATATCTATCATCCATTTCATACATTAAAACTTTCTAAAAAAAAAAAATTCATAAAAAAATCTTAAATAATTTTCTTGAAAAATAAATGAAAAAACTTCGAAAATGTCATGTACATTTTTCATAATTATAGCCCAACCTACATTACAACCGTATGAATAAGTCGCCCAGTGACCGGTTCTTTGAAAAAATTTCAAAACAAAACTTACATTTTACGTAATAACTAATAAAGAACATTTGTTTCCTTTTTTACCTATACCTTTTTGCATGTATACTAACATCTTGATATATACTCTGCAGTCTATACCTACATAATAATGTTCATGCAAAAAATAAAAAAATCCACCGCCACCAAACCGTAACCAATAGCAAAATATTGCCACTTTATTCGCTCGTTCATATACCTAATACATATTCTCATTTCTCATATATCCAAAAGACAAAACAAGGATAGTAAAAAAAAAAACTATACACAAAATTTCATGGGCAAAATGCCATCGCGCGCCGCGGCCACCGCCCGCGCCACCGTCGTCGTCGGTCAGTCACAGTAGTTTTTTTCTGCACATAAATATAATCCTTGTGTGCGCTTGTGCAACTCTGTCTGCTGTGAATTGCATAGCATGTGCTGAGAAAAGAATAGCATAAGGTTAGGTTAGGTTAGGTTAAAGTGGCTGTTGGTTGGGAAGTCCAACACACTTAAAAATATGGTCCGTTGTGATACCACATGGATCAGTTGATCAGCTTAACTCGTTGAACCAATTGGAGCTTCGCATGAAGCGTAGGAGACAAATAATGTCAGAATTTTTTAGATCGCTGGTATCGTTGAAGTAGTAGTCTCCAAGGTGGATTCTACGTCTTTGTAATAAGGCAGGGCATGTGCATAGAAGATGAGAGATTGTCTCTTCTTCCTCTTCGTCCATGCAACTCCTACAAAAATCATTTGCAGGGGCTCCAAGTCGAGTAGCATGCCTTCCTATTAAGCAGTGCCCAGTCAGGACACCTATAACGTAGCTAATGTGCAATCTACTCAGAGAGATTAATTGTTTTGAGCGCCTGGCGCTAAGATTAGGCCAAATTAATTTTGTCGCTAAACAGGTGGTGGTGTTATTCCACCTGAAGTTTGTTTTCTCTATGGTATCTTGCTTTAGCATGAGTTTACATGTAGCTAAGGGGATACCTATGCTAGCATTGTGAGCCAGCAGAGGTAAAGTTGTTCCGCTTTTTGCAAGTTCGTCAGCTTTGCAATTTCCTGGAATGTCTCTATGGCCCGGCACCCAAAAAAGGTGAATGTTGAACTGTGTAGCCATCTCCGTAAGAGATAATCGACAATTAAGGGCTGTTAGTGAGTTAGTAGAGATAGAGTCTAGGGACTTTAACGCAGCTTGGCTATCCGAGAAGATGCGTATATCATTAGTTGATATAACGTTTTCTCTAAGCCAGGAAAGGACTTCTTTTATAGCCAGGATTTCAGCTTGGAACACGCTACAATGATCTGGTAGACGAAAGGAGAGACTTAAGTTTAGTCTATCTGAGTATACGCCTCCACCAACCCCATCCTCCGTTTTTGATCCGTCTGTATAAAAGTTTATAGGATCATCGTTCAAAAATGATGTATTCTCCCAAGAAGACCTGGGAGGTATAGTCACTTTGAAGCTATAGTTATTAAACTGAGGATGGGGTATGGTGTAGTCAATATTACTGTTTATAGTTCTGAACGAGTTCAAAATAGTGGTGTGGCCAATTCCATTATTGATCCACAGAGAGGAGGCTTGAAGCCGTATGGCTGTATTAGCGGCCGTTTGCTTGCTGAAAATGTCCAGCGGTATTAGATGGAACAGAACATCAAGTGAGGCGGAGGGGGTAGAGCGAAGTGCTCCTCCCATACACAGGCAGGCTGTTCGTTGGACTTTGCTGAGTTTATCGCGATTTGTCGCTGTATCTAGTGCCGTCCACCATACCGCTACTCCATAAGTAAGGATCGGCCTTATGACCGAGATATATAGCCAGTGTGTAATGCGGGGTTGAAGGCCCCATTTATTACCAATGGCCTTTTTACAGGAGAATAAGGCTACTGTGGCCTTGTTTATTCTCTCTTGAATATTAGGTTTCCAACTTAATTTCTTATCCAAAATGAGACCCAAGTATTTTGCTTGATCAGAGAATTTAAGTGGTACACCGTTTATGAGGGGAGGGTCAATGATTGGGATTTTGTATTTCCTTGTGAAGAGGACAAGGTCGGTTTTTTGTGGGTTAACGCCTAGACCACACCGATTTGCCCATCTGGTGAGCTTATTTAAAGCGCTCTGTAAGAGTTCTTTTAGTATATTGGGATGTTTACCAGTTACTGCAATAGCAACATCGTCCGCATAAGCAAACACTCTGTATCCTTCTCTTTCTAAAGTAATTAGTAAATCATTTATTACTAAGTTCCATAGGAGAGGGGATAGGACACCACCTTGTGGCGTACCTCTGCTGACACCCCTTTGTGCAGTAAAATCGCCCAGTTTTGAATTGATAATCCTGCTTATCAGCATTTGATTAATCAATTCGCTGATCGACTTATCTACCTTCAGGGATGTCAATACACGTGCAATTGCGGATGTGTCGACGTTGTTAAATGCACCTTCTATATCTAAGAAGGCAACTAAGGTGTACTCTTTATGATGGAGGGAATATTCGATTGTACGTACTATACTATGTAGAGCCGTTTCAACTGATTTCCCTTTGTTGTAGGCGTGTTGAGCTTTTGAAAGGAGGGACTTATCAATACTTGCCCTTAAGTGAATATCGATCAAACGTTCAAAAGTTTTGAGAAGGAATGATGATAAGCTGATAGGTCTTAGGTCTTTAGGGTTAACGTGGCTGGATTTTCCAGCTTTTGGAATAAAAACTACTTTAACTTGCCTCCAGCAATCGGGATGTATGCCAATTTAAGGCATCCCTTGAAGATGTTTTCTAGAATGGGTATTAGAAAACTTGCATTTTCTTGCAGTTCAGCTGGAATTATACCATCCGGACCTGCAGATTTATATGGCTTAAAGCTGTTAATAGCCCATTTGAGTTTTTCCCTAGTGACTAGACCTTGAGGGGGATATAATGTATTGTCACAACTATTTGGTACAATGTTATTAATAATATTAGAGCTACCAGGAAAGTGAACGTCTAGTAGCAAGTTGAGCGATTCTTCGCTTGAATTGGTCCAGAGGCCAGAGGCGTTTTTCAGGCAGCTGGGCATGATTGGATTTTTGGAGAGGATTTTGCGCAACCTGGATGCTTCAGAGCAATCTTCCACGTTGCTACAGAAGTTTCTCCAGGACGATCGTTTGGTTTTCCTCAGTTCTTTTTTATATATCTTCAGTGATTCTTTATATGAATCCCAGTCAGACATGTCTCTAGAAGCTTTCGCTCTGTTAAAGAGTTTTCTGCATTCTTTTCGAAGTGGATCTAGCCCTGAGTTCCACCAGTGTGGTTTCTTTTTACCTCTTACTTGTATAAGAGGACATGCAGTATCTAGAGCTTTGTTTAGGGCTACTGTTAGATTATTGACTTTGTCGTCAAGATCTTCAGTGTTGGAGGGAGTATTAAAGAGTTCAGGTTTTACTAAACTATTTAACGTTCTCTTGTATTTTGGCCAATTTGTTCTTTTTAAATTTCGAAAGATCGGTTGGCAAGGTGGTTCATTTATAAAGTTAAATTGGATGTATCTATGATCAGAAAAGGAGTGATCTTTAGATACCTTCCAGTTCAAAATATTATTATTAATGAAGTCGGAGACAAGAGTTATATCTAAAACTTCCTGTCGATTTTTAGTAATAAAGGTTGGCTCTTTACCAACGTTACTTATGAGTAGGTTAGTGTTTAGAATATAGTCGAAAAGAGACTCACCCCTGTCGTTTATATCCGTGCTACCCCACACTGTATGGTGGGCGTTAGCATCACTTCCGATGATGAGGCCAATGTTGAGCCCTTGCGCTTCAGCTATTAATCTCTCCAGGGTGTCACCCGGGAGAGGGCCAAGGTGGTCGTGGCCGAGATACGCCGACGCCAGCCAGAATGTTCCACTGGCTGTTTCCAGACTTGCGGCGGTGATATCTCGATCGCTGAAATTAGGGAGTAAGTATACATTTAGGCTACGTTTTACTAATATGCAAGATCTGGGTTCAACCTCACCTGATGCATAAAGCACGTAGTATTTAGGAGTCCTGATTCCTCGAACAATAGATTTAACGATCCAGGGTTCTTGAATCAGGACAATATCTTCATCGCTGCTGGATAGGCGAAGAAGAAGGGAGGCCGAAGCCTTTATGGAGTGTTGGAGGTTAATCTGGAGTAACCGCAGCATTTTCGCTACCGTACTCCCGATCAGCCTCCAACACAGTGATGTCGGAGTCATCTATATCAGAGGACGATTCTAAAAGAATGTCCTCATCTCCGCTGTCGTAGACCTCGGCCTCCATTGCGGAAAAACCTTGGTCGATGGTAGCTTCCACTGCTACAGGGGATGCCTGGGATGCATCGTCTTCCAATGAAGGAAATGTGACAGATGCACCAGGCTCCCCAGCAACCGTTTCCGCTTGTATGGGTGGGGAAGGGGGAAGGGTTTGTGCCTCGGCCCCATAAGAGATAAAGTTAAAATAATTTGCTAAGAATAGAATCGCATATTCTTTAACTTATACCTACATTCAAATGCATTTACATGAGTTCTGAGTTTGCTTCTGAACTAGACCTACCCTTAAAGCCTAGTACGCTGCTGATGCGAAACGAAATTTTTCTCTGATCTCCAAACAGACAACGAAACACTTGCGAAAACACAACTGAAAATATCCTTGGAGAGTTTCACTAATTCTAAAAACAAAATCAAACATTAAACATTAAACGCAAAAAATCAGAGAAACCCATGATGTAAGAAAATGATAAACAAAAAAAAACACGAATAAAACCCAAATGTCATTTTTCCGCACACAATAAATAGTCCGTATAATTAATTCAGTGAGAAAAAGGAGACTTCTCCAAATAATCTGCTACAATTATAAATTTCGTTCTTCGAACAGCGTACTACAAAACGAAAAGCAAAACGAAATTTTCCGTTTCTGATTTCGTTGTGCCATTTTTGTATGGGATTTTTCGTTTCGCATCAGCAGCGTACTAGGCTTAAGTCAAAAATTCGATTTCACAAAATTTATAATTTTAAAAATGAAAATCTTGAAAAGTCGGATTATATGTATGTACATTGTGTAATATTCACAGAGCTCGAAGTGCGACAACTAATTTACAAGTCACACCTGCTCAGATAGTGAGCCCAGAAAAATAAACAGCATAATAAACTGAATATATCTAAGTACCTACTACCTACTTAAAATGAGTTTTATTTGTGCATAAACTCCTTAAGTAACAAAAAAAATCTCGAATAATATTTTTTTTTGTTATTTTTTTCTAGATATACCTTACCTACTTAGTCTTTCGAGATTTCTTCATTCTGGATTAAAAAATATTTTTTTTTTCGAGATTACGTCATGAACCCTATGTAGGTATAGATACGTAGGTATTAAAACACTTCAAATCCCAGCACGGAAATTTGTTTATATTACCCAAGAATTGCAGTAAAAGTATCAACAAACCTGTACCTGTGTACACACCAGACACCTACGACATACCTAATTATTAATCAAAAAGAATAAAATTGTAAAAGGTTTGCATTTATTTGACCACTTTATTTTAAATAAATCATCTACGGAATTTAATAAGTTTCCTCATATCCTATAAGAGGCATTTAATGAATATGAATAACAAAAGTAGACACCTGTAACAGTCACAAAAATCTTAAAATTAAAAACTCATCATAATCACTGATTTCTTTAACTTTATTCCTTGACTTCATGCAACGTCAAGACACAATTACAAAAATATTCCTTCATGGATACACAAAAAAAAAATACCAATCCATACAATCAGAGTACACAACACACATGACTTTTTTTCTTGCCCATTATAAGAAATCTATCTCCATTCTCCATAACAAATTTACTTTAAAGCCTAGTACGCTGCTGATGCGAAACGAAAATTTCCTGTGATCTCCAAACAGACAACGAAACGCTTGCGAAAACACAACGTAAAATATCCTTGGAGAGTTTCACTAATTCCAAAAACAAAAACAAACATAAATGCAAAAAATCAGAGAAACCCATGATGTAAGAAAATGATAAACAAAAAAAAAAAACACAAATAAAACTCAAATGTCATTTTTCCGCACACAGTAAATAGTCTGAACAATTAATTCAATGCGAAAAAGGAGCGGAGACTTCTCCAAATAATCTGCTACAATTATAAATTTCGCTCTTCGAACAGCGTACTGCAAAACGAAAAGCAGAACGAAATTTTCCGTTTATGATTTCGTTGTGTCATTTTTGTATGGGATTTTTCGTTTCGCATCAGCAGCGTACTAGGCTTAACTTTAAAATTGTGGCGAGACGTTGGATTAAAATAAAGTGTACCAAAAAAAAAAACAGAAATAAGCATGAGAACAAGAAAAAAAAAAAAGTTTTGTGGTTGAGTCGAGAGAACACAAATTTTGAAGAGAAAAAGCACTGCATACAGATTACAGATCTTAAAATAATTCCTTGAAAAGAGCTTTGATAAAAGCTTCTTGAAATGTGGATTTTCAGTTTCATATGACACTTTTTTCTATGGGAGTGATACATCTGTATGGGTTGGGTATAGCCGATCCCGGAACCACTGGTCCCAAGACACTTTATCCCAGACAACTGGTACCAGCAGCCAACTGGTACCAAGACACCGGTGCCTATTTTACGGAACATACATCACATACATTGTATGAAAGTATGTACCTTAAAGTAGTCGCCAAATTTGGCCCATTGTAAATTATGAATTTTTAGAAAAGTTATGCGTCAACTTTAAAAAAAATTTAAAATTTACGCCCACTCATATGGGGCCTATTTTACGTCACATACATTTCTGTAATGTATGAGATGTATGTTCTGTGAAATTGGCCCCTGGGTCGCCAAACTCATCCCGGAAGTTATCGTAAGAAGACCAATTAAATTTTTATCGAAGATAAAACTCGTCGAATATAATGGTTCATGTATTTAATATATTCGTTAAGATGGTTAGTGAATTTGAATAAGGAATTTTTGTGGGAAGAATTTTTTGCTAGGGATTTTTAAGTGTAATGAACGGCCATTGGTCGATTTAATGCGATGGGCATGAATTATGTATAGTTGTAGGTATATTGGTTTTGCATGGAAATATTCTGAAATCTATTGTGTCTCTCGTTCATTGGGTCTTGATTTTTTATTTATTGAAATGAAATGTGAGATGTAGTGTGAGGGATGTTTTGGCTGAGGCGTGGAACCATAACTTTTTGTTGTTGTGATTTAGTTTCTTGTAGGTACCTATTTCTTGATTGGTTTATTTGCACTATCTATAATTCGGTAAGAGGAGGTAGTGTGTGGGTTGTCAGCTATATAGGAAGGTAGATTGGTCAATGGTTGTAGGTAGGTAGGTAGGTGGGTATTTTACGTTTCCGATAATGAGAACAAATTATGAGTAGCTATAGGTAAGCAAAGAATTGAGACTTTCAAAATTGTAGCTTATAGGTAGGTAGTTACCTACTTTATAGGTATAGGTATGGGTAGGTACAGATTATATATGGTGAGTATTAACTAGCTATTAGGATTAATAGGGATAATATTACTAAGAAGCTTTGTAATACGAATTGACATTAGGTAGTAGGTATGTATTTATTCAAATGGACTGTGTAGATAGGTTGGGTACCTATAGGAAGGTAGGAAGAAGGTAAATATCTGTTAGGTAGGTAGGTACTATAAAAATGTACCTATAGGCATAACGTACCTAGGTACAGTTAAAAACGTGTCCTTATCATATTTTATATATGTAGATAATATGTAGATACCTCACCTTCGGTGAGGAGAAACTAGGTAGATTTTTTGTTAGGTAGGTAGGTAGGTAGATAAACCTACCTATGGGCTAGCGAAATCGCGGGTGCCCACATGGGTAGGAATTGGTAGGTAGGTAGAGATAGATAGATATAGATAGATATAGATAATACCTACCTAGGTATGAATTTTTTTTTTAAACGTATGTTATGATATATATGTATGTACATAGATAAGTATACATATCTATATGTAAGTAGGTATGTATGTAGGTACATATAAAGTAAATATCTACTTAAATATATATAGGTATGTAGGTATTTATATACGTATCTACCTATGAGATTATTGATAAAAATGCGTATGAGTAGGATAAAATTGACTTATAAAAATAAGTAGGTAGGTAGGTACCTAGATAATTCCAAAGCGTTTTACCCAGTGGCTCCATTAGCAATAGAGCAATATACTACCTAGGTACTTGAGGAAATATATTGCTTGACTCATGCCATATTGCCTTGAATATTGCTAATGGTGACGCTTTGGCAATGGCAATGACCATATTGATCGACTGATGGAAGGTACTTATTGATTTCCATCGCTGAGGCTGCAATAAATTTTGACGGTTCACTTTTACAAAATGGTTTCTCTGCGATTTTGAATGAATTGTGCTTCGTTTTGAAATTAAAGTTGAAAATGTGAGAAATTAAGTGAATTAAAGTTTTTTTATTGTCAAAAACTGTGATTTTAAAAAGCAAAAAACACTTGACTGTGGTCGTAATTTCTACACTGAAATTTGACAACTGAAATTAGCTGGCAATAGAAGGCCCACCCGGGCAAAAAATTTTCATTGCCATTGAAATTTACATTGCCTCAAATATTGCTAATGGAGCGGCAGCGTATAACTATACCACCTACATAGATACATATGTATGTACATATCTACATATTATGTAGGTATAGGTACTTGCGATATCTAGGTTACATACCTACATATTATTTTGGCATAAATCATTTGCTCATCGCGTAAATCTGTATGTCTCTGTTCGACTACATGCCAAAACGAATAGGTAGATCGATTTGGTAGGTAGGTACAATGTTTGGGTTTTGGACACTAGCCCGATACATGTTTGCTGTTCATTTTAGAACTAAAACCTAAAACCTAGATAGGTATTTGTGGGTAATTAAAAATCTTTTAGTCGTATAGGTAAAGGAAAATTTCATTTTAAACAAAAACAGTTTCAAATATTTTTATAAAAAAAAAATTTAAAGATGTAGGGGTAGGTAGAAGGTATATGTACCTACATATATGTATAACACATATATTTTGTAGGTTACTATAAACATACCTACAATCAGGGCCGGCCCAAGCCAAACTTGCGCCCTGTGCAAGATTTGTAGTAAGAGCCACTTTTTATATGTTCACACATACATACACATGGCAAATGGTAGTACAAATTTGTTTGCGCAAGATCAGATTATATTGGTGTTAGGCAAAAACGCCAAAGGGAAATAACTCCCAAATCGATTTTGAAATATTGCCCAAAAACAAATGGAAATATCGCCGAAATTTATATTTTTTCAAATCTTAAGTTGGAAATATCGCCAAATATTTTCAATGTTACCTAATTGTTTTCGTTCGCCCTGTGCATTTGCACATCTTGCACATATGGTTGGTCCGGCCCTGCCTACAATTTATATTCACCCTGCACGGTCAGAGTTATCACTGGGATACAAAAATTGTTTTCCGGGGGATTCTTTTTAATCGGCGGGATTCGGGGATAGGTACCTACCTACCTACTGTTGCCAGCAAGAGGAGCGGACAGGAGTTGGTATGAGGAAAGGATCACCGAAGCTAAGGAACGGAATGGAAAAAGGATTGGCTCGGAAAAGGGACTGGAAAGAGGAGAAACGGGGACGGAAATGAATGTCTAGTTCCGGAGACGCGGCCTGCTAGCGGTGCTCAGCTGAACTCGCCGGATGGGGGGGGATCTTGTCTCCGAAACTAAACCTCACCAGCAGCCAAAAACACAAATCAGGCCTGTCAAAACAAAAGGAGAAATCGGACGGACATTCATCACCCACCAGGGCACTGCAGCTGTTGAGGCAGTGTGGCCTTGTACCCACCCAACCATGGGAATCCGACGGCCTTATATGGATTCCCCCTAAAGGGATGTGTTCCAAAAAAAAAATCACACCATCTTCATCGTCTTCTAAGGACTACCTTCAGCACCCCTGAAAAAGAATTACTCCATTACGATTTCCTTTCAGAAATCAAAAACAAAAACCCTTTTCTTTTTTTTTTCTTTTCTCAACATAGGCGTAAAGTCAATTTTATTATTTAATAATATTTGTCATAGCCATGTCATAGCCAACTCAACTCAAAAAAAATTTATCTTTAATTATAGAAAACAATTAAACAATGATGAAAAATCTACAAACAAAACAATCAAGGTGACACGTATCGGTTCCCCAACACTCCTATACCGCTGTTCTAGATGCACCCTTTTTGGCGCAATCAACAAAATCGGGAACTACTATAACGCCCGGTAAATCCTACCTATAGCGAGCTCGATAGAGGTAACCAACTAAATTTCTTTTTCAAATATTACGCAAACGCGACACAAACTACAAAAATAGGAAACAGACCGATAATCACTTACAAAAACCTTTAAATTGAAATTGAATTTAAGTTTAAGAATTAAATTGAAATTGAATTTAAGCTTAAGAATTAAATTTGAATTTATAAATGAGAGTTAGGTATATTTTGAATGACTTAAACGCCGTGACATAAAAATTTAGACAAACACAACACAAATTCACTATTTGATATTTTCTTCTGAATTTCTTTTTTAATTTGTTTTTTTCTTGTTTAAATTGATCAAAAAAACCTGTTTTATTGTTTTGTCTTTCCAGCAAATCACTTTGAACCTCTTAGGGATTCGTGGCGGCATGTAGTGGGTGGAAGAGGCGTCGAATGAAGCTTCTGTCTCTAACTCCCTTTACCTTCCGTGTTTGCCGAATTAACCACTGGTGGTCAACCAAAAGGAATGGTACTCCACGTGGGGTCCGGCTCAAAAGATGTAGCCCAGCAACAGGAATATATCCGTAATGGCGTGGGCGAATGTAGCCTTGAGGCCCAAAATGTTAGGAGGTGTTTTAAACGTTCACCAGCTAGGGCTTCCAAATGCTCACCAGGCTTCTAATAAAATTTTTAACAAAAGTTTTGTTTTTTAACCAAATGATGCGGCGGCCCAGTCCTATGCTGGTACCCTGGGACCGCCGAGATTTAATCTAAAAAAAACAATTTCTTTCTTCAGCCACTTTCATACAAAAAAAACAGAAAAGCTAAACTCACTCACCAATTTGTATGTTATATCAAATTTTATATTATATTTTGGTTTATATCCACCAACCCACGAAATTTTTTTAATCTAAATTTACAAGTAAATTAAACAATGTATTTCACCCAATAAAATTTTAAATAAACGCACCCAAGAACAATCTGGAAAACTGTGCACTTTTTTTTTCTTGTTTTTTGGTATACGGTGAGTTTCTTTGTGCTAACACGTCCGCACGGTGGAATTTTACTTTTGCTTTTGAATCCAGCATGCCCTCAAAAGATATCCCGACCCTCGAGTCAAAAAAAAATATGTCACAATCTGTAACTCGAAGACTTGGATGAAAAGAGAAACAGCATGTAGCTGTCACAAGCTGGATGACGAAGCAGAAAGCCAACACATACCTATGCAGCCCGTAACTGCTCTCCTCAAACAACCGAAAAACATCATCCGATCTTGCACACCCACTCCATCAACACATGGGAATATGCATGTATTACAGAATCTGTATCATACATACATAAGCCCATGTATTGGTTAAGTGCGCTTTTGGAAAATTGACTTTATTCCACTGAGAGCAATTTTCAGTCTACATTCGGAACATAGACAACTTGTCTATGGATCCTCCACTTCCAGTCGGTTTACCACTTCCAGTCGATTTACACGGTGGGTGCGTGTCTCCGTAAATCGTCACACTCGTGGATTTTTAACACGACAGTACATACAATAAAAGCAACTTTTGTACATTTCGAAAACAGTGAAATCTACTGGAATTGCCTGGCGATGACATGCTCATCAAAGTAATAAATTGCCCATTGCCTATGAAATGGCCATTATCTCAACCACTGCCAATGGAGTTATAGCTTTAACAAAAGTTGAAAACTAAATTCACCACTTCCTATATTCCCCACAGTGACATTTCGCCGAGTTGGTCAGTTTATACAATTGTCATAAGACCATAGACTTTAATATATAGAGATAGGGATCCTTGTCTCTATATAAAAAAAACAAAACGAAAACAACAGCAGCAGCAAGATGTCGGCTTTGGTAAGTACCAACTAATATTTGTATCAATATTATTAATATTTGGAATTATTAACTATTTTAAACTAATTATTCTGATTCCTTTTTTTTTCTTATATTTACAGATTTCCTGCTATTAGGACGATGGCCTAACCTACGGGGGGGTTTAAGCAGGTAAGTACATGAGGATTAAATTTTTTTTTCCCCAATTAATTTGTTTGTTTCGTTTTTCCGTCCATTCTCTCTAGGTACTCAACACAATGTTTCAGCGCCACAGCCACTAAGGGCCCCAGGCGTCCGCAACAAATTTTCGGCGGAGGAATTGTCCTGCTCAGTCCGAGGACGATAACCAGGTCGCCTGGAGTCCGCTCCTCAATCAACTTTGCAGCGTGGGGAGTTAACCCACAACCATAAGCCGGGCAACTTATGCCTTTACATAATATGGTGGCCGAAATATATAATATTGCAACAGTCGAAACGGTAAGTACGAGAACATATAGTAAACTTAATCTAATGATTTTGTTTTATTTGTTTCAGGTATACATACTTCCCCAACAAGGATTTGCCAAGACAATTGCATATTGAATCCTCAACTAAATAATTAAGTACTACTATAATTAAGTACCACTCTGAGTAACTTTTCATCGTAAAAGACGACCCATATTGGTGAGCGTAGTTTCTAATTGTTATTTTTTTAGTAGATAAGCATGTATTAATAAGAAAAATAAATAATAAAAAACTTAAAATTAGTTAAAGTAAATATCACAGAAGGTAAATTAAATTTAGTATCACAGGTTGTATTGAATTATTAAACTAAAGTGTAAATATCACAGATTCAACTTAAATTTTACTATCACAGAGGTTTATTACTAAGTAATACTAAACTATCACAGATGTTAATAATTAAAGATTAATAAATAAATAAAATTTAGCAACTAAGTTTTTTTTTTATAAATAACATTAAGGACAATCAACCGGCATGCAATAAATAGACATATACTAAAAATATAAATAAAATTTGTTTAACTTAATTGATGTTTAGATAATTTACCAAGAATATAGAAGAATTATAAGATTTTCGGATACTAAAGGTTGTTTTAAAAAAAAGGAACAAGACAATACAAAAAAAACTTATAGCTCAACCAGGTACAAAGTGAAGTGAAAATAAAGAAGTTAAATATGAACATTTATTACATGCAAAAGGGACCAATAAACTTGATAAAAATCATGTTATCGCTTTCAACTAATCGGTGGTTTAGGAATCGAATTCTAAAATTGATTTATAAGGTACAGAGTGCTATCGGATTCGTTATTACAAGGTCCTTTACAACGTCGGTTTTTAGGTAATTTGCGTTGAAGTTATTTCCTACCTACCCACGGCGGATTTATGTGAACCGAGTTTTTCGAACTGCTGTAAGTTTCGTGATTCTTATTTAACGCCCGAATCACAGTAAATACACAAAGTGATAGATTTTGTCACTGCTTAAGATCCTTAGCATGGAATATACCAATCTTTTTTCCTACTAAGTTCTCAAGTTCATACATCTGATTGCCCACTTGTTTGGCTATTCGGCATTTGACGTATTTCGGTGATAGTTTGGCGGATAAGTATTTTGAGGAATCACTAAGGATAAAATTTCTTTTATAGACTTCCTGTCCGGGCAGAAATCTCACTACCCTAGCGCGCTTATTATAGGTTTTTGAAGTATTTTGGTTAGCTTTCATAATATTCTCGCGTATCTGGTTTCTTATACACTGCAGTCGATTTTGCCGAGGAATAGTCAACAACTCATTGTCATCCATCGCGTTCAGTTTTCGCGCCAGTTCATAGCCACTGCCGTGTGTCACCATGTTAGTTCCAAACAAAGCATAATATGGGGACACACCTGTAGAACTATGAACCGAGCTCCTTAATGCACACGCGATGTCGCTTAAGTGCACATCCCATTCGCGTTGGTCGGTTTTGAGGTACGAACGGATAGCTGCTAACAATGTGCGGTTAACCCTCTCCGACGCATTCGACTGCGGTGCATAATTGGCAGTTCTGAAATGCCTAACACCGTATTTGGACAAAAGGTTTTGAAATTCTTTTGCCAAGAATTGCTTACCATTATCTGAATGGATAATATTCGGTACACCAAACACATTAAAAATCTCTTGAACTAGAAACCGTATTATGCTTGAACTATTGGCATTTTTCAAGGCTTTCAAAAAAACAAATTTAGACAAATGATCCAAGACAATGAAGACAAAGGCATTACCGGACTTGGACCTTGGGTAGGGCCCTAAAAAGTCTACATATAATTTTTCAAAAGGACGATTGGAACAATACGAAGTGACGATAGGTGGACGAGATACTTGATTGGACGCTTTACTCTGCTTACACACAGAACAATTAGACACATATTGACGAATTTGAACAGTCATATTAGGCCAGTGGAAATGCTGACGAATTCGATGGAGGGTTTTAGCAATGCCTCCATGGGCAACAGTAGTAGGATTATGTGCATTTCTTATGATTTCTTCTGTAAGACCAGAAGGTATCCACAGAAGCCATGCATGTTCAATCATTATGTCGTCACCTTCATATCGAAACGCACGCTTGTACACAAACCCATCTTCCACTTTTAAGTCAGGGAGCTCATCAGAATTGGAGTTTATGGTCTCTATAAGACTCTTGTATTCCTCCGATTGGAATTCAGGTGACTCTAAGTCAACCAAAGGGGCAACTTCTTCTATAGCCAGAGAATCTACATGTACCCGAGAAAGAGTGTCCGGAACTACGTTCTGAGTGCCTTTTCGATGCTGTATGTCGAAGGCATAGGACTGCAACGACAAACTCCACCTGGCGAGTTTACCGCTCAGGTCCTTCATACTCATCAGCCATTGAAGGCTGGAGTGATCAGTAATCACTGTGAAGTCCATGCCCTCGACATACGGCCTGAATTTCTTCACAGCCATCACCGCAGCCATACACTCCTTCTCGGTCACGCTGTAGTTCCTCTGGCTCTTGTTAAACTTCTGTGAGAAGTAAGCAATAGGAACCTCACCGTCCTCCTCGTCCCTTTGGAACAGTACGGCACCAATTCCCGCATCCGAAGCATCGCATTGGATATAAAATCTTTTTGCAAAGTTCGGGTGCGAAAGAACTGGCGCCGTGGTCAACGCCTTCTTTAGTTCCTCAAACGCTTTCAGGGCTTCGTCCGTCATTTTAAATTTTTCACTCCTCTTTTTCAGCAGGTCAGTCAGAGGTGCTGTCAGACTCGAAAAATTCTTTATGAATTTCCGATACCACCCTGCTAAACCAAGCAACCGCCGAACCTGCTTTGGGGTTTTGGGTAGTGGAAAATCCACTATCGCTTCCACCTTAGCAGGGTCGGTTTTAAGCTTCCCACCACCAACTATGAAGCCCAAGTACTTCAACTCCTTGAAGCAAAATTTGGATTTCTTCATGTTGATGGTGAGATTAGCTCTGCGTAAGCAGTCGGCTACCTCACTTAACAGGGCGATATGCGTCTCGAAGTCCGGCGCCATGATAAGCAGATCGTCAAGATACACGAACACTCGATCCCTGAGTCGTGCAGGAATTACCTTGTCCATCAACATGCTTAACCTTTGGGCTGCGTTACACAACCCAAAAGGCATTACAGTGAATTGGTACAAGGGTCTTCCCGGTACCGCAAAGGCAGTCTTTTCCCTACTCTGCTTCTCCAGCGGTATTTGCCAAAATGCTTCTTTTAGATCTATGCTACTAATGTAGATAGTATCCGGTAGTCGGCTGATGAGCCCCTCGATATGGGGGAGAGGGTTAGCATTTTTCTTCGTCAGTGAGTTCACCTTACGAGAATCCAGGCAAAGACGATTTTTACCTGGTTTTCGCAAGAGAACCACTGGCGAACACCATGGGCTTTCACTCTCCTCGATAACGCCGAGGCTCAACATCCGATCTAGCTCTTCGTACAAAATGGTTTGTATCGCTGGAGAGACAGGATAGTGACGCTGCTTTACAGGGAGCGCATCTCCGGTATCAATAACATGCTCCATTAGCGTCGTCTTTCCTAGACCATCCCGGTCGAAACATAAAAATTTCTGCCTGACTACATCTAGTCTGGCCTGCTGATCAGAGTTCAACTGATGAGCGTTTAACAAATCTAAGTCGTCGTTGACCGAGATATTACTTATAATCCCAGGGGCCAACTGGAACACTCTCCAAAAATCAACCCCAAGGTAGATCTCCTGATCCAAGTTAGGAACGAGGAAGAAAGTGAGGCCCTCTTCCTTATCATTATAGTGAACTTTAAGTTCGACCTTGCCCACAATCGACTGACTCTTACCGTCAGCAGTCTTTACGCCCGATTGATAGGGAATTACTTGACAATGGAGCTCTTGGACCAACTGCATACAATTTTTGCCGAGTATGCTTACGCTAGCCCCACTGTCTAGCAATCCGAAAACTTCTTTCTCGCCTAACTTGATCTTTGCATACGGCCGGGGATCTAAAGATAAATTTAAAATTGTGGACGAAATTCTCTTTTTGGTTTCTCTTCTTAACCTGTATCTGGCTCTAGCTTTTAATATTTTATTTGAAGGTACATAGGATTGAATGGAACTATTAAAAATCATTTTTCGCGCTCTTTTATATTCCTGTATACGAACATGTAAGGGCTTGATTTTAAATAAATTTTCTTTTCTTTTATCAGGAATTGATTCTAATTTGTTTTCTCTTTTTAAAATTTTGATTTCACCCTCTTTTAGGGGAGAAGGATCAATGGATTCTTTTTCAGGATCCATTGCACAATGCGAATTTATTGGGGGTTCGAATTTTGGGAGGTACGCGATTCCCCCTGGATCTTCGCGTCCCTCAATCTGTTTCCCGACTGGCATCTCGTACAATTCGGCGTCTTTACACCCTCAAGGCCACACTTATAGCAAAATAAGCTCCGTACTTCTGACTCACAGTCGAAATATGTGTGTCCCTGCACCTTGCAGTTCCAACACACCAACGCAGAAGAATCGGCATACCTCCGAGGATGATTTTTCGGACGAGCCCCACCTAACTGGTAAGCAGCCAGCTGTTCATCGGAAGGTTGGTGTTCTTCTTCGTATTCCAGTTCATGGACACCGTACTTAAGTGGTGGCTTACCAGCTGGTTTGGGTAAGTCCCGATCTCTTCTCGGAAATGCTGCTTCCGCTTCTTTACAGGCCGTCCTTAGCTGATCCAAAGTATAGATTGGCTGAGGGAATACTAACTTTCCAATTCTCTCGTTCAAATTTCGTTTTAGTATGCGGACCATTTCTATTTCGGGAATTGGACTCCTCAATTGGAACCTAATCTTGTTGATGGCCATGAAGAAATCTTCGCTACTCTCCCAAGAATTCTGCCTACGGTCCAGAATGTCACGGATAATTTCAAAATCGGTTCGGGTGTTTTTGAATTGACGCATCAAAGCATCTTTTAAAGAAGGCCAGTCTAGTTGATAATTATTCCTCTGAAATTGCCAGAACCACTCGTAGGCAGATCCTGAGAGGAATAGGTGGAAGTCTCGTAAGATTTCGTTCCAAGGGCAGCCGTATTGGCTCTGTAGCCTTTCCAACCGAAAGACAAAGTCTTCGGCTGTCAGAGTCGCAGTTTGACCATCAAATTTGAGGCCCCATTTGTCCACCTTGATCGGGGCTTTGTATCCCGAAGGCTGAAATGGGCTTGGATACGCGGAGTGGTATCCATATTGATTCGGAGTAGCATATGGTGTTCTATAATGTCCAGTAGGACCATAGTTAAAATCTGGATACCCCTGATGTTGAAACGGCATCTCTGGAGCTCTAATGGGCTCAGGATGTCTCCTACGTTGCTGTCCTACCGGGACGAAAGCACTCCTGTTTGGATCAGCTGAAGGCTTCGGTTGCGTTGGTGGCGGTCCTGCAGGTACAGGGTTGTACCCAGGCAAAGGTGGTCTTTGTGCCGGATTCGTAGCTGATACCCCAGCGAGGTTTAAGTCCCTGAGGAATCCACTTAGCTGATTCTGGATTTCATCCTTCAAGGTACTTGTCAAATCTTTTTGTAACACATTCTTGCAAGACGAAAACCCTTCAACCATCGCTAAATTTATATAAGCTTTTAAATCTTCTGGAATAACTCTCTTTTCTTTAACTCTATTTCCAGGTGGTAGTTGATAAAGACTCTCTAAAACCTTTCTTGATCCAACCTGATTAGGATTAGTAGGGAGCGGCCTAGCACCATTCCCTCCACCTGCAGCTTGCTGTATCGTGTTATCGTGCGAACCAAAAACTTCCTGTTGAGGAGGTACAGAATTACCTCCCGCACTGAGACTACTATAAGATGGAGGAGTGACTGAGTCTATCGTCTCGAAATTTTGAATATCTGATAGGGGAATGTCAGAACTAACTACCTGAGCTGGTGTGGATCGGATGCGTCTATCGGTTATGAGAGGCGAACACATCACTCTCTGCCTAGTGGTATGATCTAAATTTTGGCTAACTGATCTCGTCAACCTAATCTCTTCATTTATCTTAGCATTTCTAATATTAGCCATTAATCGAGCTTCTTCGTCGGAATTGGTGAAAGCCATTTTGTAACACCTTATCGCTTTACCGGATTCCAAAGACAAAAGGATAATATGAAGCAAACTAATCTATACAAAAATTGGTGAGTTAGCAAAACTATCTAACTTTATGTGACTTTTTACTTTTATTTTTAAGTATTTTTGAACTGTATTCAAAGCAACATTAACCAAAAAAAATTGTTAAAACAACTTGTCTCAAAAACTTGTAAAGAAACAAAATGATTCAAACGTTTGTATTTTCAAAAAAAAATTGACTAAATATGGCAGAAAAAAAAAACAAAATTAATGTAATACTTAACGAAATTTACACAAACAAAACTTTGGAAACAAAAAAAATGTGAACAGAAACGCTACTTTAGGATTAATGGTTTTCAGTTATTTTTCCTTCAGAAAAATATGAAAACTTTGCAAACCTTAGCAGAACTACCTTTGTTCGATTTCAAAAAAATTAAGAAATTTTCTTAAATAAGAAAAAACTTAACGTGAAACGAACCGTATAAAAAAAAACCTAACTAGTACTTACAAAAAAAGTAACGAAAAATTTAACTTTAACAGAAGACGAAAATGTTACACAGTAACGAAAATATAAATATACATTTGTGTTTATTTTTAAACCAAAAATATAAAAAAAAAGTATTTATTCAAAAGTACAAAAATTATCAACAAAAAAAATGTCTGTAACAAATGTAACGAAAAAAAAAAAATATCAAAAAACTGCATGTAACCAAAAGTAACGATGGAAAAACAAATGTTATCAATGATAAAGGTAACGAATTGGTAAATAAATAAATTCAAACAAAACAAGATATGAAAATAATCTTCAAATCAAAATCGAAAACGATTTCAAAAGGTTCTGAAAATCTGATTTAAATTTGATTCAAAAGAAACAGTAACGATTAAAGTAACGAACAAAAATTAAAAACTCTTAACCTGAAAAGATATTAAACCAAGTTTAACGAGTAATATTGATTTAGAACACGTTACAAAAAGTAGCAAAAAAAATAATAATAAATAAATAATACGTAACAAAAAAATAAGTTAACAAAAAGTAATGAAAAATTACTATTCGAAATTGTAACGATATAAACAAAACTTTATTAAACACCGATATTCAATAGTCTTTTTCAACGTTCATGTAACCAAGAAATATTTTGCAAGGAAAATGAATGAAAAAGTAGATAAATTGCAGAAAAATTTTCACAAATATTCAACACTTAAGTTTTGTAAATAACCCAAAAACAAATGTATTCAAAAATTTTAATTGTATTTTGTCATAAGCATACGGGGTGCTTTAGATAGCCTTTTCGACGATGGTATTTTTAGACGGAACAGATCGACTTTCCTGGAACACTTTTTAAGTAATTGGAGACTGCAGACGGACTATTTGAAACTTCCCTATGGGTGATGAAATTAAAACGGAAAATAAACAATTCAACAAAATTACGTAAGGTAGTTTTCCAAGCCCGCAATTCGAGTCTGTCTCAAGGACGTTCGTCGAAGACTTGGCGTTGGAAAACTAACCACACAAAAAGAGAAAGCAGAGTTAAAAAAAAACTCGAAAACAAAATTGAAAATCGTGCAGCAATGTCCGACACCCTGCCAAACACGGTCACGATCCCAAATAAAAGGTATTAAAACAACTGGACAAAAGGATCTGAAATTGAAAAATTTGAAAGAAAAGCAAAAAAAATTTGAGGATCGGGGATAAAGGAAAACTTACACACTAGTGTTAACTGAGACTCATCTCAACTTCTCAAAGCCAGTCGCAATTCATCCTAGTACGTCAGGGACCTTCTAGATGAAGACTTACTAAACTCTGAAGAAATCGAAACAAGTCCAGGCAAACACCAGGACACACAACAACCGCATTCACTGAAAACTTTCCAGAACTCGTCGCAATTCATACTAGTACGTCAGAGACCTTCTATATAAAGACATACGAGTCTTAAAAATTTTCAGCAAAGTTAGTTGCGAACTATAACAACATAAAAAAAACAGAAACGGATACTACAGAAATCTAAGACAAATGCCTTAGACGTTGGGCGCCATTTTGTTGCCAGCAAGAGGAGCGGACAGGAGTTGGTATGAGGAAAGGATCACCGAAGCTAAGGAACGGAATGGAAAAAGGATTGGCTCGGAAAAGGGACTGGAAAGAGGAGAAACGGGGACGGAAATGAATGTCTAGTTCCGGAGACGCGGCCTGCTAGCGGTGCTCAGCTGAACTCGCCGGATGGGGGGGGATCTTGTCTCCGAAACTAAACCTCACCAGCAGCCAAAAACACAAATCAGGCCTGTCAAAACAAAAGGAGAAATCGGACGGACATTCATCACCCACCAGGGCACTGCAGCTGTTGAGGCAGTGTGGCCTTGTACCCACCCAACCATGGGAATCCGACGGCCTTATATGGATTCCCCCTAAAGGGATGTGTTCCAAAAAAAAAATCACACCATCTTCATCGTCTTCTAAGGACTACCTTCAGCACCCCTGAAAAAGAATTACTCCATTACGATTTCCTTTCAGAAATCAAAAACAAAAACCCTTTTCTTTTTTTTTTCTTTTCTCAACATAGGCGTAAAGTCAATTTTATTATTTAATAATATTTGTCATAGCCATGTCATAGCCAACTCAACTCAAAAAAAATTTATCTTTAATTATAGAAAACAATTAAACAATGATGAAAAATCTACAAACAAAACAATCAAGGTGACACGTATCGGTTCCCCAACACTCCTATACCGCTGTTCTAGATGCACCCTTTTTGGCGCAATCAACAAAATCGGGAACTACTATAACGCCCGGTAAATCCTACCTATAGCGAGCTCGATAGAGGTAACCAACTAAATTTCTTTTTCAAATATTACGCAAACGCGACACAAACTACAAAAATAGGAAACAGACCGATAATCACTTACAAAAACCTTTAAATTGAAATTGAATTTAAGTTTAAGAATTAAATTGAAATTGAATTTAAGCTTAAGAATTAAATTTGAATTTATAAATGAGAGTTAGGTATATTTTGAATGACTTAAACGCCGTGACATAAAAATTTAGACAAACACAACACAAATTCACTATTTGATATTTTCTTCTGAATTTCTTTTTTAATTTGTTTTTTTCTTGTTTAAATTGATCAAAAAAACCTGTTTTATTGTTTTGTCTTTCCAGCAAATCACTTTGAACCTCTTAGGGATTCGTGGCGGCATGTAGTGGGTGGAAGAGGCGTCGAATGAAGCTTCTGTCTCTAACTCCCTTTACCTTCCGTGTTTGCCGAATTAACCACTGGTGGTCAACCAAAAGGAATGGTACTCCACGTGGGGTCCGGCTCAAAAGATGTAGCCCAACAAAAAAAACAGAAAAGCTAAACTCAGTCACCAATTTGTATGTTATATCAAATTTTATATTATATTTTGGTTTATATCCACCAACCCACGAAATTTTTTTAATCTAAATTTACAAGTAAATTAAACAATGTATTTCACCCAATAAAATTTTAAATAAACGCACCCAAGAACAATCTGGAAAACTGTGCACTTTTTTTTTCTTGTTTTTTGGTATACGGTGAGTTTCTTTGTGCTAACACGTCCGCACGGTGGAATTTTACTTTTGCTTTTGAATCCAGCATGCCCTCAAAAGATATCCCGACCCTCGAGTCAAAAAAAAATATGTCACAATCTGTAACTCGAAGACTTGGATGAAAAGAGAAACAGCATGTAGCTGTCACAAGCTGGATGACGAAGCAGAAAGCCAACACATACCTATGCAGCCCGTAACTGCTCTCCTCAAACAACCGAAAAACATCATCCGATCTTGCACACCCACTCCATCAACACATGGGAATATGCATGTATTACAGAATCTGTATCATACATACATAAGCCCATGTATTGGTTAAGTGCGCTTTTGGAAAATTGACTTTATTCCACTGAGAGCAATTTTCAGTCTACATTCGGAACATAGACAACTTGTCTATGGATCCTCCACTTCCAGTCGGTTTACCACTTCCAGTCGATTTACACGGTGGGTGCGTGTCTCCGTAAATCGTCACACTCGTGGATTTTTAACACGACAGTACATACAATAAAAGCAACTTTTGTACATTTCGAAAACAGTGAAATCTACTGGAATTGCCTGGCGATGACATGCTCATCAAAGTAATAAATTGCCCATTGCCTATGAAATGGCCATTATCTCAACCACTGCCAATGGAGTTATAGCTTTAACAAAAGTTGAAAACTAAATTCACCACTTCCTATATTCCCCACAGTGACATTTCGCCGAGTTGGTCAGTTTATACAATTGTCATAAGACCATAGACTTTAATATATAGAGATAGGGATCCTTGTCTCTATATAAAAAAAACAAAACGAAAACAACAGCAGCAGCAAGATGTCGGCTTTGGTAAGTACCAACTAATATTTGTATCAATATTATTAATATTTGGAATTATTAACTATTTTAAACTAATTATTCTGATTCCTTTTTTTTTCTTATATTTACAGATTTCCTGCTATTAGGACGATGGCCTAACCTACGGGGGGGTTTAAGCAGGTAAGTACATGAGGATTAAATTTTTTTTTCCCCAATTAATTTGTTTGTTTCGTTTTTCCGTCCATTCTCTCTAGGTACTCAACACAATGTTTCAGCGCCACAGCCACTAAGGGCCCCAGGCGTCCGCAACACTACCTACATTTTTTTTTTTAAAGAACACATCTTTCAAAATTATTTAAACTCAAAGAAAGTTAAGTTTTTTTATGATAATTAAAAAGTATTGTATTCTATTAAAATTTTTGCATGTAGGTATAGGTACCTATTAATGAATTAATGTATAGATAGGCACCAGTGGCGTGGCGTGAACAATTTGAAATGGTAAGTCGATGTAATAATTAAAAGATTAATTATACATACCTGCAAAAGGAAATTCTTAAACATATTAATATGTATGTATGTAGCCAAAATTAGATAAGGTATTTTAGTTCTGCTTTCCACAACAAACAATCGAAACAATTCAATTCCGCATTTTATAGCTATTTACTTCCAATCATTGATTTTTAAATTTACAATAAGAAAGTGACCCCAAGAAAACAATACAATAGAGAAATTTAAATTAATGCTACCTATGAAGAAAAAAATAGGGAGCTTCTACGAATATCTATTTATAAAAAATTAAAAATTAAATTTTCTATGAATTATTGTGCAACAAAGTTAAAAAATGTATAACATTCATGTTATCAACAATAAAAAAAACAGCAAAAAATGTCAAAAAATAAAACAACAAAACCAACTGTGAAACGTGTGAACAGTTTTACTTAAATAACCTTTATTTAATAATATTCTAAAGCCATGCCAACTGAATTTTGCAAACAGTAACAATACTGAGCAGCTCAAATAATGCAAGATTGCTGTCCTTTAACAGCCACTGTTGTTCTATAACAGCCGCTGCTGTTCTTTAACAGCCACTGTTGTTCTATAACAGCCGCTGCTACGAGATACACACAGAATTCACCAAATAACTCGAAAAAGATCGTGTTATTTTTTGCATACGAAACCAAACATTGAGCAGAGACAGACAAACGCAGAGAATCGTTAAGTGAAACAGAGAGCTGTATAACTGACCTCAATCAATCCACCACAGCACAGCGCGGCGATTGAAGATAAGATACACACAAAATTCACCAAATAAGTCGGAGAAAAGCGTGTTATTATTTTGTATAAGAAAGCGGGCGTTGAACAGAGTCGACCCAAACTCAGAAAATCATAAGTAAAGAAAGAGAAAGGAAACAAATTTGTTCTATCACCGAGAAATTTTATAACCCGACATATTTCGGGTTGCCTTGCCTTGGCTTTGGCTAATGCACAGAGAGTGTGGACTGTGGAGTGTGGAGTGTAGAGTGTAGACAGTTTATACGAATACTAATAATATTGACGTGTGTGTTTCCATGTGTGCTTGAAAATAGTTCAATTGAGTTGCTGGAGTGTGCAACTTGTGTAGGAATTAATGAATAGATACATATTAAGTATTGCTCGTGGTTTCTATGTTGCTCTTTATTTAATAAACATTGTTGTGTGGCAATGTTGTTTGTTATTTAGTAAACATAGTTGTTTAGTAGAAAATTCAATAGGTAACCCAGTAGGAATCGGGTTATATGGACGCCACGCCACTGATAGGCCCCTATTTAACTTATGTTTTATAAAACAAAAAATGAAGAAAATTACTTCTGTTTAAGTGGAGCGATGAATATAATTTCAATTTATAAGTTCGATTTAACTTTAATATTAGCTTTACCTTTATGACTAACTTTTATAATTTATGGTTGATTAAATCACACTCAACATATATTTGCTCATTTAGTCCTTTATGACTATAATTGAAAAAATATACTTAGGTAGGTACTATACTCATATATCTATCTACATAAGTTTATCTATACTTATTCATTTTTAAGTAAAATTCAATTTTATAAAATTCAAAGTGCACTAAACTTAATTAATGAATTAGCTATGTAGAGATACATAAGTAGACATACATATAATAATTTCAGCGTTATATGATTTACGGTTGCTAAAGAATTTGAAAAAGAACCTTCTTCCCCCTTTTTTAAAATGAAATTTTTTGTCAAGGGTTCATATTCCAAATTGTCGAAAAAAAGGGGGAAGAAGGTTCTTTTTCAAATTCTTTAGCAACCGTAAATCATATAACGCTGAAATTTTTTATGTATTCAGAAATTATCTTAGAGAATCTACCAAATTTTTTTTTTGGGGGGGAGTGCGGCAACAGGAGATTTATAATTGTAGAATGAAAAGATGAACCCAAATCTGAATCCCAAAAAAGGTTTGCCATTTTTCACTAAGGTGTTTGAAGCCCCCAATTGATCGCACCCCCTCAAAAAAAATTTTGGAAATTCTCTATGGTCATTTTTAAATATATAAAAAAATTTAGCTTAATAGGATTTGGGGTTGCTGAGAAATTGAAAAATAAACACTGATCCCCCTTTTTGAAAATAAATATTATTTGAATTTCTATTAATTTATATTTATTTTTTCACTATCTTGCTTGCATCCGAATTGAGAGGAAGCTTATTTTCTTTTTCGCGGCAGATATTTTTGGAGTGAATTTTATAAATGGCGACATTTGTAAAATCACAACGTGAGGAAAATAAAATGCACTTTGAAGGGTACATATATGTTAAACATCGAAGTGATGCTTTCCAAATATTTTGGAGATGTGAGAAGCATCGCTCTGAAAGGTGCCTTGGAAGGGCAATCGGAACAGAAGCACAAACAAAAATGACTGCAAATCATAACCATGGTCCTTCGCCTATTTTATGCGAAATAGCCAAAGTGAAACAGACGTTAAAAGGCCAAGCCACTGCTTCAACGGAGACTCCAAGGACAATTAGTTTAAGGGCTATGGAAGGTGTTTCCTTACCCTCTTTGGCCCGTATTCCATCCTTGGAGTCAATGGGAAAGGCAGTGTCAAGGGAACGCAAACGCCTGCATCAAACTTTGGCTATTCCGCATACCCGGTCTGATATCGATATCCCCGCTGAACTGTTAGTCACCAAAACCGCAGTCCCGGAAAACTTTTTGTTGGCTGACACGGGCAGGGGGGATGAGAACCGAATTATGATTTTCGGTTCAGAATCGTACCGGGTAAGGCTGTCCCACAGTAGGACTTGGTTGCTGGATGGAACGTTCAAGGTTTGCCCTGAAATATTCTACCAGGGTCATTCATGGCTTATTTGAGAACCAAGTCCTACCATGCCTGTATTGTCTGCTTCCAAACAAGCTTGAAGCCACCTATCTCGGTGCCTTGGAGCTTGTTCGCCAAGCGCAAGGAATGGAAAATATGCAGCCTGAAACCTTCTTGATAGATTTTGAGAAGGGAGAAGAGAACGCGCTTCGTTCTCTTTCTCTTGAAGCAAGGATTCATGGCTGCTATTTCCATTTTGCGCAGGCGATAAGGAGAAAGGTGCAACAGCTTGGAATGCGAAGCAGGTACGGCGGGGACATAGAGTACCATGTTGCGATTCGCAAGTTTATGGCTTTGTGCTTCTGCAGTACGGAGCACGTATTGGAGCGATATGAAACGCTTGCGGATGCCTTTATTGAAAACTTTGGTGATACAGAGGAACACCAAAGTTTTCTTCAGTATTTTGAGAACACTTGGGTGGGACGCCAGCGCCGCAATCCACGCTTTAGACATGAAATGTGGAATTGCATGGAAATAACCATTGAAAATCTTCCACGAACCAATAATAGCGTGGAGTCGTGGCATAAGGCGTTCCAATCATCTTTCGGATGTCAACACCCAAATGTTTTCAGATTACTGAATGCCCTCCTATTAGAGCATGTGCGAGTGCATGCTCTTTATGAAAAATTCAACGCTGGGGTAAGCTTACCGCTTTACTCCAGAGTTGAGTATAGGAGGGCAAATGAAAGGCTCCTGAATATTATCGCCCAATATGGCTCTAAGACTGCCGAAGAGTACCTTCTAGCCTGCACACACTATTTGGGAGAATAAAGTGCAAAAGGTACAGTGAGAGGCACGGGGAACTCACTATAATAAAGCACCCTAAGAGTGAGAGGCACGGGGAACTCATTATAATAAGGCACCTAAGAGTGAGAGGCACGGGGAACTCACTATAATAAAGCACTCTAAGAGTGAGAGGCACGGGGAACTCACTATAATAAAGCACCCTAAGAGTGAGAGGCGCGGGGAACTCACTATAATAAAGCACCCTACCCCCCAATTGGGTAAGCCTTGACGTGGCGGGAGGGCTTACGGCAACAGCAACGATTCAGATTACTGAATGCCCTCCTATTAGAGCATGTGCGAGTGCATGCTCTTTATGAAAAATTCAACGCTGGGGTAAGCTTACCGCTTTACTCCAGAGTTGAGTATAGGAGGACAAATGAAAGGCTCCTGAATATTATCGCCCAATATGGCTCTAAGACTGCCGAAGAGTACCTTCTAGCCTGCACACACTATTTGGGAGAATAAAGTGCAAAAGGTACAGTGAGAGGCACGGGGAACTCACTATAAAAAAGCACCCTAAGAGTGAGAGGCACGGGGAACTCACTATAATAAAGCACCCTAAGATTGAGAGGCACGGGGAACTCACTATAATAAAGCACCCTAAGAGTGAGAGGCACGGGGAACTCTCTATAATAAAGCACCCTAAGAGTGAGAGGCTCGGGGAACTCACTATAATAAAGCACCCTAAGAGTGAGAGGCACGGGGAACTCACTATAATAAAGCACTCTAAGAGTGAGAGGCACGGGGAACTCACTATAATAAAGCAGCCTAAGAGTGAGAGGCGCGGAGAACTCACTATAATAAAGCACCCTACCCCCCCATTGGGTAAGCCTTGACGTGGCGGGGGGGATTACGGCAACAGCTACGATGAATTCCAGAGCTATGCGATCGCGGACTCATATCCGCAGAAGGGCCACCCATGGTCGAAAGGTCGAGGTTCAGTAGGCTGTTGTTACTAATATACCCTAAAATATGTAAATCGGTAATTATAGCTATTTATAAAATAGCGTAGATAAAAACTAGTTTTTGAAACTAGTTAATTCTAGTTTTATGCATTGCGAATTCTATCCAAAATTAGTTTAAATATTCCAAGTTTAAGATATCAAAACTTTCGTGAATAATATCGATTTGCTTAAAACTTGAAACTCGAAATTCTAATAGCAACATATAGTTTCCGTAATGCTATAACTTTTGAACCAAGTGAATATGGTTCTGAGTTAATCATTTCATAATATGTGCATGCATGTCTGATGTAGATATATATAACTAATCAACATACAAATGATAAAATATTTTTATAAAAATTAAAAATAAAAAGGAAAAGTATGTTTACTTAATTGTTAGGTACTTTACGATTAATGTTAGTGCATCTTGATTGATTTCGTATTTAATTTCTTTACAAATGTATTGTAAGGATACTATACTTCGACTAATTTTCTTTGTACCGAATTTGAGATATAACAAACGCTTTTGAGAATAAAATCGATACATCGAACGGTATCAATTTTTTTCCATCCGATATAAAGAAAACGAACACAAGAAAACACCGGAAATTTGTAGGTAGATATCTATTACACAAATAATAAGAAATTTTAATTTATCGTTTAAGAGAACAAAATTTGAAAAAAACTAGGTAGGTGCCTACTACCTACCTATACAATTTTGTATGGAATTTGGAAATTTACAACATACATAAATATATGATCAAAATCTAGAGTTCGATTTTTGTATGCATACCTATATGTATGTAAGCAGGTATATCTATAACTACCTATACCTACCTTATCTACCTTACCTATAATTAACCTACAAAAAACTATCTAACCTATCTAATCTACCTAAATAAGTAGATACTTAACCTACTTACATAATATATACATATGTAGGTATATGTAGATAGGTACATATCGCAAGTAAAATCGAAGTTCAAAAATCAAAAATTTAGTATAATATATCTACCTACCTATGTATGTCTACTTATGTATCTCTACGTAGCTAATTTATTAATTAAGTTTAGTGCACTTTGAATTTTATAAAATTGAATTTTAATTAAAAATGAATAAGTATAGATAAACCTATTTAGATAGATATGAGTATAGTACCTACCTAAGTATATTTTTTCAATTAGGTATAGTCATAAGGAACTAAATGAGCAAATATATGTTGAGTGTGATTTAATCAACCATAAATTATAAAAGTTAGTCATAAAGGTAAAGCTAATATTAAAGTTAAATCGAACTTATAAATTGAAATTATATTCATCGCTCCACTTAAACAGAAGTAATTTTCTTCATTTTTTGTTTTATAAAACATAAGTTAAATAAGTAGGTGCCTATCTATACATTAATTCATTAATAGGTACCTATACCTACATGCACAAATTTTAATAGAATACAATACCTAAAATTTTAATTATCATAAAAAAACTTAACTTTCTTCGAGTTTAAATAATTTTGAAAAAATGTGTTCTTTTAAAAAAAAAATGTAGGTAGGTAGGTAGGTACCTATCCCCGAATCCCACCGATAAAAAAGAATCCCCCGGAAAACAATTTTTGTATCCCAGTGATAACTCTGACCGGGCAGGGTGATTATAAATTGTAGGCAGGGCCGGACCAACCATATGTGCAAGATGTGCAAATGCACAGGGCGCAAAATTCTGGGGGCGAATTACCAGGAGCAAGAAAATGTAATTGGCGTTAGGCAATAACGCCCAAATTGATTTGGAAATATCGCCCAAAAAAATTTGAAACAATTGTTGTTGTTTTTTTTGCTCGATTTGGGCGTTACTTCCAATTTTTAATTTTTTTAAAGGAAAGAACGCCCAAAATAGAAATTTTAAAAGTCAAATGGGAAATAACGCCCAGAATTGGAAATGTCGCAAAAAAAAATTCAGAAAAACCTCACTGTTTATGCGCCGCGATTTCCTTTTATCACTTTGGAAATATCACCCAAAATTTAGGAAAGAATTAAAATGTTTGAAGAAATTGAAAAATTGAAGAAAAAACACCCAAATTTTACGAAAACAATTAACATTGAAAATATTTGGCGATATTTCCAACTTAAGATTTGAAAAAATACAAATTTCGGCGATATTTCCATTTGTTTTTGGGCGATATTTCCAAACCGATTTGGGAGTTATTTCCCTTTGGCGTTTTTGCCTAACACCAATGTAATCTGATCTTGCGCAAACAAATTTGTACTACCATTTGCCATGTGTATGTATGTGTGAACATATAAAAAGTGGCTCTTACTACAAATCTTGCACAGGGCGCAAGTTTGGCTTGGGCCAGCCCTGATTGTAGGTATGTTTATAGTTACCTACAAAATATATGTGTTATACATATATGTAGGTACCTACCTTCTACCTACCCCTACATCTTTAAATTTTTTCTTTATAAAAATATTTGAAACTGTTTTTGTTTAAAATGAAATTTTCCTTTACCTATACGACTAAAAGATTTTTAATTACCTACAAATACCTATCTAGGTTTTAGGTTTTAGTTCTAAAATGAACAGCAAAAATGTATCGGGCTAATGTCCAAAACCCAAACATTGTACCTACCTACCTATTCGTTTTGGCATGTAGTCGAACAGAGACATACAGATTTACGCGATGAGCAAATGATTTATGCCAAAACAATATGTAGATATGTAACCTAGATATCGCAAGTACCTATACCTACATAATATGTAGATATGTACATACATATGTTATATGTATCTATGTAGGTGGTATAGTTATACGCTGCCGCTCCATTAGCAATATTTGAGGCAATGTAAATTTCAATGGCAATGAAAAATTTTTGCCCGGGTGGGCATTCTATTGCCAGCTAATTTCAGTGTAGAAATTACGACCACAGTCAAGTGTTTTTTGCTTTTTAAAATCACAGTTTTTGACAATAAAAACACTTTAATTCACTTAATTTCTCACATTTTCAACTTTAATTTCAAAACGAAGCACAATTCATTCAAAATCGCAGAGAAACCATTTTGTAAAAGTGAACCGTCAAAATTTATTGCAGCCTCAGCGATGGAAATCAATAAGTACCTTCCATCAGCCGATCAATATGGTCATTGCCATTGCCAAAGCGTCACCATTAGCAATATTCAAGGCAATATGGCATGAGTCAAGCAATATATTTCCTCAAGTACCTAGGTAGTATATTGCTCTATTGCTAATGGAGCCACTGGGTAAAACGCTTTGGAATTATCTAGGTACCTACCTACCTACTTATTTTTATAAGTCAATTTTATCCTACTCATACGCATTTTTATCAATATCCTAATAGGTAGATACGTATATAAATACCTACATACCTATATGTATTTAAGTAGATATTTACTTTATATGTACCTACATACATACCTACTTACATATAGATATGTATACTTATCTATGTACATACATATATATCATAACATACGTTTAAAAAAAAAATTCATACCTAGGTAGGTATTATCTATATCTATCTATCTCTACCTACCTACCAATTCCTACCCATGCGGGCACCCGCGATTTCGCTAGCCCATAGGTAGGTTTATCTACCTACCTACCTACCTAACAAAAAATCTACCTAGTTTCTCCTCACCGAAGGTTAGGTATCTACATATCTACATATATAAAATATGATAAGGACACGTTTTTAACTGTACCTAGGTACGTTATGCCTATAGGTACATTTTTATAGTACCTACCTACCTAACAGATATTTACCTTCTTCCTACCTTCCTATAGGTACCCAACCTATCTACACAGTCCATTTGAATAAATACATACCTACTACCTAATGTCAATTCGTATTACAAAGCTTCTTAGTAATATTATCCCTATTAATCCTAATAGCTAGTTAATACTCACCATATATAATCTGTACCTACCCATACCTATACCTATAAAGTAGGTAACTACCTACCTATAAGCTACAATTTTGAAAGTCTCAATTCTTTGCTTACCTATAGCTACTCATAATTTGTTCTCATTATCGGCAACGTAAAATACCCACCTACCTACCTACCTACAACCATTGACCAATCTACCTTCCTATATAGCTGAAAACCCACACACTACCTCCTCTTACCGAATTATAGATAGTGCAAATAAACCAATCAAGAAATAGGTACCTACAAGAAACTAAATCACAACAACAAAAAGTTATGGTTCCACGCCTAAGCCAAAACATCCCTCACACTACATCTACAAAATATAGGAAGCATTTTTCCTTTTTTGCTCACATTTCATTTCAATAAAAAAAAAACAAGACCCAATGAACGAGAGACACAATAGATTTCAGAATATTTCCATGCAAAACCAATATACCTACAACTATACATAATTCATGCCCATCGCATTAAATCGACCAATGGGCGAATTTGCAGCACAACAGAAAAAATCCCTCAAAAAAAAAATTCTTCCCCCAAAAATTCCTTACTCGAATTCACTAACCATCTTGTCGAAACTATTAAATACACGAACCATTGTTTTATTTTCGATATAAATTTAATTGGTCTTCTTACGACAGTTTCCCGGATGTGTTTCAATTTAATTGGTTTTTTAACGGCCAGTTCCGGGATGAGTTTGGGTACCAGGTGTCTCGGGACCAGTTGTCCTGGGTGCAGTTGGCCGCTGGTACCAGTTGAGTGGGATAAGTGGTCTTGGTATCAGTTGTTCTGGGATCGGCTGCGTTGACACCCATTCAAACATTTCTTTTTTTCTCGGAAGTCAAAATTGTAAACAAATTTAAAAACAAACAAAATATTGAAGCATCATCGTCATGGAAACCAATTCAAAAAGGAACAATTAAATTTATAAATATCCCTTTGGAAATTGGTTTATGTCCACAAAAACCCTACATCGTTTTTTCGTTTCTCAGTTTCGTCACTTGGATTCCATGTAGCGCTTTGAGTTGTGGAGTGTCACATTCTATTTGTATTTATTCAATGATACTGCTTTCAAACTTAGACCACTTCAAAACTTTTCTCAGATAATTCCGCATTGCCTGTATTACTAATAAATAAGCTTCCCCACTTTTGAACTCACACGTAAATAAATTAATGAACAATAATTTTCTTTAATATCTCAGGGAATACAAAATAACCAACTATGTACGAACCTACATACATAGGAATACCTACCTACCTAGGTACCTCACAAAAAAAAACACCAAAAGAAAATCCTTGCTACCCTTTATTCGAAAATCGCGACGATTACTGCATGTCTATATCTATACAGATACACACCATTACCAAGGATAACCAAAACACTAAACAAAAAAACAACCACCACAAGCAAAGATACTGAATCAGTGATGGAAATCGACTTTTTTCGATTGTACTGAACGCTGAAACAAAATAGTACTGAAAAAGAACAAATAGTACTGGGGTCTTTTAAATGGATAAAAACTAGCAAACACAAAAATTCAAAAATAAAATTGATTTATAAACAAGAACAAAAAAAATTAATTTGTAATAAATATTGATTTTGCTTTTTAAACATCTGAAAATTAAAAATAGAATTTTCAATAGGGGTATTCCCGATCCGATGCAACTTGTATCATTGCAAAAATGCAAAAGTGTAAAATTGCTATACCCTAACCCCATTGTAAAAAAAAACTTTGCACTTATGCAATGATACAAGACCAGTTTGCATAGGATCGGGAATACCCCTAATGATTATTACGTATAACTGGTGCCTTAGAAAAGAAAATAATAGTAAGTTAGGTAATTAACATTTGTTTTACTCTAAAAGTTCTTCTTTTTGAAGAGGACTGTTTGTCACGTTTTTATTCACAAGATCTTTATTAATTACAAAACTGTGACAGCATTCCTTTTTTAAAAGATTTTTGGTTTTTATCAGCATTCATTTTTCAAAAACCAAATTTTTGATCAAAATTCCGATACAGATACATTTTTCAGTTTCTTAATATATTCGCAGTCAGCTAGAGCTCTATATTCGTTGCTTGTTCATTAGGAAAAAAACTTTAAAACAAATTGAACGATGGAGTGCGCTTTGTGAGAAATTTTGAAGTGCGTTTAAAAAAACGTCATCGAAAATGTTATAGAAAACGTTTTAGCATGATTTTTGAAGCCCTGTATAACTTTTCCACTGAAGAAATTTTTAAATTATTCGGATTAGCCGCGTTACAAATATTTAATTTGAAGCGAAACGTTCGGGGTGAGTACTATACATACATAACATACTCGCTAAATATTAAATATTTATAACGCGGCTAATCCGAATAAATTAAAAATGTCTTATGTAAACAACCGCGAAAACTTTAAAAGTTATATTTTTCACTGAACTTTTAAAAAGTGTATAAGATTTCACATTCGGTGACGCAATATATCTCCATAACTGGTAGGTGATTTTGCAAAAGCCATAAAATTTCTACATAGTTGTTTAACAAAGATGTACTTACGTACTGAGAAAATCAAATTGTACTGAATTCAGTACAATAGTAAGGCTTTTTCCATCAGTGTACTAAATTATAAAGATTGGAATCCTCGCCTGACAAGCTAAACAAAATGGCGGACAGTGGTGAATTCATATTTTTGCACTAGGGTCCATGTTTTAACGCACACTAGTGCAAAACAATGAATTCAACACTGCATAAATTATTGTTGCAATTCACATCTATTCATCGACACGAGATGAAATTACAAAAAACAACAATGTAAACAAATGGGTTTTGGGGGATGGAACGTACGAAAGATTCCAATCTTTATAATTCAGTATCTTTGGTCTAATGTCAGTTTCATACAACAATTGTCAAAAAAATGTCGCCAAAATAAGAGAGCGATGCTAGCCCTTCCCACGCCACTTCAGGAAAAAAAATTAACTTCTGACATAGAAGCTCGTGACATCTGTTTTTAAAATTTCAAAAAGGCGTATTTAGCGATAAACATTTTTAAATTTCCTGCATAGAAATGTGCGAAATCTACGGTATTTTGCCTCTTATTTTTTTAGTGTTGTAATGAAACAATTCACATTCACCAAAAATAATAAAATTGGCCGCGTTCGAATGATAGGCCGATAGGGTATCTTTCAACAAAAGAATCGATTTTTTTTTCTGAACAATTCGAATTTTTTTTGTCAAAACAAAAAACACACGCAAGATTTGAAATTTCTAAAAGAAACAGATTCGCATTGGATCCTTTAAAGAACACGCGGAACTTCTAGTTTGTGGTTATTTTTATATGAATTTCGATTTTTACCGAACAAAATAAAATATAAAATATATTTAAAATACAAAACAAATATAAAATATAAATACCAGACAAATCTGTCAAATCCGGTTTTCGTTCGATGCAAAACGATCTTATATACCCTATCGGCCTATCATTCGAACGCGGCCAATTGTATTATTTTTGGTGAATTGTTTCATTTTGAATATCCAACCCCCAAACCAACACTGATAGGTTTCATTTTTTTCCGCTAGTTGCAGTGAGGAGGGCTAGTGTCGCCGAGGCTAGAACCAACCTGAGATTGGCAACTAGCAGTCCATATATAATACCATCATTGTATATAAAATCTATAGTACTATCATGAACACGAATTTTTTAGTCGAACATATGTCCTGTACGCGTCGCTGAGATCGCCACAAATTAGACTATTGACACTTAGCTAAGTGTAGGGAATAAGTAACAAGAGCGAGAAGAATCTATTATTTAAATTCTGCAAACATAAGGTGCGTTTTATTGGTAATTTATAGCTAGTGCAGCATACAGGTACCAATAAAACGCTCCGGCTGTGTTCAAAAACGCTTTAGCCACTTTTGGTTGTGTTCACAAAGTATTTCTGCTTCCGTGTCTCCACTAAACTACAAATATCATAGAACACATCCATTTTATGAGCGAAAAACAACATTAAGGTTCAAGTCATGAATAATTTTCAACGCGCCATCTTCATCTTCAAAGTTCAAACTTTCTTTACCCACTTCCATATCCACTATTTTACTGGCAAATTTATCGGCAGTAATTGATTGTTGTTTTTGTTCACCGAGGGAAATTTTACTGTGCTAGCTATAAATTTAACAATAAAACGCACCTATAATAAGATTACTTAAAAGGGTCAAGTACACGTGCATGAAAATATATTGTTTATTTAAATTTGTGTTTCAATTAAATTTTAAATTAATTACATTTTTTCACACATACTTTTATGTTCCTTCGCAATGATTTCGTAAAAAAAAATGTAACCCGACATTCTACCTAAATTTTTAAGGCCTCAACCTTAACGATCCGAATATTAGAACAAAATTTATCAGCCCACCAAACCAACTACGAGGGGACCTTTACAATTATTATGAATAAAAATACCTGCTACAAACGTGCATACCTACATAATAGCAATTTTTTTTCGATGCGAAGCCAATTTGTCAAGGTTATAGTTTTTTAATGCGTTTTTTCACTTCCTCGCACTCTCATAAAATTAGTATACAGCGTTCCACCATTGAATAATTACAAATAGAAGTGGACACTGAGAAACTAGAAACGCCATCGTTGTTGTCGTGGTCATTATCGGCAACATAATAAAATATTAAATTGTTGTTTGGTTGCGAAATGCGCTAAGCAGATTCAAATAGGGATATTTTTAGGGAAATTCGTTCACAATATACCTATGTACACGGTGGAAGTGTTTTTATTTGGCATGAACAACAAACAACAACAAGAATGCCATTGAAGGTCAACTGAAAGCGTTCGGTAGTATAGGTAGATAGGTAGATACTTTAAGGGTTGCTTTTACTTTTTTTGTGGTTTCTCTCAATTAAGGAAGGTGACGTGTGACGATAAATGATGTTTGTGTGTTTTTATTTTTGTAATTATTATTTTCAGTTTGATATTTTCTATTTTGCTTTCAGATTTGTAGATCTAAATCCCATATAGGTAGGCACAGGTACATATCTATCTAAGGTTACCTATTTAAACGTTTCTTTCATGGTTGCTCAAAGGTTTATTAAATGATTGTTAAAATTTTAAGTTTTTAACTATCGTCAGAATAGCTAATTTCTTAGTTTTAAGTGTTAAATATTATTGAATCATGAGTTAATGTTGAAGGGTAAAATATTTTGCTTGAACGGAGATTTAAACAGGTTTTTTTGCCTAAGATACGACAAAAGGCTAGAGCATGTAAGCAGGTTGGATCAAGTCACCACAAAAATTGTATGAGCGGAGGGGTCTAATTCAACCTGCTAAGCCGAGAGGGTAATTTTCCAAAAAAAATCCACTTGAAATACAAAAAAATCATGACACAGTGTCAGGCTATACTATTGTGAAAAGCCCTAAATACACTTAGGTATATAGTCTCAAAAGAAATTGACTAAAAAAATCAAATTTATAACAATTTTGTTAATAAAAAGATAAATAGATACTGTTTTTTACAACCTAGCGCCGCCAGACCATTGCCCCTCGCTGCCGGTGGGCAAACTTTGAGCAACCAGAGATTGAACTCGCGCACGAATCGTGTTAATTCATGTCCACTTTTAATTGCGGTTCTTCTTAAAAATGGTTAACATACATATTTTGTTATTAATGATCATGAATGTTAAACCGTAGATCCAAATAGGATACTGAGAACATACATTATGTAAGTGGCAATAGATGCAAACGTTTTGGAAAGAAACGAAAATCTTGTCGCCAATAAATTGAGTCTGTCTGGCTAAAAAAAATGCTTTTTTATGGTTTTAGGAACAAAATACCTAAGTAAAAACCATTCTGAAATGTGTCTTTGCTTTCGTTGCATCAGTGATAATTTCGATAATTTGTAAAAAATTCTACTTACTTATTAATTAAACTTACAAGTATTATTAAAATTATAAAAATGACAATAACAATGTAAAAATAAAAAAAACTCTGGCGTTCCCAGATATGTTTTACCTAACGATTATCGCCGTGAAATATGGTTACCAAATTCTGGGAACAGTTTCTCAGAAAAACTTATTTGCGACGAAAAAATTTATATATGTGCGGATCATTTTGACAAAAAAAATAGAGACGCACAAATAGAGACGCTTGTCCGTTCCCATATAATCAAAATAAAAGTGAGTGTGTTTTAAAAGAAATCACAAATAACTTGCAACAATATCAATCCACAGTTGTTATAGATGTTATTTTGGCATTATTTAAACACGTTTTGTGGTTCAAATGCAAATGGCAGTACCTACATTTGTATTCGTTTGCGTAAGATCAGATTATATTTTTTTGCTCCTGGTATTATGCCCCAGAATTGTGTGGAGGCCCTGCATCCACTCCCAAAATTTGCTATCTGCTCTTCGAAAAACTCTTGACAGAATTTTTTAGAAAATTCATTCAAGTGAAACCCCAATTTTTTCTCCTGAACAAATTTGATTTTTTTTTGCGAAAAAATATATGTACATACATATATGTATTTATAATTATTTATTAACAAAATAATATTTTTTTTCAAAACTTTACGTTATTAAGTAATATTTTTACGTTATTAAGTAATATTTTTGTTTGTAATAGTCGAATCTCCTATCAATTTCTAGTCAAATACTAAAAACCGGATGCCTAAGGGTCTGTTTCACAATTCCTGATTAAAGTTCCAATTAAGCTACATGGAACTTATTCGACAGTTAACAACTTCATTTACGTTTCACAATTTCTGAATACGTCTAATTGGCAATTAAAGTTCTAAGTATTTTACTGGCAAGATGAAGTGCCGATTAGAAAATTAAACTAACAATTAAAAATTCAAAATTTTCTTCACTAACACTCACACTTCAATTCAACACACTTACCTCTTATTATTCACATCTCTTTGAAACAATCCTCTCGACACTTTTAACATATACAATAAGATGACCCACCATGAAAAACTAACTATTTGATGATTATAAATATTTTTTCTTCAATGTTTGACATGAGTCAAATTTTATTTGTCTGGAAAACTGGAATAACGAACGAATAGCTAATTGATAATTGTGAAACGCAAAGTTTTTTAATGGGAGGATTTAATTTTAGGATCAATGTCGAATAACTAATTAGAAATTTACTCAGACATTTTGAAACAGACCCTAAATATAACGAAAATAACGAAATCTACTATACTTCTTAATTAGTAGAAAATAATAGGATCCTTGAAGCAACAAAATAACGGATGGAAGTCGAATTTAAGAAAACTTACTTTTGTTATTTTCAATTTTCTCAAAAACTAGAAAACATTTTGACATATGGTTTTTAATGTTTGACTAAAAACTGATTGGAGCATTGAATATAAAATACAAAACTACTACTTAATGACATACAATTTTGAGCAAAATGACATTGAACACAATTTTTTAATTTTTTTTTTCAAAAATTTAAGTTTAAAAATTAATTTTTAAAAAACTGTTCACTCAAACAACTTAATTTAAAAAGAAAATGAAAGAAGAAATCTTTGGATTTATAAAAGTGTATAGCATGGCATTAGGTGTATTTTATTCATTGCTGGATAGCCAGCGCAGCACAAGTCTGAATAAAACGATCACTCACTCTATACGTTCATTTGAATAATTGAAAGCTCTATCTTCAGCACAGCCATCTTTTTTTTTACTGACTTTTTTTTCGCCGGCAATCAGATTGTTTTTGTTTACCAAGCGAAATTTTGCTGCGCTGGCTATGCAGCAATGAATAAAACACACACACTGTAGTTGTTACCGTTGTTTTTTAATGATTTTGTTCTATTTTAATTTGATTTTTTAGAAAATTGCCCCTTCCACCTAAACGGGGGGTAATAGACTCCCGCCACCCATACGATATTTTTCTTGTCTCAACTCAACCTACACGCTCTTATAGCTTTTTGTCACACCTTAGGTGAATCACCGTATGTATTGTATACCTACATAAAATCAATGTCAATATAGAAATAAAATTGTAGAAAAAACAATAAAATAAAAAATATAGGGAGGTATCTACCTATCGGTTTTTAAAAACTAAATTGTGTTTCCTTAGAAAAAAAATAGGTATAAAAGTTTCTCTTCTTTGATCTTCCAAAAATGTTGAGCTTACAAAAAATATTTATTAAACTTATTTTTCAACATATGTATACCTATTTACATATAGGTACCTACCTATCTACACAATTAGAATTACACATTTTGAATCTTTAAAATCTCATAGATAGGTAGGTAGGTACAAAACTTTAAAATTAGGATTAAGAAAAGTTCATACCAAACTCATAAAGAACAAAAAACCCAACAAATTAAAACATAATCGTCATCGACCCAAATTGCATGAAAGCAACAACAACATCTTTGAATGAACGCAAAGTAAAAAAAAAAACAACCCTTGAAATTACATTTTGTTCAACAAACGTAGTTTGACCTTGTCTGGCATAGCAGACAACAATTCAACTGCAAAACCAAAGTGGTTGTTTTTGTTGTTGCCTCCCTTTCATTCGAACGAAAATTTCCTTCATAATTTCCTCAAGCATATTCAATGGTTGTGGTTTTCACTATTCAGTTTTTAAAAGCGACAACATTGACTTTGATTTCCGGCCATCTAGCGGCGATCTAATCCGGTGTCCCTTCCATTTGTAATTATTCAATGGTTCCACTTCTTATTTTATTATTACGTTTCTCGTTTTGTGAATATTCAGGATTCCAACCAACACTTCACAAAGAAGTCGAACATATGTCCTTAAGATGTCGCTACCGTCACTCCTCTTCATGATATTACTATAGATTTTATATACAATGATACCATTGGGCTTTTCCACCAGCCGTCAGTTTCAAACAAGCAAACAAAAAATAGGAAACAGCTGGTCTGAACTGAATAAAAGGTAAACAAACGCCAAATAATTTTTTGAATACAGTACTTGTTTGTTTTCCCATAAAAAAGTATAAAACGATGGTTATTTAATGGCCAATTTTACAATAAATCAATTTCAGTAACTTATCAGGCTTATTTATTACAAAATCACATAAAATATTAAAAATCCATATTGCACTGAAAAGAGCATTTATTTACATTTTATCAAGTTCGATTTCACATCTATTGTTTTTGTTGTTTTGAACTGTCAAAAGTAGAAAGAGAAAAAGACAAAGATAGTTTTTGGAAAAGCCCAATTGAATAATTTTAATTACAAATAGAAGTGGACACCGAGCATTATTCAAACGACTATGCGCCATATAAAGTCCTGGTGGCCACAAGAAACTTTATAATATCCTTTTCATGTTATTGTTGGTTTTCGTCTCTGCTAATTTATATATCCCATTGCTCAAAAGGTATTAAAAAAATCCTTTTGGGATATTTATTGAAAACGAACTATACATAGGTAAATGAATGAAGACAAAATATGTACCTATGGCGGATCCAGGATTTGGTCATGGGGGGGGTCCAATTACAAATAGAAAACTTAAAGAAAAATAAAACTTGCTAGGGCTTTGTACTACATTATTTATGTGCGTGTAGTTAGCACCGCCATTTTCGATTTTCAAAAAAAAAAATACAAACAAGCAAAAACAGCAGCAGCTTAAAACAGCACAAGTATAATTTTTTTTTAAATCGTGATTTAAAAAAAAAATTGCAAATTTGGGAATTTAAAACTTATCCTTAAAATTTGCAAATTTGTAAGAAAAATTTCATCCTCAAAATTTTCAAAAATATTTACGGCACATCGCAGCACAAGTTGAGCACAATGCAGCACAGTTTCTTTTCCAAAATCGAAAATGGTGGTGCTAACTTCTTTTTGCCCTCATAATATTGAATAGTATTTTAATATGTATGTTGCTTTGGAGAGGTAGAAATGATAAGTTGCCTAAGTCTTCAAAATTTAACATACCGTAAGCCCTTGAACTAAGTTTCCATCATATAGGCTTTATAGCCTTTACACATCGAATCAAAATCTAGATTTCGATCAAAAATCACAAAATTTCATCAAAATCAACAAGATTCCCATACATTTTCAGATTTCGTAATCTAGTAGATTACTGCGAAATCTTCTTGAAACGGTCTGAATGTGAAACAAACACACTTAATTACTCAATTTTCTCTTCAGTATAACAGTTCAGTCATAATGATGAAAAAAAGTGTTTATTATATTATTGAGTGTAGTGTAGTGTAGTGGGATTTCATTCCGAATTGCGCATTTTTTCAACAGAAAGCGAGAGAAAAAAAGTAAATGTGTGTATTTGTTTTGGGATTTTTTTTTAGTTTCTATCAACACTGATATTTGATTGAAATATCAAACAAAATCTAAATTATGTGTGGTGTGAACGATTCAACAAGATTTGGAAATCTTGTGCCGAAATCCGCGATTTTGGTTCGGTGTGAAAACCGTATAAAACTGTTACGTAATCTAATGTAAGTAGATATACTCCACTAAGATGCATTTGAAGTTTTTGAGGAAGGTATACCTATTCATTACACTTGAAGAAATTTTAAGTTGAAATTTTATAAAAAGACGGGCTTTGAAGAGAAGTAAAATTTAATAAATAAATAAATTAATACAAACATTTTTGGTTTCAATGCTCATGGGGGGGGGGGGGGCCCGGACCCGAACCCCCCCCCCCCCCCCCCCCCCGTGGATCCGCCACTGGTACCTACATATGTTTTTACACAAAAGAATATCTATATATCTACATATATCTGTTGTTATGATTTTGATTTTCCTTGGTTGATAAAAAAAAGTTGGTTGGTTGGTTGATATGTATATATGTACATACAATCGTTTAATGGGTTAATGCGTGTCTGTCTTACCATACAAAAAAAATAGTTTTAAAATTATACTACATATGTAGGTATTTGGAAGAAAATTTACTTTATCAATACAGTTCTTTTGAACAAAAAAAAAAAACATAAGTGGTAAGAATTTTTTTTTCGGAAGAAAAAAAATCTGAGTTGAAATAAAAAATTTGTATTCGTTGTCCTCTTTTTTTCCACAAAACAATGTCACCAACATTGTTTTGCGCGAAAAAGTTTCCGTGGTGAATATAAATTTTTTTCAACAGGTTTGGTTCACAGTTCGATAGTAAAATTTTAAACCCCAAAAATTTTTGTTTGCGATAAAATCACTCCCATAAGAAGTACATGTATTTTTTTTTTCTAGGAGGAACTGTGTACCAAAGATACTGAATTCAGTATCTTTGCTGTATACTAGGCTTTAAAAAAAAATCAAGTGAAACAACTTAACTTGTTATAATTCAGTTTTTTTTATTGAAAGTACAATTGAAGTATTCAAAACAAGTTTTATCTTTTAAAAACGCTTCGCATGTTTTTTACGTTTTAATAAAAGGTGATTTTAGATGAAATCGAAACTTTTTAATTATTTATTTTAAAGATTCAGATATTACTGAGTAAAACTGTATCACCTATTTGAACATATTCAGGACAGTTTTTGACAGATTTTTTTTTGAGTTTTTAAAAAAATATAAATAATAAATTCGTAAAATTTTAGCATCTTAAAAAAAATGCTAACATAAGGTTGTGCGAAAGTGTCATTTGACATTTCAGATCTTTTTGTGCGAGAGTGAATATAAATATACGAAAAAATGACTTCATTCATTTATACCTGACTTACGCTTATTGCCCCATCCCCAAGCGGATAAATGACACAATTAAAATTTTCGGTGATAAAAGTGAGCTTATATGAGCCAACTCACATCGAATCAGTCAAAACAAACCAAATGTTTTTATTTTTTTCGTATTCTCACTCTCACGACTTACGAGCAGGGTTCGAACCGCAGTACTAAAATTTCGGGGCAGCAACTTGTAAAAAAGTGAACTAAATCGAAAATTACCCGAGTAGGTTTTAAAATTAAGGAAAATTTCAAGTTTTCAAAAACGTATTTTTAACAAAAAAAATTATTTTAAAACACATCACATAAATTCTATTCGCTTCACAACTGAATAGAATTCAGACATTCAGAATTATAGTTGCAAAAAATAATAACACAGTGCATTTACTTTTATATTTTTGTTTGGCTAAAGAAATTTTGAATTTTTCAGTGTGGAAAAAAAAATTAGTAGATCTCAAAAGTGACGGAATAGATTTATTTTCCTTCTAAAAATTGAAGGATACTTGCAATTATTGACTGTGAAGCTGTGTCACCGCTTGAAAACTTTTTAATAATTTCTTTGAACTGATAAAATGTATCCATTTTGAAGAAAAATGGATCCAAATGAATATAAAATACATACACAGAATATATACAAAAATCTTTTAACACTAACGCCTGTTTTGATAAATACATGTTTTGAAAATTTTTTGCCCCCTAGCAAACTCTATCCCGAAAAATTTTGGAAATTTGCCGCCCCTAAAATGGATCTAAATGAAAAGAAAATATAAAAGTTATCACTACGTTTTCCCGCGATCGTTTTCCCGTGTAACGTTTGCCCGCCGATTTGAAAGGTAGTTTTTTTGCTACAATTCCGCAGCAAGATATACCGCGGAACGATTGCCTATGAAATTTTCCACGGGATTGGCGGCGGGATAGGCAATACTAATTAGTACTTTTTGACAATACTGTTTTGCATTTATGCAATAAATATTTTATGTTTGTTAAAATATTTAATATTTCTTTTTCATATTTAGGGTTTTTTTATTTTTTTTTAAATTTTCATAGAAAAAACTACCAAATGATAAAAAGAAACTTTTCATACACTCAACCTCGCACCTATCCCAAATCCTATAGTATGCCAAGCAGGGGGGTTACTTATCAGGGGCGGACTGGGCCACCGGGCAACCGGGATTTTGCCCGGTGGGCCCCTGGGCGAGTAAAATATGCACAAAAGCTTCTGCAGTACTTTCTGTACTTTTAAAAGAAATTTGGTTCATAAAATTGGATTTCATAGGGGCCTTACAGTAAATATACAGGTTTTGTGGCCCCAAAGGAAGTTCAGGAGGCCCACACGGCCTTATTAAGGGCCTCCACAATAACTATAAAGCTATTGGTCTCTCACCCGTGAAATTAATATTGAGGCCCCACCGTACTCTTAGACACTTCAAACGAAACTTTAGTTAGGGTGGTTGGTACTAAATATTGAGCGATTGTGGCCCCATTTGTAACCTTAGGAGGCCCCAAATTGCTCTATAAGTTAAATATATTCTATAGGTTTTTGAAATACTTTAAGTTAATTTAAAGGAAAGCTTTCTCACAAAATTGAATAAGAGAGCTTCCAAAAGACGAGTAAAGAATAAAAATGAATTGGATGTTGCAGCGAAAAACTACAAATCTTTCGTGGAAATGTTTAATATCAACGTAAGTACAAAAAATCTCAAACGGCAGTTGATGATACATATTTTTTAGGGCCGCAGAAAAAAAGTAAAAAGTACAACAACGATATTTCCATTGTTATGAGTATTTTCGAAGTTTCTGTAAAAGAAGGAAACATTAATTATAAAATTTGCATTGTTGCAGCAATGTTTTCAAAAATCAAGTTAAATTTCTCTTTACTACATACGAAACTAAACATGACTTTTTATGTTTAAGTCCTTTTTTCCTTTTTTTCCTTTTTTCCTAACACAGATATAGAAGTTGACAAAGTGTGCAGACCAATTCCCAAAACGTACCTAAGCCAAATTTTTAATTATTTTTAGTAGGTGTAGCACGTGGCGTAATGATTAGTGCGTATAGGACTGTTACGCCGAAGGTCTTGGGTTCGATTCCCAGCCTATTCCACTTTAAAAAATAGAATTTTTTTGTCACGGGCTACTGCATCTTGCGAGGAATTTACAAATCCTCTATGAAAAAGTGCTTCTCGTCTTAGCCGTTCCGATTCGGTAGAAAATTGTGTATCTCCTCCATTCCTGCCAACTACACTCACACAGGAATGGTTGAGAGTTGTAATTTAAGTCACTAGGCCCTGGTTCTACATTAGCTGTCACCACCTATTTTTTAATTTATTTATTTATTATAATAGAGAGAAATAAGAACCTGCCCGAACCAGTAGTTCCGATTTTTTACTAAATGGTTTGTGATGCTCATCTAAGTTTACAACCTCGAGCACCGAACGCAATATTTTAAAAAGTCACCCATTTTTCGAAATTCAATTTTTTTTTTTTTTTATTTCAAAAATTCATAATTTTATTTGATAGTAAGCCAAAATTCTTATCATTGGATTGCATTTTAGTAAGTGTGAGTACATATAAATATTATTGAATTTAATAAACAAAAAAAGTCATTAAACCATTTTTCACATTATTAGAATAAAGGCGAAAGGAAGGCGAGCACAGGTCTGCTAGTTATAACGGGTGATTTTTTAGCTGGTTTGGTTTTGGCAACACTGGTTTTGACAGCTGACGTGTGTTTAGCACCTTGTGTCACTGTCAAACAGCTTCAGTTTGGTTTGCAATTTAACCAAGAACTAAAGCCAGCCGACCTACCACAACGCCGAATTTTTGGTGAATGGGCTCTTGGAAAGCTGGCCGAGGATCCGCTTTTTTATCGAAAAATTGTGTTCAGCGATGAGGCTCATTTTTGGTTGAATGGGTACGTAAATAAGCACAATTGCCGCATTTGGAGTGAAGATCAGCCAGAAGCATTGCAACAGCTACCAATGCATCCCGAAAAAGCCACTGTTTGGTGCGGTTTATGGGCCGGCGGCATTATTGGGCCATATTTCTTCAAAGATGATGCGAATCGCAGCGTTACTGTCAATGGTGAACGCTACCGAGCGATGATATCAAACTTTTTTTTGCCCGAAATGGAAGTTCTTGACTTGCATGATATGTGGTTTCAACAAGACGGTGCCACATGCCACACAGCACGCGAAACAATGGCGCAATTGCGAGGCGAGTTTGGTGAACAGTTAATTTCACGTTTCGGGCCGGTCAATTGGCCGCCTAAATCGTGTGATTTGACACCATTAGACTATTTTTTGTGGGGGTATGTCAAGGCTAATGTCTATAGGGACAAGCCCGCTTCGATTGACGCACTGGAAGCCAACATCCATGCATTCATTCGTGAGATACCGGCCGATATGTGTGAAAGAGTATGCCAAAATTGGACTCAGCGGATGGGCTACCTGAGACGCAGCCGCGGTCAACATTTGCATGAAATTATCTTTAAACATTAAATTGCAAGGTTCAAACTATCGATTCAAATAAATATTTCATTCATTTTTTCGAATTTTTTGTGTTTTTTTTTTTAAAAAAAGTTCTAAACCTCTTAAAAAATCACCCGTTACATACATACATACATACATATATTTTCTATGTTATTTTATTAATGTCGTTACCATATTAGGAGTGTACATACACTCGACTCTATTTGACGAATTGTGTGGGTTATAATTCATGTTTTGTTTAAAGACTTCCAATTGTTTTTAATAATTAGGTACATGTACTACTACTTCTGTATAGATACAAAATTTTTATCGTCATTTTCGTAGATAATCTTTTTTCGTTACTTCTACTCATTTTATTATTTTGTGGCCCTTTTTCTTAAAGTCCCGGGAGGCCCTTTGACTCCCAGTCCGCCCCTACACAAGAAAAGTCTTTTATACAAGAAAACTACTATTGAAATGAATTTTGTTCATGCGCTGTCCATTTGTATTAAAAAAGTAGGAATCGGCGGGCAAACGTTACACGGGAAACTGTGTTTCGGGATATCGTTCTGCGGGAAAACGTTTTGGGGGAAAATGTTTTGCGGGAAAACGTACGCGGGAAAACGTGACGCGGGAAGACCAACTTTTTTCGACTTCGCTATCATACAAGTTTGATTAAAATATCTAGTTCGATTTTTTACGAATCAATAACTTGGCATAGTACCCTTATATACAAAGTATTATATAAATTATATAAATGTTATTATGATCTACTTTGAGGTTAAAAAAATGCTGTCTGGATTCTTAAATAATGAAAAAAAAAAAACATTTAAATGATTGTATTTTAAGTTTGTTTTTTAGTTTTAAACCATTTTTAAGAAAACATTTTGGAACAATAATTAAAAGTGTTTAAGTTATTTTAAATGATAATAATTTTTGTTATCCAATAATACTTAAACTTAATAGGAACTTACAAAAATTTAATTCAATAAGCCGATAGTGAAAAAGTCGAAAATCGTGGTAAAATTGTAACATAACTCGTAAAGGTACCTACAACTAATGTATAATTACATAATTACATTTAAAATTTTTTCCTATTCCATTCTCCACTCTTAAAAAAAAACTTAAGTTCAGTCAATAAAGCATTTGACTCGAAAAAAAATCCCCGGAAAGCTAGATTTTGGTATAAAGTCTTAAGAAACTGTCGTTCAGGAATAACTTTCAAATGGTTTGTTGTGAAGAAAAATTGTCAAAAACTATTTTGTAGCTTAAAAAATTTCCTAAAAAAAATATAAACATACTTTTTTCATAAAAATAACCTTTTTCTACTTTGTGATGAAAGTATATAATTTTGTCTATTGTTGGTACATTATATATAAGCATGATTTTATTATATTGATCCACTCTATTTGTCCACCCCTTTATTGAAAAAAGAAAATGAATATAAAAACAAAACGGCAAAACTTGCAATGTCTTGTTGTAGATTTTTAAAATCCATTCATTCATTCCTTAATTATGTTTTTAAATTAAGTTATTTTAATGCTTAGTTTTTGAATAAATGATTTTTATAGTATGTATTTTGATCCTAATTTTGTGGGCTTTAGGTCTTCTTTGTTTAACTTTTTGTTAAATAGACGACGTTTCACACGTGGTTACGTGCTTCTTCAGGTCTCTATAAGATTTAAACAAATTAATACGTGCGAAACGTCGTCTATTTAACAAAAAGTTAAACAAAGAAGACCTAAAGCCCACAAAATTAGGATCAAAATATATACTATAAAATTAAAAGGTCACGAAAAAGGAATTATAAAATGATTTTTAAACTCTTAATTTTGAAAATTTTATTTTAAAAAATTTTCAGTTTAACAATCTTTAATTCAAAAACGAAGCAATAAAATAACTTAATTTAAAAACAAAATTAAATAATGAATTACTGGCTTTTTAAAAAGCTAATTTTAAAAGCTATAGTGCAGGTGTTGACATGACGTTGTGTTTTTGTATTGATCTTCTATTTTATATTTTTTTTTAATTTAGCCCTCAAACCTAAAGGGGTTGACAAATAGGGTGGGCCAATGTCTTTAAATCACGTTAATAAAAATGTACCAACAATAAAATAAAACTGATGCTTTTATCAAAAAATGCACAATTTTTGTACTAAGCCTGTTAGTATTTTTGTAGGAAATTTTCTAAGCTATAAATTAGTTATTTTATAACTTACTTTTTCTGTATAACATTACTATTTGGGAGTTATTCCTGAAAATCCATTTTGGGGGCAACCCCACCTAAAATTATTAGCGCCGCTTATATCGATGAGGACTTTTGACAGTTTCTTAAGACCACGATGAGGAGCATCTTTACAAAAATCCAGTTTTTCGGCGATTATTTCCTGATTGGGCTGTTTTTATGGCTTTATTGACTGGGGCTACTAACTAAATGTTCGCTGTAGGTACACTTCGACGATTTTAATTAGAATACACGCTTCTTCTTCTTTGAAACATTATCCATTGCATATACATATGTACGTACATATTAACATGAATGTACCTACATTACATTTCTTAAAAATCCACAAAAGTATTCACAATAAATTTATACCTATTGAATTTTCAAAAAACTGTTTTTTTTTTAAATATTGTTCTTGTAAATGAATGGAACACCTATGTATATGCGCACTTATCTTTTTGTTTTTTAAATTAAAAAAATTGTACCTTCCCAGTAATTTTTTTTATTAATGTTTAAAAAATAAATAAAATGAACTCCACTAAATAGCCACATACCTATGTATATGTATATATATAATATTCACCTAGATTTATTATTCTTTTATTTTTGTTGTATAGATAGATAGATAGATAAATTCTTTATTTTACATAAATAATTTACAACATAGTTATTATACTTATTGGTCGTGGCTATTCTGCGGTCTGCCTGAAATAGCTACCTACTTACTTACTTATATTCATTTGTGCATATGAATATAGGTAATTACATACCTAATATTAACCTAAAAAATAATATACCTACCTATATCTAGGTATTTGCAATTTAAACTTTGTTGGTACCTATTAATGTTAAATTCGTCCATATCCAATAATGTTGTTGAGAAAAAAATACAAAATAAAAACCTTTTTACATAAATCAGACAATGAATTTAATTTGGAGTTTATATTGTATCTAACGGTGTGGATAGATTTAGTTGGTTTTATCAGAACAAAAACATAAATGTTAAAAAAGAGCCAAGTTCTTCTATAAAAAAACATATATGTATGTAACAAGTCAGCCGTGAAAAGTAGTGAGATCTAAAAGTATGCCAAGTTCTTACTTTATAAAGTTTTAATATCAAATATTTAAAGTAGATTACTATTGAAGCAACTCCAAATTATGAGAGAAATTTATTATTTAACCTTCCGATCACAACATAATATTTAAAATTACATAGACCACAACAGGGGTGATATAACACCCCAGCAAGGATTTAATCAAAAAAAAAATACTTTCAAGGATAACAAAAAATATTTAGTGAAACGTAACACTTCATAGACTTTAATAAAAACAGAAAATTCATAAAAAAAAAAATAAATTATGCAAGGAAATACAATTGATTAAAGGCGATTGATCCATCGCCATCGGGGGGTTGGGCTCCCCTTAATTTGACTTAGGTGGGTGTCATAATGCACCCATTTTCTTAAAAATTTTCGCATACATAAAAGACAACGTGGGGTGCTATGTAACACCAGTGCTCACGTTATGCCTTCATTTTAACAAACCAAAGCATAGCGCGGGTACTGCAGATCAGCAAATCATACCTTAGATATTAAATGACAAATACATTGAAAGGTAGAAAGATAACTCCAGCTAAACCAAAATTACATTTAAAATAAAATAGCCTGGGGTGATGGAGCACCCCTGTTGTCATCCGAAGGTTAATGACTTAAATTTGGCGGTTCACTGGTCAAGTTTTCAAATACATAGTTTTGAATTGTGATTGTGAGTAATAAAAAGAAAACTTGCCAAGTAAACCGCCAAATTTAAGTCATTAAATAATAAATTTCTCTCATAATTTGGAGTTGCTTCAATAGTAATCTACTTTAAATATTTGATATTAAAACTTTATAAAGTAAGAACTTTTTTCCTTCGTATGCACCACCAGGCCTACCGCTGTGCGAAATAACAAGTTTCTGCGGTGTCGGGAAGTGCTCCATAATTTTGATGATCTGTCAGTGAGTGAGTCAGTGAGTGAGTGAGTTACGGTTTTCGAGATTTTTGACATCTTATATCTCGGGAACCACTTACGCTAAGGAGTGGTGCTTGCGCTTGGCTAGCCTACCAAATGTTCCCAATTTGAAGTTCCTGACTTTATTGGTACTGAAGTTAGAGGGGGGTCGAAAATCGCCTGAGTTTGTTCCTGTAAAAAGGGTGTAGTGCCAGAACTTGGCTGGGCACTACCGTGCCCTTTGATATAGGATTCTTAAGTGTTTTTGTTTTTATTAAAATTATACACGGTTCAAAATTTTGGTGTAGTTTTTAATATTTTTTGGGTTACATATAAGACAACACCAAAAATGTATTAAAGTTTAATACATCGCAAATATTACATTTTTACTTTTAATGCACAAATTATTACATTTTATAATAGAACTTTATTAGAAAAAGAGAGGAAATAAATTGAGGAAATTTCTCACAAGGAAATTTCTCACAAGGAAATTTCTTACAAAGAAATTTCTCACAAGAAAATTTTCTCTCAAAAGGAAATTTGACTTGAGAATTAATGCAACACAGAAAATATTATGAATACATACTCGTAATTCGTAATAGCTATAATAATAAATGTGTATTTTTGTAAGAGTACATATGTATCTTTGTATGTCAATTTATTTCCATTTGAGAATAATTATTCTTATTATTTTTGTTATAATAATAACATTCTTTTCTCCATCGTTTTTCACAAATGAGAATAGAAATCTTATTGCGATTGAAATTTTGTCTACTAATTAACATATTGTGCCTCGAAAAACTGCAAAGCACCTTCAAAATAATGCATATTTAATTTTTTTTATTTTTATTTTTCTTACTTTTTAATACAATATTAATAAATTTTAATCTTAGTTGTATTAAAAAGTGACGCAGTCTGTTCAATATGTTCATATTCAATATGGCTGACAAAAAGAGCATCAAAGCAAAAAAAAGGCGAGGAGGAATTAAAATGTAATCAAAAATGATTAGAAAAATTCTCATATTTGAAATGTAAGGCTGAACACATACTGGAGCTGCGAGCAGAGCGGAGATGCGAGAGGTGAGCAGAGCGTCGAAAACAAACATATGTTTTCTTATGAAAGCTCTCATACTGAGGAGTCTAGCAACGAGGTAGCAGCGCTGCTATAAACGAGCAGAGCGGCGCGTTCAAACAATTTTGTTTTCTTCGCTCTTATCGAAGTAAAGTTTCATGAAGAAATTGAATATACAGAAGAATTAAAGCGATATTTTAACCGAAATTAATTTAAATTATGATACAAAATAATTTAAAATAATTAAATTTCATAGGTTTAGTTGAAATATGCATAGTTTTCAAGAGCTTATATTTTAATTTCTCTTATAGTAGACCTTTTGGCAAAGATTTTGTCCCGATGATTGAAATGTGTAGTTTAGTCGTCCCTAAATATTCAAAAAAATAGAAGTAGGTACTACCATAGGCTATTAAAGGTAATATCATTAGCGTCTTCATTTTTGTTCAGTTCTGCGCATCTGTCAAAATCAAGTTATTATGGTGGTAAAATGACATTTTCAGCTTTGACAACCTGCGCAATATATTACCTTAGATTTGTGTACTGTGGATGTACTACATCTTCCATTGTAAACGGTCATTCGATAATATGCATAAAATCTTCCCGGACTCAGTGGAAGTTCTGCATGCACATATGTATGTGGTGAAATTCGCCGTGTTCGCGCCTACTTTTATTCAAGGCATGGACAGTGGACATTGCATCTTCTGTTTCTTTTTTCAATATGCATATATTTTAATTTCTCTTATATTAGACCTTTTTGGCAAGGATAGAAATTTGTAGATTGGTAGTCCCTAATTATTCAAAAAAAAAAAAGATGTACTATATATATCTTGCATTTTAAACGGCTGCTACTAGCTGCAAAAATTGAAAGAAAAAGAAAACTCTTCGATGTACCTACTATTCATGCAAAATGTAATAATAAGAACTACATAAGAACTCGGGCTTCTAGGTAATTAGAATAACTATCTATAAAACTATAATATAAACTTGGTTGGAGCTCACTGTGCAATGATTGCATTGAAGTAGGCATTCGAACAAATTTGTTTTCTGCGCAATTTTTCTGAAGCATAAGTTTTTAAATTTTGTAAAAAATGAATTCGGAAGAACTAATAAGTTGTGTTTTTTTCAAAAAATGCGTTGTGGGACCAAAAAGATTCTCAACATCATAACAGATTTCGGTTAGACAAGTTGTGGGATGATGTAGCTGTGGAAATGAATTCGACAAGTAAGTTTATGCAAATACATTTATATTTTTATCAGTTTATTGCATATAGTATTAAAATAGTTTCCCAGTTTACAATTTAAATTCTATTTTGACATATATACATTTTGTATGTATCCCTTATAAAATTAGCTGCATCACCTGACCTATTATTCGATAGATGTCTATTGGTGCTGTAAAAAATGTAATATTTGCTGTATTGCATACGGCTGTAATACAAGAGCTGTATTAAAAAATACCCCAGAATTTTTAACCGTGTACCTACCTATACCTACTTATACCTACCTATACTTACCTATACCTACCTATGTAGTATGTACCTATCTTAGAAAACAAAATTGAAGAAAAACACAACCAAACTCACAAATCAATCATCATGACGTCATTTTTATTTTCATTTCCTGAATGAGAACGAAATAAAAAAAAATAAACAATATACATACTTTTCTCAAGTAAACGTCATTTGGCCTTGAATGCCCTTTTTTGTAAACACTTCAACAGACAAACCAAACGGTTCGTTATTGTATTGTTCATTCCAAATAAAAAGAAAAAAATTATTGCCTTTTTTTTACTCGACCATAAAAAATTGTGAGCAAATTTCCCAAAAAGGACCAAACACGTAATGATACAATTATTAAATAATTCGTCGCGGCGATACTAGCGCCCCATGAAGTATATGTGTCCCCACCTAGCGCAGGATTTACCCGGTGTCCCTTCTATTTGTAATTATTCAATGATAATACGTTCATGCTTTTGCCTTTGAGAATTGGGATACAGTAAAACCCGCTTAAGAGAAACCGCAAAATGTCACAGTCTTTCTTTCACTTAAGCGGGTTTTTCACTCAAACGAACTCCGCTTAAGTGAAAAAAAATTAAACTTAAGCGGAGTCCGGATAAGTGAAAAAAATTGCACTTAAAAATTCCAAAAAGGGTTCTGAAATATCAGAAATTCAAATGTCCTTTTCGTGATGAAAATTTGGTGGGATGAAAAATAAAAAAGAAGTAAAAGCGTTCAGCTAATTTTTTGTTCTGTTCTATTAAATTTTTTGTTCACTTAAGAGTTTTTTTCAATGAAAAATATTAAATTTAATTGGTAATTGGTCGACAAATACTCGGGGATGAAAAGTGTTTCAGATAAGCGGGTTTTTCTCTTAAGCGGGTTTTACTGTATACATTTTGAAGAGTAATCAAATTTTAAATTGTATCCAGGTAGAGAGATCCCTCGCTCTCGATCTTTATATTGGCCAATGCAACATTTAGCAAATAGCAACATATAAAGACTGGGATCCATATTAGATCCCAGTCTTTAATTTTTGAGTTCCAATATTTTGTATGGGATGCGACATCTTGGTATTATATTATCTTTGGTTAAAGCATTGGTTACTAACTTTCAAGGTAGGGTGGCCGGTTGGTGAACCTACGCTGAAAAAACCACACCGCCCTCTAGTCGTAACTTACGTCCGCGTTTTCTATTGTCTTTCGTATTTTAAAATAATATTAAAAGTAATGATCTTTTTTGGCATGATGTGTTTTCGTGATAAGTGGGATTATATTAGGTGGAGCATGTCAGTCCATTATACACAACTAATCCGAATTCTATTAAAAATCAAGCTTATTACAAAGGTAATATTATTACCATCTTAAGATGGTCACTTAAAAAAAAAAAAACGTTTTAAAAAATTCCTTTTATGTTACTTAATATTTCAGGAATGGAATTGGAGGATTAGATTAGATTAGATTAGACTTTATTTCTATAAAAATGAAATTGTAAAAATTATATTAACAATAGTTGATTACAAGTCGATTACGACCTGGTTAAAAATAACCGTCGGTCAGATTGACCGAATTAAACAAATACATTAATTACATTGGAGGATTACATAAGGGCTAGATATTTTTCAAAATGTAAAAATTTATAGGGTGAAATGAAGTAAAAATGAAATAAAAATTTGTCGCATATAAATAAATTCTTTGGGGTGAAACAAAAAAATGTGTCGTTAACAATCAAAACATTTAAAAAACTTTTAAAATGCCCTTAAAATATTTAAAAAAAACTGACTGAAAAAACATTACTCTAAGGGACAAATATAAAAGGCTCTAAAATTTACTGCATTCAACTATTTTAATGTTTTGTTAAATAATACTGACACAAACAAAGTGAACGAAAAAATATGGTTTACTAATTTTTTTCTTTCTTTAACTAAAATACTCTTCTTCTATACAAAGTATAAACTGAAGTCTGTAGCTAGCGTCAGTCAGCTAGTAAGTCTGTCCGGGGACAACCGGTCCGGGTGGCTAGTTATAAATAATCCTTTAATTTTAGCTTTCTGAATTGTTCATTTTTTAATTTTGTTTTCTTGTTCTACCGAATCTACCGAATTGATATTTACTAAAAAACAAACCAGAAATATCCCCAATGCGTTTATTTGCTTTCCATTTTTGGTAAAAAAAAATATCAACAAAATCAAAAAGCTAGATAACAAACTATTTCCCAAACTTAACTTTAAATAAATGGCTATCAATGATGATAATTTTCATTGCTTTGGGAAAGTAAAGTTTTTTTTATGTTTGATTTTGTCCAATTATTTGGTAATTTAATAGAAAAGAATAGTGAAATGTATATTTTGTTATATTATAACAAATGGATGTTTTGGTAAGGCTTATGGAAAGAAAAGATAATAAACAAAAAATATTCGAGATATCATAAACTTAAGAGCATCCGATATATCAAAAGACTACTCAATATAAGCAACTAAAAGATACCGCTTGTTCAAAAAAAATTATCTAGAATTTAAGCAAAAAACAACAGGAATTTATTTCAATTTATGTAATGCAATTATTCTAAGCATTTGCAGCCAATTTTCCCGCGTGTTGTTTCATCCTTGCCTCGTTTTCGGGTCTAAAAAATTGTTCGGAAAAAGAAAACATAATCAGACAAACCTTGTACAGGCCAAGCTGCACCATCTCCTAGAGCGCAAATAGTATGTCCTTCAATTTGTTTAGATATCTCCCACAGCATACCAACCTCGGATGGCTGAGCATTTCCGGCAACGAATCTAAGGAATAAATCATGTTAGGTTAATCTCATAAAAACGAAGATTAATTTTTTCAATATCGAGCCATGATTTTGTTCATCCAACCAATACCTTAACGACATGGTGTACACTGTCCACAACTTTCGTGCTTGTAGAAAGATATCAAGCGTGCAATAGCTTTGATGATATCGGTTGATTTATCCATAACGATGATAGCCGCAGTTCCTAAAGAAGTTTGAGCGATAATGAGCCCATCGAAATCCACGACGCTATGTCATCACAAACTGATTTTGGGATTACAGGTGTGGAGGAACCCCCTGGAATTATGCCTAGCAAATTGTCCCAACCACCAGTTACGCCACCAGCGTGCCTCTCAATTAGTTCTTTAAGTGGAATTGACATTTCCTTCTCATCAGTGCAAGGATTTTGGAACACTAATTAAAAGTGTTTAAGTTATTTTAATTGATAATAATTTTTGTTATCCAATAATATTTAAACTTTATAGGAACTTAAAAAAATTTAATTCAATAAGCCGATAGTGAAAAAGTCGAAAATCGTGGTAAAATTGTAACATAAATCGTATAGGTACCTACACCTAATGTTTAATTACATAATTACATTTAAAATTTTTTCCTATTCCATTCTCGACTCTTAAAAAAAAACTTAAGTTCAGTCAATAAAGCATTTGACTCGAAAAAATTTACCCGATTTGCCATTCCAGCATAGTTGAGGTACATTAGAAATGAAAAAAGCATTTATGAATTTTAAAATTTACATATTTCACTCATAGAGTAACTATGGGGAAATTGAAAATGACTTGTGTTAGCTCGATAAAATAAAAACATGAATAATCTTTCTAATTTGTATCCTATAGTTGCACTAAAACTTCTGAAGCTGTCTAAGAAACCATTCTTCAGCCTGAAATTACAATATACACTCCTCGTCAACTGAATACGCACAAACATTTTTGAATATATTTTATCCATTTTTTCCAAACAGTGATGGTTATTATGCCATCTGTTGATGGTAAAAATTTTCGTAACATATAAATAACAGAATTTCAAAGTTTTATCCAAAAACAACCGTGAGTTTTTCCTTCAACCACTTCCAAAGTGTAACTTATGCAAAGTAGAAGTTTTTTTTTTGAGTCAACTGAATAGGTACAAAAATTAAAATTGGTATTGGAATGGAATGAAACAAGTTTTTGTTTAAGTTTAGTAGTGGGTACTTCCACCTTTATTTTTAATTACTTCGTAAATTCGATCCGGCATGGAATCGTATAGCTTTTTAATGTAATTTAACGAAATTTCGCTCCACACTAATTTGATTGCAGAAATTAAGGTTTCTTTGTCTTCGAACTGACGACCACCCTCATAAACTTTGCGTACTAACCATCCCCAGACATTTTCTATGATGTTTAGATCAGGTGAGTACGGCGGCCATTGAAGCAACTGCACTTGTTGCTCCTCTATCCATGTTTTTATTATGCGCGCTGAGTGAATAGGCGCATTATCATGTTGGTAGGTCCAGTTTATGGGTCCAAAGATGTTAGAAAATTTAGGAAAATTTCTTTCCAAAATTACTTTATACCCAGCTGCTGTCATTCTTGATGTTACAACCTCGAGCTCAACTGTTCCATAATAACTGACTGCTCCCCATATCATGACACCTCCTTTACGACTATGATGGCGCTTTAAAAATCTTTTTTCTTTTCTTAAGTCGTGAAAATAGAAGTTGAACCCATCAGGGCCATCGAAATTAAACTTTTTTTCATCTGAAAAAACCACGTGATACTATTCTTTTTTCCAACTCAGGTGAAGTCTTGAAAAATCTAATCGCAACATTTTCCGTCTCTCGTCAAGTGGTGGTTTTTTCTTAAGTTTCATTCGTTTAAGATGGCTTGAGTTGTTGATTACTCTTAATACTGTTGAGCAACTTGCGTTTACGCCGACTTTTTGTTTTATTTTTGCCACAGAATCAGAAGAATTTGATGCACATCTTAAAATTCTTCGTCTCTCAGCTGCTGTTGTTGCTGTTTTCTTACCTCCCTTCATGTTTTTGCCGTATGCATCTTTATTTTTCAAGTAAGAATAAACTACATTAAAACTTCGGCCAACTTTATCAGCTATTGCACGTCCAGTTAGGCCTTGGTCTCTAAGTAAATCGATTTTAGCTTTTTCAACACTGTTAAGACACGTAGATCTACCCATTTTTCTTAAAATTTGAAATCAAGAATTAAATTTTACTGAAAACACTAAAATCGTTAATTTAAACTGTCAAGCACTCCAAAAAACTTATAAACAACGAAGAAAATGGCGTTGTACCTATTCAGTTGACTAAAAAAAAAACTCCTACTTTGCATATAAAACACTTTGCAAGTGGTTGAAGAAAAACTCACGGTTGTTTTTGGATAATTCTTTCGGAATTATCTGCTTAACATCTTAAGGGAATAGTTAGCATCAACAGATGGCATAATAACCATCACTGTTTGGAAAAAATGGATAAAGTATATTAAAAAATGTTTGTGCGTATTCAGTTGACGAGGAGTGTATACATAGCTAGATATTTTTAATGTCAAATCCCAATTGGCGGTTAAATTAATGTTGTTCAGTTCAGTTTATTTAATCACGGCGTTGATGTTGAAGAAAATCAAATATTTGCTCGAATTTGCTCAAATTGATTTACAAGTTTCTCAACTTATTGAACTATTTATATATAGACAAGTTATTTGATTTACTGTCAAAGTGAATCCTTTTTAACGCGAGGCTAAATTTATAAATAATTTGATGTGATAGCTCAAACTCAATGCAAACCTGATTTACCTAATTGTTTTTAGGTATTCTATAATATTTTGCATTTTGAACTCATCTTTTAATAAATTTAATAAACTCGAGTCGTGTAATTTCTTAAGACAATATTAATGGTTTTGCCAGTTAAACAGTATTCTTTTATCTGAGTATATGAAAAGCAAAGCACCAATTAAGTTGACAGCTGAGTTGACAAACAAATTGAATCTTTTTTTTTTTTCATTTGAGGACCTTAAGGTAGAACTGTAATAGTCGGAAGATGTTGGAAGAAAATTCTCTCAGTTCACTTACGCATGGAGCGGTCGGTGAGCGCTCTTCACTTCCGAAAGCAAAAGTAAAAAATTGGTCGAAACGAAGCAAAACTCAATTATGGGCACGTCATATGAATTCTTTGTATTCGTTTCGTTTCGTAGTACGACCACTTAAGTCGGCATCCGACTGTTATAGTTCTACCTTTAACCTTGAACATCTGAACATTAGAACTTAATTTATATAAGTTTATTAAAGAAATTCAATTACATTGCAGTACCTATGAATATTCTAATTTCAATAATCGCATTGGCTTAGACGTAGGTAAAGTTTTGTAACATAAATTTATAACCTGAGATTTTACTTGAATTCTAAGACCTTAACCTCAAAGATCCGATAATTCAGCGGCGGATCCAGGATTTGGACATGGGGGGGGTCCAATTACAAATAGAAAACTTAAAGAAAAATAAAACTTGCGTGGGCTTTGTGCTACATTATTTATGTGCGTGTAGTTAGCACCGCCATTTTCGATTTTCAAAAAAAAAATACAAACAAGCAAAAACAGCTCAGCTTAAAGCTTCGCGCAAACCGACGCGATGGCGGTGGCGATCGCGATAACAATGTGGATGCCGCACACGTAAATCAATGGAGGGGCACACATCAACGCGATATGTGGATTGCGTTCACGTTCCACTACTGCGTTCAGTACGCGACTGTTCTTGAACGCAGCAAGCACCATTTGATCGCTTTATCGCCGGAAGTAAAATTACAGTTTAAAAAAGAAAATTTGAAAATGACTTCAAATACTGAAAAATGAATAGAAAAAGTTCGGGAGAATTCCATTTTATATGATCTGTCAAACAAAGATTATAAAAATATAAAAAAAATAAGATATGGGATACAAATATATCGTGTTGATGTGAGCAGGTTTTTGAACGCATCTTTATCGCGCGATAAAAGTTATCGCGATCGCCAACGCCACCGTGTCGGTTTGCGCATAGCTTAAAACAGCACAAGTGTAATTTTTTTTAAATCGTGATTTTGAAAAAAAAATTGCAAATTTAAAATTTATCCCCAAAATTTGCAAATTTGCGAATTTAAAAAATACATTACGGCACATCGCATGCACAAATTGAGCACAATACAGCAAAACTTTTTTTTTTGAAAATCGAAAATGAAGGTGCTAATTTCACGCTAAGTTCTTTCGCATCATTTGCGTTCGGTCGTGAAAGTCGGAAATATGCGATTTTTGTATCTCTTCGGCTGTATTATTTTTTGAGCACAACTTTAAGTTTTTAGAAAAAATTTATTTTGGAAAAATTTCGTCCTCAAAATTTTCAAAAATATTTACGGCACATCGCAGCACAAGTTGAGCACAATGCATCACAGTTTCTTTTTCAAAATCGAAAATGGTGGTGCTAACTTCTTTTTGCCCTTGTAATATTGAATAGTATTTTAATATGTTGCTTTGGAGAGGTAGATATGACAAATTGCCTAAATCTTCAAAATTTAACATGCCGTAAGCCTTTAAACTAAGTTTCCATCATATAGGCTTTATAGCCATTTGATATTATGAGAGTTTGAAATAAAGTTTATTTTCAATACAAATAAAAAACGTTTTATAAAATTACAACTTGATATAAAACATAAACATAAAGTATATAACTATACAAAGTACAAAATCTTAAATTTCAACACCTTTACACACCGAATCAAAATCTAGATTTCGATCAAAAATCACTAAATCTCATCAAAATCAACAAGATTTCCCATACATTTTCAGATTTCGTAATCTAGTAGATTACTGCGAAATCTTCTTTTTTTTAGTTTCTATCAACACTGAAATTTGATTGAAATTTCAAACAAAATCTAGGTTCTAGAAATCTAGGTGTGAACGATTCAACGAGATTTGGAAATCTTGTGCCGAAATCCGAGATTTTGGTTCGGTGTGAAAACCGTATAAAACTGCTACGCAATCTTATGTAAGTAGATATACTCCTTTTTCCTTTTGCATTTGAAGTTTTTGAGGTAGGTATACCTATTCATTACACTTGAAGAAATTTTAAGTCGAAATTTTATAAAATGGTGGGCTTTCTGTAATTAAGACAAAATTTATGTCGAAGAGAAGTAAATATTTAATAAATAAATAAATTAATACAAAAATATTTGGTTTAAATGCTCATGGGGGGGGGGGGGTCCGGACCCGAAAACCCCCCAACCCGTGGATCCGCCACTGCGATAATTAGAACAGAAGATAAAAGCTTACCAAATAAACCCTTTTCGATATTTATATTTAAGTTGCTTAGGTAAGTTAATCCTACCTCTAGACTGATTAAAGTTAACTTAAATACCTTAACCTTCAACAACTAGCCCTTAGAACTAATGTTGTAGGTTTATTAAAGAAAAACGCAAGTAGGTACCTTTGCATATTTCAGGCTCAAAAATAACATTGGTTTAGACGTAGGTCAAGTTCAAAAATCGCATTGGCTTAGACGTTGGTCAAGCTCAAAAATCGCAATGGTTTAGATGTTGTTTTGTCACATAAATTTGTAGCCTGAAATTTTACTTTAATTCTAAGACATTAACCTCAAAGATCCGATAATTAGAACAGAAGATACCAAATCAACCCTTTTCGTTTAGGTATTATATTTAAGTTAATTCTACCTCTAGCCTGGTTAACCTCAATTTAAACACCTTAACCTTCAACATCTGGCCCTTATAGAACTAAAGTTATAAGTTATAATCAAAGAGGTTCAAGTATAGGTCTCTGTACATATTCTAGGTTCAACAATCGAATTGAAGTCAAGATTTGTCACATAAATTTTGAAGCCTGACATTTAACTTATTTCAAACCTTAATCTTTAAGATCCGATTATTAGTACATACAGAAGTAAAAAGGCAACCAGACCAAATATATAAATGTACATACATAATGTATGTACCTACCTACATATATAGATACTATAAGCGGCCGATATTTATTTAATTAATAATTAATAAAACACAACTTTTAGGATATATTGAATTTATTTTTTTTTATTAATCGCGCAAATTCACAACCAATTTACTTCGCTTTCAATCTAAAACTGAGAACCTTTTACAAGTTTTTCGCTCACCGGTAGTTCCCCTTTTTTTACGTTTCTTTTGATATTTTTATTTCGTTTGGCCTGTTACACACTTGGCCTGTTACAATACGTAGGTATATGAATTTTGTTGGCGATGCTAACAAAGCCAATTTTTTTTATTCAATTTTTTAATTTATGCAATTATTTATTTTGATGAATTAAACCTAAACGTTTTTCACCTACACTTTTATGTTATTTCAATTATTTTTTAACTCAATAAATTAGTTTGATATTTTACTTTAATTTTAAGACCTTTATTTTAAATATCCGATTGTAAGAACAGAAGCTATAAGCCAACCAAACCAACCTAATCGTACCATTACGAATAATATTTGCAAAATACCTACAACAATTTAATCAACATAACATTTTACAGACATACCTAACCTACTTAGGGCCAGTTTCACAGTGCACACTTAAGTTCACCCTGAGTTTGAGTAGACGTCAAACGCTAAGGGTCACTTAGGTTACTTTTCTATTTCAGGCGCTTAAAATGACTTCACTCAAAAGCATGATTTACGGTGGCAACACTTGTTTTTTTGACGTTTTATTTAAAAAAACATTCAAAATGGGAAGTGAGCGACGAACGCAAAATTTTCACGAAAAGGAAATAAATTTATTAATTGAATTGGTTAATGGAAAAAAAGATATAATTGAGTGTAAAAAAACTGATGCCGTCACCAACGATGCTAAGCTTCGCGCATGGAAAGAAATAGAGTCCGAATTTCAAGCTCGAAGTGAATTCTTTAGCCACCGCAATGAAATAACTTTAAAGAAAAAATACGAAAATTTGAAAAGGGACCTTAAGAAGCGGTCCGCTGATAATAAAAGGTACGGGTGGAGGGCCTCCGGTTAAAATTGAGGTCAAAAGCTTTGACGGAGTTTTAGAGAACATGCTCCATGCGAAGCAGATCCATGGTATGGAAAGTGTCTAAGTAAGTTACTGCTTGTATTTATTTTTTTTTTTATACAGATTTATTTTATTATTTTACTCATATTTCCAGAGAATTTAGAGGCAAATAATAGTCAGGAATGGATTGTAGAAGAGTTGGAAGACAAAATATCGGTGTCTATAGGTAAGGCCGAGTTTAAATTTAATTGTTTAATTCGGCTTTTTTCTTTTCAGAACTTGATGAAAATGCTCCAGAAATTAGTGCTGATCAAAGCAGAAACAATTGTAATCCCATGATTGCACCATGTTTCTCCTGGGAAAAATAAAACCCAAATAAACTCAAAAAGCCAGTTAACTCAAAACTTCATGTTTCAAAATGTATTTCTGCTACTTTTAAATCAATCAACTGTTTATTTTTAATATATATTTTTGGCTTTTTAGGCACTGAACCAAAATCCAGCTGGTCTAAGCTTGCAGAAAAAAAAGCAAAGTGGGTAGAGGAAAAAAGTCACGTGGAGGTAGAGTTGTTGCAAAAGGAGTACAATGAGCGCATGAAAATGTTGAAAAGAGATGAAGAACGAAAAGAAGAAAAATATAAACTTGAAATACAAATTCTTCAGCACCAACTGAAAAAGGTGGCATATGAAAATATTTAAAATGTATAGGTACCAGGGATGGAAAATTCGGTACAATTGTATCGAATTCGATACAACTGAGTTTGGTCAAGTACAAAAGTACAATTTGCCTTATTTCAGTACAATTCTATGAAACCTGTTTTCTTTAAATTTGCAAATTTTCTAAATCATTATTTATGTCGAATTCCTTTCAACAAAAGAATTTTTTCTGTCGTTGAAAGGAATGCGAAAAGAATGGATTTTTTTTCTGTGTTTGTGTGTGTGACACTTGACAGCAGCAATTTTGAAGTAAAACGTTAACAAAAATATTCAGTTTGGAAATTATGAGGAAGTTGTTTACAAATCAACTTACCATTGTTGAAATTTCACTAATCAGTCAGTTAATTAACTTAATACACGTAATAAAACAAAATGACTAAAAGCAACAAAATTGAACTTAATAATTCCATCAACAAAATATCAAGGTGAGTGCTTTGACTGGTAGGTATTTTGCGACGAGAATTTCCCGCAATAGACGATGAATTGCAAGAATTTGTGGAGGACAAATGGAAATATTAATATTTTAATATTTTTTACAAAATCGGTCGGCCTATTTGTCTACATCGCGACGTGAGACTTCCTATGAAATGGAGTTCCTTACAAAACAATATTCTTTGCCCATGAACAGCAGAATCACTCACGTTGATTGAATTTCGAGAAAATTATTTCCACTATCTTTTATTGCATTTTTGAATTTCACTTAACCGAGAACGGCTTAGAAATACACTGAAGAAAGTAATTATTTGCCAATTATTCGTTAAATGAAACTAAACTTATTATTGTCTGTGATTTATTTGTCACTTTTCATTTAAAAACAACGCATAAATATTTAATATATAATTCAACGAAAAATCCCTCCCACAAGCCGTTCTTTCCGTTTCCCATTCGTCAGCGAATGTCGAACGAATTTTTTCATACCAGAATATTATAAAGTCGAAATGTCGAAACAAAATGCAAGTTCAAACGTGGTCTGCCTAAATAGCAAAAGACTTGTTAAAGAATTCATCGTGCTATGATTCTGATATAAATGGAATTATTTTGAAAAATAACGTGCAAAATGCAAGTATTTTGACAGAAGAACTTTTAGACTGAAAAATAATTATATAAATAATTTTCACTTCTGTCAAAGTGCTTGCATTTTGTACGTTTTTCAACTTTTTTTATTTTAAAGTAGTTATTTCTTTATATTTGATATTTTTTGTGTATTTATGTATGTATACATATATATGAATTGATTTTGTTTATGTTTTAAAGAATAAAATATTTTCGTTACATATAAAATATTTTTGCATTCAATAAAAAAAAATTTCAGTACAATTGACTTCATTTCAGTACAATTTTAAAGAAGTTTTCAGTACATTAAAAAAATGTCATTTTCCATCCCTGATAGGTACCTATTGTACTTGTACATTTCTCTAAAGGAATTTATGTATTTAATAAAACATGTGCAAGGACAAGAAAACTTTTTTATATACAATATTCCTTTTTAAAACTGTAGACTTATACCTGTGGGCTCATCACGTAAAACGTTCCAAAAATATTGTTATGAAGATGTACCTTTATTTTTCTGTATATGATTGATAGAATTAGTGAAAATGTCTTATTGTTTCATTTTATATGATGAGACTCCTGCTTTCATCACGAGCAGGCTAGATCGCTACCACCGACAAAAAACTCCACATTTCAAATGCGTTGGGTAACCATAGACACAAGATCTTTCTGCATTCAATAGAGTCACCAACTAACGAATCGCTTTCAGCTTGTGCCAACAAAAAAAACACATTATTCAGTTTTAAATAAATTGTGTATATACCTACACTATTTTACATGTTTACAAAGTAATTATCGATCAATAATCTTCGTGTGCTGTTATTCCCAGTTGTTCTTACAGAAAATCGATTGTTAGGTACACTGAGAACGTTGGAGACAAATTGGTCCAACTCTGGAGAAAGTATTGGAGCTGTATCATCGTTGTGTATGCAGCAGATGTTTTGTTTTGTAAAACTGCGGTAGCTACTATAATGCTTTCCGCTGTTCTTAAGCTCATTCGGAGTCCCAAAGATAGAACTGGAAAACGACGCTTCCACACACCATAAGATCGTTCTATACAATTCCTTGTCCTAATAAGCGATTCATTGTAAAGATTTTCAGCATTAGTATTAGTCTGGGATAAAGGTGTAACCACTAACCATATATAGTTCGTGTTTTCATATCCACTGTCAGCAACTACAAGACCATTTTCAAACTCTCCACATTCTAAACGATGACAGATACGAGAGTTTTTAAAAATTTTGGTGTCATGAGCAGATCCCGGCCACCTTGCAACAATGTCCAAAAACTTTAGTTTGCTGTCACATATAGTTTGAACGTTAATAGAAAAAAAACCTTTTCTATTTCGATACAACTCAGCATCCTCACCACCTGAAGGAAAATTATTTTTTTAAAGTTTTTATCTGGAATTCTTGCTCAATTTACCTGGTGATAATATCTTGACATGTGTGCAATCTATAGCTGCAATAACGCGTGGAAATTTTGCACGCTCGTAAAACTTAATTTTTGAAATTCGCTTTTCCTCTTCAGTCTTTGGAAAATTAAAAAAATTAATCTCGAAGCAGTGCTATACAATGTGAAACAAGTCTTTTAACTCGGGAAACTGTGCTTTCAGATACTCCAAACAAGTCTCCAACAGTTTGCAACATTCCTCCAGTGGCGTAAAAACGTAAAGTTATTAAGATCATTTGTTCCGGAAAATGCGCATTGTTCCTAAAAATTAACTTTTAATAGTTTTGCAAAATCTGTTACATAAATATTATAGCTCACCATTGTTTTTTGTGTTTAATCTGTTGTGCAATCAAACTAAGTAAGGTCAAAACTGCTTCCTTGCTCATACGAAATCTTATTCGAAAATCAACATCGTCATATAAATGAAAGAAACCTGGTCGGTCTCTTAAAACTTTTTGTCTTCGCATAATAATAACACTAATAATTTCTTCGTACTCATAGGCACTATCATAATCAGAATCCATTTCTCTTTATTTATTTACTTTATGCTTTTATTTGATTTAAGAATTGGTTCACTGCACCAAGAATATATTTTGCGCTGACTTTTTAAAAATTTTTTTAAATCTGACAAGATGAAGATGACAACAGTGATGTCAAATAATAAAGTAATACTTAAGTGGCCAACATTGGCCAACTTCGGAATTGTTAAAAATAGCCATGAGAGAGCACGCGGTATAAACTTAGAATAAGAAGAAAAGGAAGAGTTATATATCACATATACAGTGTATGTGAGTAGCACCAAAAAAAAAAAAAGGTGTCTATGTCATTTTGCCGAAAGTGTTTAGAGATTTTCAATCGTTGAAATAGTGAAAAAAGATAATTAAACTAAATAAAAAAATGAAATTAAAGTGAGAATAGTGAAAACTTTTAGGACTTCATTATAAAAAATATAAAACAACATGTGGTGCTGTGAAAAATTGTGTAAAAACACATATAATATGGAGTTAAAAATCTTTTTATTTCACGGGCTGATTGTGTCTCAAATTCCACATAAATTAATGCGAAGTGATTTTTTTTATGTAAATACATTATAGTAGAATACTTTAAAATTGGTATTTCATGGCATTTTGCTATAAAAAAGCCTTATTTGTTGAAAATACAAATATACTTTGAAACGTGATATATCAGGTGCCTATCTGTCAAAATTGAAATTCTCGCCCAGGGTAGAACTAGCTTTTGTTGGTGATGGCAAGGCGCTCAAATACAATGAGCGCCCGCAGTGCAGAGTAATTTTACTTACTTTATGTGGAATATGAGACACAGTTTACCTGTGAAATGAACAAAAGTTGCACTGCTTATTATAGGTGTTTTTATAGGATTTAACGGAGCACCGCATGCAGTTTTATATTTTTATTTCAATGAAGGATAGCATATATTCAGTTAATTTACTTTTATTTCACTTGTTTATTTAATTTACTAAGCTTTTTTTTCTATTTTGACGATTTAAAATCTCAAAACATTCCTCAAAAAAAACAACTAAAAATTCCTTTGGGCGCCCCATGATTTAGCTGACTAACTACATTCCTTCCCTGTGTGTGAATGAATTTGTGTTTGTGTAACTCACACTATTTTGAAAATGCTTCATACTTTTTCCTCGATACGCCCGTTCATCTCCCAGTGGGAAATTTCATCCTCACTGAAAAATTTAGCTGAATTCAACATTAAATTCAAGTGCCACTTCTTCGAAGAAACAGCAAGCACTGATTTAGTTACTGTAAAGTAATGCATAGTTTCACCAGTTCATGGTTTTATGCACATTGTCTGCTTTGTAAATCAAGTGAGTTTAATGCGGAATTAAAAGATTCTATTTTAATAGGTTAAATTATGCGATGATTCAATCGTTGACAAGTAATGCATAAGTTCAGCAGTTCGTTGTCTAGATTCACTCGTCTGCTTTGTAAAGTATACTTTGAGAGAGAAGAAAAAATAGTTCTCCCACGATGCTCTCTTTTTTTCTTGTTATTTCCCTGAGCAAGAAAAGAATGAAAACTACCCTTTCCTTCACAGTACACATATTAAAGGTAATAAGTTGGAAATGTCAAAAAATTAAAAATGGCTGTTCGTGTGCCCACAGAAACTCAACGCGCATCATTAGAAACAACAACAAAATATTGAAATAAGACAAGGAAAGGGGCACTGAATCCACCATTTTACCACCATAATACCTCGATTTTGACAGATGCGCAGAACTGAACAAAAATGAAAACGCTAATGATATTACCTTTAATATGTGTACTGTGCCTTTCCTTTACCTGACGCGATCAATATGAGGATTTCTGTGAAGAAAAGTAATATATTATCCTTTCATCAGACATTTATCATGAACTGAGCATTGTGTATATCTAATTTAAAAAACTCACTTAGAAAAATAAAATTCACAGTATGTTCATGCTTTGGTTTTTATAAGGGTCGGTAAAAATTGACCATAATTTGCGTCTTAGAGACGCATTTTGGAGTTTAGGTCACTTACCTTTTAATTGAATTATATATTCAATCGTTCCAACTTAGGAGAAGTATTTTTCTAATTTATGAATTAAATATTCAGCGATTAAGCAACTCCCAATTCCCTATTGATTTCACTACTAAATTTTCATCGAAAATAATAAATATTAAGCTGATCAATAACTAAGTAACACGCAATTAGTGACTTTTTTGTTGAATATTCATCATATTTTTCATTGGCAAATATTGAGGTAGTGAAATAACAAGTCAAAATTATTTAGCGATTTCATAAAAGAATTTTCATCATATTTTTCATCAAAAATTAAAGATCTGATGTTACTTTTGTTTAAGTATTTCTTCGCTGAATATTCATCATATTTTTCACCGGAGTCCTCAGTCCAACTGGTGAATAAGCAACTTCCAAGGAAGTAGTGATTTAGTTGTGGAATTTTCATCCAGATGGTTGCATGTGCACCCCGCCAATGACATGCCCATGTTAAAATCCTCGATGTATTCCGCACAAAGGAAGCGGGTGCTGCTCCCTTTCCTCAAGGAAGAAGCAAGATATTCACCATTGAATTTTTAGAAATTTCCCACTGAGCTATTTCTTCTTCTATAAGGGTATAAAAGATAATAGAATACAAACAAAGGTGGTGTGTATCTATATATGTAGATAGACATGCAGTAACTTTTTTGTTCGTTTGTCGCGAATTTCGAAGAAAGGGTAGCAAGGATTTTCTTTTGGTGTTTTTTTTTTGGTAGGTACGTAGTAGGTACCTATAAATATAGGTTCGTACCACTGATGGAAAAAGCCTTACTATTGTACTGAATTCAGTACAATTTGATTTTCTCAGTACGTAAGTACATCTTTCCCATTTTCAGTACAATTTTGAATTGTTTGTACAAAATTGATAATTTTCTCTTATCTTCATTAAAAAAATCTATGTGCGTGACCTGCAATTACCCAATATCAAAACCATCCCCACTTTAAAATACTGAAATGAATATATAAGAGTACATTTTTAGCTTCCAATTTTTAAGTTCAAGTGACCTCAACTCCAAAAGTTGCGTTTCGCCCACGTACGATAGATGGGCTCATCATAATATATTCAATCGCTCCACTTAAACAGAAGTAATTTTCTAATTATCTTCATCTATGTTATTATTTTGCTTCCAACAATGAAATTTATTTTTAAACAATTATGTAAAAATTTTATATAAGGGAATCTTTTGATGAAAAGCCTTTATTGGTTTTTGCAAAATCGCCTACCAGTTATGGAGATATATTGCGTCACCGAATGTGAAATCTTATACACTTATAAAAAGTTCAGTGAAAAAATTATACAGAGCTTCAAAAATCATGCTAAAATGTTTTTCATAACATTTCTGCTAAGATATTAGATGAAGATTGGATTTCGATGACGTTTTCTCAAACGCGCTTCAAAATTTCTCACAAAGCGCAGCATTGGATGGTCAAGTTAACTCTATCGTTCAATTTGTTTTAAAGTTTTTACCTAATGAACACACAAATATTGAAGCTATAAACAACGAATTTAGAGCTCTGGCTGACTGCGAATATAATAAGAAACTGAGAAATCTATCTGTATGGGAATTTTAGGCAAAAATTTGGCATTTGAAAAATGAATTCAATGAGTTTATGTTTCAAAATATTCATCGAATTATTCCAGGTGCCTTTTGTGTTCCTCATTCTTTAGCAAACGTTGAAAGAATTTTTTCATATCAAAATATAATAAAAACTAAATTAAGAAATCGATTACAAATAATTTATTAAAACGCATTATAAATTAATTCGTATACAATTGGTGGTAGCACCTTTAAGTTGTTGTTGTTCAGAAATTCAATGAAATTGACGGAATAAAGAATGGTCAAGTCTAATAAAATTACATTCTAGTATGAATAATACAATAAATAATAATAATAAATTAAGAAATCGATTACAAGTTCCAATGAGTTCTCTACACTGTTGAAACCAAAAATCTTTTAAAAAAGGAATGTTGTCAGTTTTGTAATTAATAAATATCTTGTGAATAAAAAGGTGACAAACAATCCTCTTCAAAAAGAAGAACTTTTAGAGTTAAAAAAAAATGTTAATTACCTAACTTACTATTATTTTCTTATCTAAGGCACCAGTTATACGTAAAAATCATTGAAAATTCTATTTTTAATTTTCTGATGTTTAGGAAGCAAAATCAGCGATTATTTTAATGGCAAAATAAACCTGACAGTTTAATAATGATTTAGGCTCCTTACTTGATAGGGGATCCGTCCGTTATTTATTTAGCTATAACAAAGAAGTTCCTTATTATATTGCCCTAATATTTATAACAAATGAATTGTTTTTTTTGTTCTTGTTAATAAATCAATGTTATCATTAAATTTGGGTTCTTGCTAGTTTTTATCCATTTAAAAGAGCCCAGTACTATTTGTTCTTTTTCAGTACTATTTTGTTTCAGCATTCGGTACAATCGAAAAAAGTCGATTTCCATCACTGGTTCGTACATAGTTGGTTATTTTGTATTCCAGAGAAATTAAAGAAAATTATTGTTCATTAATTTATTTACGTGTGAGTTCAACAGTAATTGTGAGGTAGGTAGGTAGGTGTAGGTAGGTAGGTGTAGGTAGGTAGGTATGTAGGTGTGAAATGTGTGTGCTCCGATTTAAGGAACACGGTAAGGGTTTTATTTTTATTCTATTTTTACTTGCGATATATAGGAACTAAATGTTCATACATATGTACATATATGGCAAATTATGGATTCGTAAAAACATCGAACTCGGGATTTTGATCAAAGTTGACATTACGATCATAGCGAAGTCGAAAAATTCTGTCCCTCTGTCTGTCATTCGGCTGCAGCGTTTTTTAGGCGTCGTTTTTTTCATTTTTTTGAGACCAAAAATAACGGTACCTGCCGTAAAAATGTTTGTAGCAAAAAATTTAAATCTTATTTTTCTCAATAACGTGCCCACAACTTTTTTAAAAAAAAAACTTCAGTAATTTTTTTTACAAAGTCAACCATTTTATTTAAAAAAAAAGAGTGTGCGTACTTATGTACACGCGCTAGAAGTAAAACTTCTTTCACGACAACAGGGCAAGTATTTTTCAAGTCCTACCACTCAGAGCACCCGATTTGAAACTCAGAACCGTTGCAAAATCGTGACGCTGAGTTTTGTAATTCGTGACGGGAATTTGTATGTCGGTTTGACATGTCACTGACAGCTCCATAGAAAATTTTTTTACCCCCATGCCGCAAAAGAAGTTTTACTTCAAAAAATATCCTAAAAATGATTAAAAATGGTAGGTACCTCCAATAGAACTATTTGTTAGATTTTCGATTTTCTCAAAAACAGCTCAACTGATATTGATCAATTTTTTATGCAAAATGTTTGAAAAATTTTTAAAAGTTTTGTTTACCAAAAGTTTAAATTTTTTTTTGAGAACTTAATAATTCGCAAACTACTACCTATGTCAATTTTTATTAAACTTGGCACCCAGCAGTTCTTTAACACTATCTAGCAGATTTTAAATGAAAATTATTCTTATAACCAAAAATAACGGTAGGTACCTCCCAGACAAATGTTTAAAAACCGGTATTGAAAATCTCATTTTTCCAAAGTCAAAAACGGTTCACACGATTATGATTAAAATTTTTGTGTGAACTTATACCTGTGCGATCTACTATTTTTTTGGAAAAAAAAATTATCTAACATTTAAAAAAGGTATCTCTCATAGAACCATTTTTTTGATTTTCGACTAGGTATCTCATTATCAGTTGAACTGATTTTAATAAATCAGTTGGGGTTTAATTGGCCCCCACAATGGTTTTCAGTATCAGTTATTATCAGTAATAACTCCCAAATGGTAAGTTGTACAAAAAAAATGTCGAAGACTAATTTGTAACTTGAAATATTTCCTACAAAAAAGATTAACATACTTTTTTTCATACAAATAACGGTTTTTGAAATTCGAATTAATTCCAAAATTTTGCATTTTATGACAAAAGCAGTATTTATTGTTGGTTCATTATATGGACATGATTTTAAGATATCGTTCCATTATATTTGTCCACCCCTTTAGGTGGAAGGGGCAAATTAAAAAAAAAATTTCTAAAAAAGAAAATGAATATAAAAACACTAAAAACACAACGGCAACACTTACAATTTTGTGTTATAGCTTATCTTAAAGCCAGATATTCATTCTTAATGCATGTTTTTAAATAAAGTTATTTTAGCGCTTAGTTTTTGAATAAATGGTTTAAAAAAAAAAATATAAAAATAATTTTGGTAATTTTTTTCGAAAACTAAAAGACACAGCAGTCTGGTTTTAATAGATTTAAATAATTTTTTTTTAACAAAAGCTTCAAATAAGTTCTTATAATATTGTGTACAAAAATTTTCAAAAAATTAAATTTTTGATTTTTAAAAGTAAATCAGTAAAACTGATAATGAGATAGTCGAAAATCAAAAAAATGGTTCTATGAGAGATACCATTTTTAAACTGCAGAAATTTTTTTTTTATTAATATGGTAGATCGTATAAATATTAGATTACACAAAATTTTTAATTAAAATCGTGTGAGCCGTTTTTGAGAAATATGAGATTTTCAATACCGGTTTTTAAACATTTGTATGGAAGGTACCGGTATTTTTGGTTATAAAAATAATTTCAATTAAAAATCTGCTAGACAATATGTTAAAAAACTGCTGGGTACCAAGTTTAATAAAAATTGACCGAGTCGTTTTAAAATTATTAAGTTCTCAAAAAATAATCCAAAAAAAAGGGGAGAGTATGATAACTGTGGCGCCAAGAAATGAAAACGGTTTTTTGTAGAACACTTTAATATAAGCATTTTTTACTATGGGAGGGGGTCTATCTCCCCCCATTTGGGCGGCAGGGGCAATTTCATGAAAAAAGTACTAAAAATGGAAAAAAATTATTAAAAAATAACGGTAATACCTACAATTAAGTATTATACATTTTTTTAAAGCCAATACTCTGTTCTATGGCGCCACAGTTATCATACTCTTGCCCAAGTTTTTTTTTTTAATTTTGGTAGGTAGGTATAGGTTCCTACAACCTTTAAATATTCTCTAAAAAAAAAGGTGAATGGTTTTATGGGTTTTCTAACCATTTTTTGGAAATTTTTTTTACAAAATGGTTGCCTTTCTATAAAAAAAATTACTGATTATTAAGATTTTCATTTTTTGGTAAAAAAAATTTGTATGGTCTGTATGGTCTTAAAAAAAACAATGAAAAAAATGGGTCCAAAAACGCTAGGTACCAACTTTGAAGAAAATCGACCAACCCGTTTAGGGTGCAGCCGAAGGACAGACAGACGGACAGAATTGCTAGACACGCTATCATCGTAATGTCAACTTTGATCAAAATCCCGAGTTCGATTTTTTTTACGAATCCATAACTTGCCATACTTATATGTATGTACATATGTAGTTCCTCAATAAAGTAAAAATAGAATACAAATAAACCCGTGCAAAATGACCATGTCATACCGTGTTCCTTAAACCGGAGCATACACATTTCACACCTACCTACCCACACCTACCTACCTACCTCACAACTTTTGCGTTAATAAATTAATGTACAGTAATTTTCTTTAATTTTTCAGGGAATACAAAATAACCAACTATGTACGAACCAAAGGTATACCTACCTAGGTACACACATACCTACCTCACAAAAAAAAAATCCTTGCTACCCTTTATTCGAAAATCGCGAAGAACGAACAAAAAAGTTACTGCATGTCTATCTACATATTATATAGATACACACCATTGCCAATCATAAGCAAAAAACTAAAAAAAAAAACAACCACCGCAAGTCTATTCCACTCGCCACCAACTAAAGCCTAGTACGCTGCTGATGCGAAACGAAATTTTTCTGTGATCTCCAAACAGACAACGAAACGATTGCGAAAACACAACAGAAAATATCCTTGGAGAGTTTCACTAATTCCAAAAACAAAATCAAACATAAATCAGAGAAACCCATGATGTAAGAAAATGATAAACACAAAAAAACACAAATAAAACACAAATGTCATTTTTCCGCACACAATAAATAGACTGTATAATTAATTCAGTGCGAAAAAGGAGCGGAGACTTCTCCAAATAATCTGCTACAATTATAAATTTCGCTCTTCGAACAGCGTACTGCAAAACGAAAAGCAAAACGAAAGGCGTGTTTTTTTGCAAGCCCGGGGGGAATTGGTTGAAAAAAACGACAGCGGGTATTAGCGACGCCATGACAGTAAAAAACATGGAGTTTTCCTACAAACTATCGATAACATGTAAGCAATTCATGCCGGTAACACAGTTTTTCGGTGCGCTTAAGTTAAACCCCGAGAATTCTCCGGGTTTAGTTGTTGTTGCATTTTACATGTTAATTGTTTAGCACCGACGTCGTTTTTTTCATCCAATTCCCCCCGGGCTTGCAAAAAAACACGGCTGAAATTTTCCGTTTCTGATTTCGTTGTCTCATGTTTGTATGGGATTTTTCGTTTCGCATCAGCAGCGTACTAGGCTTAAGGCTGGCATCGCTTCATAAAAAATTCAATTTATACATCATTCATACTATTCCTACGAAAGACAAAAACAACAAATACTTTTGCCTTTGAGAATAGAGATATACATACATACAAATTTTAAGTTGTATACAGGCAGAGATCTCGAAATTGCAAATGTCAAAATTATAGCGACATTGTATATAAACATTATAATATTTAAGTAAAAAATTGGATACAAAAATATTCATGTTTATATGCAATAAAAGTGATATCAGCTCCTCCATGGGAAATGACGAGCTAATCCCGCAACTTAAAATTCAGTTTCATGATAGTACTATAGGTTCTATATACAATGCCTGAGGGAAATTTGAGGGGGTTTTGGCACTGAGGGACGAACTGTGAAACTGGCCCTTAATAATGTAGCTATGTATGTATATCATTTTTGTTCCCGATGCGAAGCCAATTTTGTTTGCCACCAGCCACTGTGCACTGTAGTAGTGGTTTTTATTGCACACATTCCACTCCAACCAACGTCTTGCACACGCCCTTACAGCAATGTATATTCTTTGTGGGTACGTTTTTTTCTTTTTCTTTTTGTTTTCTTGTTCCTCACGTCATTTGCCGTGATGAAATTAGTTCTCAAAAGCCAATCTTTCACGTTTTTAGTATGAAAATTTGTAGCCTGTCATTTTATCTTTAATTATCTATCTTAATATTAAGCATACGATAAGGGTGCAGTGCTGAGTAATAGGCTTCTAAGTGCGCTCAAATCGAGTGATTTTAAGATTTTATACAAATTCAACTATCCTCCACTGAAGCTCGTCGGTTGGCGACGATCAACGTGTAGGTACGATTCATCGATTGTGTATTTAGGTTCATTTTGGTATTTTCTTTGGTAACACCAACCAAAAATTCGATCCTGAGCCCCCTATACGCTAGAGTTCATTTCGTTCATTTGTTATATATTTCATTTGTTCATTTAATCATTTTTGTAACACCATATTTTTCTCAAAACGACCCTATAAACATTTTCAATGTTAAAACTTTGAACAAGCGGTATTCTTTTTTAAATTTGGTGTTCTTCGCATGCAAATCTGGAAAGCCTACGAACAGGGTTGGCCGAATTAAGTACATTTCATTTTCTACATCATTAACTACGCGTAGTTAATTTAATAAACTACACGTCTTATTTACTACAAATTGTTACGTTTTCATATACATACATAGTAAATTTAGAAAAATAATAAAATTTGAATAAAAATTTGAACATTTAAACTCAAAATTCAAGCTTCAAAGTTACAACTGACAGATCATTTGATATTTGAAGTTAAGTTTGTTACAATTTGTTTCATTAACTACATTTAACTACGTTTAACTGCATAAACTACGTAGCAATTAATGTAAAAAATGTAGTGGCCATCCCTGCCTACGAACACTTCTACTTTTTTTGGTGTCCGTTTTATCATCTTCTTCGTATTCTGTTTCCTCAGACCAGTAAGAACAAAGCACGAACGCAATAATTTTGTCTATTCCCCTGACGTTTCGCCCTTTTTCTTAACTCGGCGTTTCACTTTTTTGAAATTCTGTTGATTTTTTCACATTGTTATTAGGTAAGCCTCCGCTTAAACATTTCTAATGTTAAAAAATCGCCCGGAAAGCTAGATTTTGGAATAAAGTCTTAAGAAACTGTCGTTCAGGAATAACTCGCAAATGGTTTGTTGTGAAGAAAAATTGCCAAAAACTATTTTGTAGCTTAAAAAATTTCCTAAAAAAAATACAAACATACTTTTTTCATATTAATAACCTTTTTCTACTTTGTGATGAAAGTATATAATTTTGTCTATTGTTGTTACATTATATATAAGCATGATTTTATTATATTGATCCACTCTATTTGTCCACCCCTTTATTGAAAAAAGAAAATGAATATAAAAACAAAACGGCAAAACTTACAATGTCTTGTTGTAGATTTTTAAAATCCATTCATTCATTCCTTAATTATGTTTTTAAATTAAGTTATTTTAATGCTTAGTTTTTGAATAAATGATTTTTATAGTATGTATTTTGATACTAATTTTGTGGGCTTTAGGTCTTCTTTGTTTAACTTTTTGTTAAATAAACGACGTTTCACACGTGGTTACGTGCTTCTTCAGGTCTCTATAAGATTTAAACAAATAAATACGTGCGAAACGTCGTCTATTTAACAAAAAGTTAAACAAAGAAGACCTAAAGCCCACAAAATTAGGATCAAAATATATACTTTAAAATTAAAAGATCACGAAAAAGGAATTATAAAATGATTTTTAAACTCTTAATTTTGAAAATTTTATTTTAAAAAATTTTGAGTTTAACAATCTTTAATTCAAAAACGAAGCAATAAAATAACTTAATTTAAAAACAAAATTAAATAATGAATTACTGGCTTTTTAAAAAGCTAATTTTAAAAGCTATAGTGCAGGTGTTGACATGACGTTGTGGTTTTGTATTGATCTTCTATTTTATAATTTTTTTTAATTTAGCCCTCAAACCTAACGGGGTTGACAAATAGGGTGGGCCCAATGTCTTTAAATCACGTTAATAAAAATGTACCAACAATAAAATAAAACTGATGCTTTTATCACAAAATGCACAATTTTTGTACTAAGCCTTAACTCTTCACCGATTGGTTTATTTCGAAAACGGTTAATTATTATACCTATGAAAAAAAGTATGTTAGTATTTTTGTAGGAGATTTTCTAAGCTATAAATTAGTTATTTTATAACTTACTTTTTCTGTATAACTTACTATTTGGGAGTTATTCCTGAAAATCAATATCGATGAGGACTTTTGACAGTTTCTTAAGACCACGATGAGGAGCATCTTTACAAAAATCCAGTTTTTCGGCGATTATTTCCTGATTGGGCTGTTTTTATGGCTTTATTGACTGGGGCTACTAACTAAATGTTCGCTGTAGGTACACTTCGACGATTTTAATTAGAATACACGCTTCTTCTTCTTTGAAACATTATCCATTGCATATACATATGTACGTACATATTAACATGAATGTACCTACATTACATTTCTTAAAAATCCACAAAAGTATTCACAATAAATTTATACCTATTGAATTTTCAAAAAACTGTTTTTTTTTTAAATACTGTTCTTGTAAATGAATGGAACACCTATGTATATGCGCACTTATCTTTTTGTTTTTTAAATTAAAAAAATTGTACCTTCCCAGTAATTTTTTTTATTAATGTTTAAAAAATAAATAAAATGAACTCCACTAAATAGCCACATACCTATGTATATGTATATATATAATATTCACCTAGATTTATTATTCTTTTATTTTTGTTGTATAGATAGATAGATAGATAAATTCTTTATTTTACATAAATAATTTACAACATAGTTATTATACTTATTGGTCGTGGCTATTCTGCGGTCTGCCTGAAATAGCTACCTACTTACTTACTTATATTCATTTGTGCATATGAATATAGGTAATTACATACCTAATATTAACCTAAAAAATAATATACCTACCTATATCTAGGTATTTGCAATTTAAACTTTGTTGGTACCTATTAATGTTAAATTCGTCCATATCCAATAATGTTGTTGAGAAAAAAATACAAAATAAAAACCTTTTTACATAAATCAGACAATGAATTTAATTTGGAGTTTATATTGTATCTAACGGTGTGGATAGATTTAGTTGGTTTTATCAGAACAAAAACATAAATGTTAAAAAAGAGCCAAGTTCTTCTATAAAAAATCATATACAGTACGTTCTCGATTAACGCAACTCTCGATTCACGCAACTCCTCGATTTTCGCAACAGTTGAATTTATATCATTGTTGACGCAGTAATCGCAACTCTTCAAAAAAAATTGACTCGATAAGTGCAACTTTTGCAGGCAGATCCAATCAAAAAATGTTGGAATGTTTTGATGGCTTCTCATAATAATTGGGAAGATGAAAATGAGCTACCTTTGAGCACATTTAGATCTAAAATTATCAATGAACACGCGGTCGTAGAATCCATATCAACTCTCTTTATTGAAATTTTAGTCAATGAATCCATTTCGAATGAAGACTTGTATGATTGGGTACGCGAAACCATTTATAACAATGAGGAAATCTATGAAGACAATGAAGCAGTTGAAATATCAAAGTAAAGTGGGCCTGAGGTTGAGATTCCTGCTCCCAAAATAAAGGCTGAAACTGCAATGCAAGCTTTCAATACAGAAATTCGATGGGCTGAACAGAATTCAGCACCTATTGAACAAATGTCGAGTCTTCAAAAACTGCGAGAAATGGCGAAAATATTTAATATATTAAGGGCCAGTTTCACAGTGCACACTTAAAAAAATAAGTGGCACTTAATTTTGACATTTTGGCACTTTAGCCGCAGTTTTACTACCTGAGTAAGTGGAACTTAAGTGGCCAACATTGGAGACTTAAGTGTCACTTATTCCGATAAGTTTACACTTGTGAAATTGGGAATTACTTTTCCATATTTGGCACTTAAGCGTCACTTACTTCACTGTGAAACTGGCCCTAATTAATATTTACAAATCCAAACAAAAATGTCCAATTTTTTCCAAAGAAAATAATTATAGCTATATAGAGAATTTATTATTATTATTATTATTTTTTATTTATTTATTTTGGTTTTGTTTCTTATTATTTATGTGTTATTGAAAAATTTAATGCTTTAAATATATTATATAAGTGCTGGTTTTCTGATTTTCGCTTTGCATTTCGAATTGAGCCTACAAAATTATTTACTCGGTTATTGCACCAACCTCGGTCATTGCAACCACCCTTGTTTTAATTAGTTGCGATAATCGAGAATGCACTGTATGTAACAAGTCAGCCGTGAAAAGTAGTGAGATCTAAAAGTATGCCAAGTTCTTACTTTATAAAGTTTTAATATCAAATATTTAAAGTAGATTACTATTGAAGCAACTCCAAATTATGAGAAAAATTTATTATTTAACCTTCCGATCACAACATAATATTTAAAATTACATAGACCACAACAGGGGTGATATAACACCCCAGCAAGGATTTAATCAAAAAAAATACTTTCAAGGATAACAAAAAATATTTAGTGAAACGTAACACTTCATAGACTTTAATAAAAACAGAAAATTCATAAAAAAAAAAAAATAAATTATGTAAGGAAATACAATTGATTAGAGGCGATTTATCCATCGCCATCGGAGGGTTGGGCTCCCCTTCATTTGACTTAGGTGGGTGTCATAATGGACCCATTTTCTTAAAAATTTTCGCATACATAAAAGACAACGTGGGGTGCTATGTAACCCCAGTGCTCACGTTATGCCTTCATTTTAACAAACCAAAGCATAGCGCGGGTACTGCTGATCAGCAAATCATACCTTAGATATTAAATGACAAATATATTGAAAGGTAGAAAGATAACTCCAGCTAAACCAAAATTACAGTTAAAATAAAATAGCCTGGGGTGATGGAGAACCCCTGTTGTCATCCGAAGGTTAATGACTTAAATTTGGCGGTTCACTGGTCAAGTTTTCAAATACATAGTTTTGAATTGTGATTGTGAGTAATAAAAAGAAAACTTGCCAAGTAAACCGCCAAATTTAAGTCATTAAATAATAAATTTCTCTCATAATTTGGAGTTGCTTCAATAGTAATTTACTTTAAATATTTGATATTAAAACTTTATAAAGTAAGAACTTTTTTCCTTCGTATGCACCACCAGGCCTACCGCTGTGCGAAATAACAAGTTTCTGCGGTGTCGGGAAGTGCTCCATAATTTTGATGATCTGTCAGTGAGTGAGTGAGTTACGGTTTTCGAGATTTTTGACATCTTATATCTCGGGAACCACTTACGCTAAGGAGTGGTGCTTGTGCTTGGCTAGCCTACCAAATGTTCCCAATTTGAAGTTCCTGACTTTATTGGTACTGAAGTTAGAGGGGGGTCGAAAATCGCCTGAGTTTGTTCCTGTAAAAAGGGTGTAATGCCAGAACTTGGCTGGGCACTACCGTGCCCTGCCCTTTTTTTTTTTTATTAAAATTATACCTACCTATACCTACTTATACCTACCTATACTTACCTATACCTACCTATGTTGTATGTACCTATCTTAGAAAACAAAATTGAAGAAAAACACAACCAAACTCACAAATCAATCATCATGACGTCATTTTTATTTTCATTTCCTGAATGAGAACGAAATAAAAAAAAATAAACAATACATACTTTTCTCAAGTAAACGTCATTTGGCCTTGAATGCCCTTTTTTGTAAACACTTCAACAGACAAACCAAACGGTTCGTTATTGTATTGTTCATTCCAAATAAAAAGAAAAAAATTATTGCCTTTTTTTTACTCGACCATAAAAAATTGTGAGCAAATTTCCCAAAAAGGACCAAACACGTAAAATGATTGTTGTATTTGATAGAATGATACAATAATTATTAAATAATTCGTCGCGGCGATACTAGCGCCCCATGAAGTATATGTGTCCCCACCTAGCGCAGGATTTACCCGGTGTCCCTTCTATTTGTAATTATTCAATGATAATACGTCCATGCTTTTGCCTTTGAGAATTGGGATACAGTAAAACCCGCTTAAGAGAAACTGCAAAATGTCACAGTCTTTCTTTCACTTAAGCGGGTTTTTCACTCAAACGAACTCCGCTTAAGTGAAAAAAAAATTAAACTTAAGCGGAGTCCGGATAAGTGAAAAAAATTGCACTTAAAAATTCCAAAAAGGGTTCTGAAATATCAGAAATTCAAATGTCCTTTTCGTGATGAAAATTTGGTGGGATGAAAAATAAAAAAGAAGTAAAAGCGTTCAGCTAATTTTTTGTTCTGTTCTATTAAATTTTTTGTTCACTTAAGAGTTTTTTTCAATGAAAAATATTAAATTTAATTGGTAATTGGTCGACAAATACTCGGGGATGAAAAGTGTTTCAGATAAGCGGGTTTTTCTCTTAAGCGGGTTTTACTGTATACATTTTGAAGAGTAATCAAATTTTAAATTGTATCCAGGTAGAGAGATCCCTCGCTCTCGATCTTTATATTGGCCAATGCAACATTTAGCAAATAGCAACATATAAAGACTGGGATCCATATTAGATCCCAGTCTTTAATTTTTGAGTTCCAATATTTTGTATGGGATGCGACATCTTGGTATTATATTATCTTTGGTTAAAGCATTGGTTACTAACTTTCAAGGTAGGGTGGCCGGTTGGTGAACCTACGCTGAAAAAACCACACCGCCCTCTAGTCGTAACTTACGTCCGCGTTTTCTATTGTCTTTCGTATTTTAAAATAATATTAAAAGTAATGATCTTTTTTGGCATGATGTGTTTTCGTGATAAGTGAGATTATATTAGGTGGAGCATGTCAGTCCATTATACACAACCAATCCGAATTCTATTAAAACTCAAGCTTATTACAAAGGTAATATTATTACCATCTTAAGATGGTCACTTAAAAAAAAAAACGTTTTAAAAAATTCCTTTTGTTACTTAATATTTCAGGAATGGAATTGGAGGATTACATAAGGGCTAGATATTTTTCAAAATGTAAAAATTTATAGGGTGAAATGAAGTAAAAATGAAATAAAAATTTGTCGCATATAAATAAATTCTATGGGGTGAAACAAAAAAATGTGTCGTTAACAATCAAAACATTTAAAAAACTTTTAAAATGCCCTTAATATATTTAAAAAAAAAACTGACTGAAAAAACATTACTCTAGGGACAAATATAAAAGGCTCTAAAATTTACTGCATTCAACTATTTTAATAATTTGAGAAATTGTATGTTTTCTCTTTTTACTCGGTTTCATGTTCAATTTTTTAGCCTCTCATTGTTAACGTCACAAATGTTTTGTTAAATAATACTGACACAAACAAAGTGAACGAAAAAATATGGTTTACTAATTTTTTTTCTTTCTTTAACTAAAATGCTCTTCTTCTATACAAAGTATAAACTGAAGTCTCTAGCTAGCGTCAGTCCTTCTGATTGTGTGCGCGCCTGTCCTTCTGGTTGTGTATGCTAGTAAGTCTGTCCGGGTGGCTAGTTATAAATAATTCTTTAATTTTAGCTTTCTGAATTGTTCATTTTTTAATTTTGTTTTCTTGTTCTACCGAATCTACCGAATTGATATTTACTAAAAAACAAACCAGAAATATCCCCAATGCGTTTATTTGCTTTCCATTTTTGGTAAAAAAAAATATCAACAAAATCAAAAAGCTAGATAACAAACTATTTCCCAAACTTAACTTTATCAATGATGATAATTTTCATTGCTTTGGGAAAGTGAAGTTTTTTTTATGTTTGATTTTGTCCAATTATTTGGTAATTTAATAGAAAAGAATAGTGAAATGTATATTTTGTTATATTATAACAAATGGATGTTTTGGTAAGGCTTATGGAAAGAAAAGATAATAAATAAAAAATATTAGAGATATCATAAACTTAAGAGCATCTGATACATCAAAAGACTACTCAATATAACCAACTAAAAGATACCGCTTGTTCAAAAAAAATTATCTAGAATTTAAGCAAAAAACAACAGGAATTTATTTCAATTTATGTAATGCAATTATTCTAAGCATTTGCAGCCAATTTTCCCGCGTGTTGTTTCATCCTTGCCTCGATTTCGGGTCTAAAATGCCTAATAAGACCTAAAAAAAAAAAAATAAATACGTAATATTTAAGTTGGCAAAAAGAAATAATAATCAGACAAACCTTGTACAGGCCAAGCTGCACCATCTCCTAGAGCGCAAATAGTATGTCCTTCAATTTGTTTAGATATCTCCCACAGCATATCAATCTCGGATGGCTGAGCATTTCCGGCAACGAATCTAAGGAATAAATCATGTTAGGTTAATCTCATAAAAACGAAGATTAATTTTTTTCAATACCGAGCCATGATTTTGTTCATCCAACCAATGCCCTCACGACATGGTGTACACTGTCCACAACTTTCGTGCTTGTAGAAAGATATCAAGCGTGCAATAGCTTTGATGATATCGGTTGATTTATCCATAACGATGATAGCCGCAGTTCCTAAAGAAGTTTGAGCGGCAATGAGCCCATCGAAATCCATGATAGCGTCATCACAAACTGATTTTGGGATTACAGGTGTGGAGGAACCCCCTGGAATTATGCCTAGCAAATTGTCCCAACCACCAGTTACGCCACCAGCGTGCCTCTCAATTAGTTCTTTAAGTGGAATTGACATTTCCTCCTCAACAGTGCAAGGATTTTTTACATGTCCAGATATATTAAACAACTTCGTGCCTGAGTTTCGTGTACGACCAAAACTAGCAAACCAAGTTCCACCTCGTCGGCAAATTGTTGGTGCAACAGCCACTGTTTCGACATTTGTTACAGTAGTAGGGCACCCAAATACACCAACATCTGCTGGAAAAGGTGGCTTTAGTCTAGGCTTGCCTTGTTTTCCTTCGAGGGATTCAATGAGAGCAGTTTCCTCTCCGCAAATGTAAGCTCCTGCACCTCTATGCATGAAGACGTCAAAGTCATAGCCGGATCCAGATGCATTTTTACCAATAAGTCCGGCCTGGTACGCTTCTGCAATAGCCAGTTGCATATTAGATGCTTCGTTATAAAACTCTCCTCGAATATATATGTAAGCGGCTTGAGCTCCCATTGCACGGCCGGCAATCAAGCAACCCTCAACAAGCTTGTGGGGATCGTGTCTCATGATCTCCCTGTCCTTGCAAGTTCCAGGCTCACCTTCATCTGCATTAACAACCAAATACTTTGGCCTGCCATCTGAAGGTTTATTCATAAATGACCATTTCATGCCACTGGGAAAACCGGCACCTCCACGACCACGAAGACCAGATGTCTTGATTTCATTGATGATCCAGTCGGGTCCCTTCAAAACAATTTCTTTTGTTTTATACCAATCTCCCCGTTTTAAGGCACCCTTCAAACGCCAGTCATGTCGCCCATAGAGGTTAGTGAATACGCGATCTTGATCAGCAAGTGGCCCAAACTTGGTCTTAGTTTGTGGTGGCGGAGTACCAGGGGGAGGTGCCTGAGTGCCTTGGTAACGAACACACCAAATCGGAACAGCCGCTATTTAAAAATATTAAAGATCTTTTATAGCATACAAGTTTCAAATAGATACATTTCATTTCGTGATGAAATAAAAAAAATGGAATTTTACAGGTGAAGAAAATTACATAATGATGAGCTTAAACCGCACAACAATGTTTAGTATCTGACCAATTCTCATACAAAGAATAACAATTCCCATATATAAATCTTTACTTTTCAAATGCTTTATGAAATACTTACAAATTTGCGACTTTAAATTAAAATTTATTCTAGCTAGAGCACTAGCCATGTTGGAAAACTTTAATCGATTCGATTATTTGGGATATATTTTTTTTTATTTTTAACTTGACATACCACAGTTGAAGTTTGAAGAATGACAGATGACAGTTAATGTTCAATTTGGTCTGTTTGGCAACGTGAAATTTCTTGCGAATTTGCACAAATATTCTCAATTTGCTGTCAAAACTCATATAAAAAAAAACTCAGTTTTCGGGAAACTTGTTGAAAAACAAGTTACCAAACAGGCATATTATTTCCGCTATTCGCTAATCGCTTGCGGCTCATTTTTAAAATCAGGTGTGTTCAATTCATAAAACCATTGTATATAAACCCTATAGTAGTCTCATGGAACGAAAAAAAATAGTTCTGAATCGGGTCTTGAGCGGCGCTGCCGTCGACAGAATCTGAAATTGGAGAGATAAAAAGGCGGGAAGAAGATAAGTAAAATAGAAATAAAGACTAGTAGTAAGAACGAGAGGATTATATTAAAATTATTCTGACAACAATAATGAGGCTAAGGGAGTTGGTTGAATCAGATGTTTTTGAAGAGGCAAAAAGCAAAATATGGGGAAGTAAATTTGTTTGTCCAATGGGCGATGAGAGACGGTTTCTTGTTATAGAGTATGGGCCCTACTAATAATCAAATTTAGCGACGACTTAAATATTTCAGTAAAATTAACCTTAAAGCCTCAACTACATAAGCCAAAAAAGTGAAAAAGTGCAAAAGTGAAAATTTTTAAATTGATTTTGTGATAGTTTTTCTGACTAGAAAACTTATAAAAATGATGCAGAAAGCTTAAATTTTGGTTTAAAAACAAATTTGTGTATTCTTTTTCACAAAACAACGGCGCTAGCGGTAAAAAAAATATTTTTACTTTTGTACTTCAGTACTTTTTGGCTTATGTAGTTAAGCCTTAATTCTGGTGATCCCAAATAATGTACCATTCATGGAATGTTTAATTTTTTGAAGTCCATTCCATATATGATTCATTATTAAGAGTCCACTTGAATATTAAGGTCATACTATATATGGTTTATTAGCTAGAGCCCATTCTATTATGGTCCATTTTACTGAAATATTTAAGTCGTCACTAAATTTGATTATTGGTAGGGCCCTATGGCTATATGTATGCATATAGGTTCACGTATAGGTATGTCCCCTATTACACGATGATTCCTTGCGTCTGACTCTTTTTTCGAATTTCTCTTTGAAAATCATCCTGTGAGTTGCACGCTATTATACGATGAATCTTTGCGCCTGACGCCTTTTCGAATTTCCCTTTGAAAATCATCAAAATAAAGTTATATAAAAAGAAACGTCAAAAAGAGTCTCTGAAATCTTGGCCCACGACTCACAGGGCAACTGGTCTTCCGTCTCATGTTTTTTTTCTTTCGCACTCGTTATGTTCGAAAAGAGTCAGACGCAAAGAATCATCGTGTAATAGGGGACTATGGGTATAGGCTTAATAGAAGCAAAATATTGAAAAATTTTGAATTTGATTCAAATTCGATATAGCAAAGCAACGTTGTTAAATTTCACAATATGTGGGTTAAATACAACGTTTCTATATTTTGCATTTATTATGCTTTTTCTTATAGGAAGATCCAGGTAGGTATGGATTGTTGTTGGTTTTTTTTTATATTTATAGGTAGGTATTGTATTAGGATTAGGTTTAGGTTTTTAGGTTTAGGAATAGGTTGATGATTAGGATTAGGTTGAGGTTTATAGGTTTAGGTTTAGGTTTAGGTTTGGGTTTAGGTTTCTGGATTTTGGGTTTAGGTTTCAGGGTTTAGGTTTTAAGTTATTTCAATATTGTTTTGTATTATATTAAATTATTTCATTATATTATCATATATTATTATATTAGTATATGTATATAAAAAAAAAAAAAAAAAAAAATAAAAAAACCAAAAAAATTGCATGTAAAATTAATATTATTTTGTATTCTATTATATGATTTCATTAAATTATTATACTATATTATTATATAAGTATATATAAAAACAAAAACAAAAAAAAAACAAATAAATTAGTTAGATGCATTTATTTAGTAGTTTGAAGTAGAAATAGAACGTCACTTAAAATAATGCATGTATAATTGATTTAGTAGTTAGAAGTTTTTGATTTTGCTGCACTTTGTGGCATTTTTTGGATAGTTACATGAAAAACAACAAATTTTTTGTTTTTTTTTTTGGAAAATTATTTTTATGTGTATGTATATCAATTAGTCTTTAAAACTGGTGTATAAAATTTTCTTCTTTTGCTCGAAAAATTGTTTTCATACACAAAAACAATTTTTTCCGTAAAAAATAATAAATTTTATTCGAAAAAAAAATTTTTCACGTGTAGCATTTCAATCGATTTTCAAAATTTGCAAACTAAATTTTGATTTTTTTAAATTTTTTAAAAAAAATTGGTATCCTAAAAAAATGTATTTTTTCGGAAAAAATTAATTAATATTTTTCGAAAAACTTTTTTTCACGTGTATTTCAAAATCAATTTTCAAAATTTGCAAATTAAATTTTGATTTTTTTAAATTTTTTTTAATTAAATGTTTTTTTCCGAAAAAAATAATAAATTTTTTTTTCACGTGTACTTCAATCGATTTTCAAAATTTGCAAACTAAATTTTTATTTTTTTTTTTATTTTTATAAAATTGACTATAGCCAAAAAATATTTTTCCGAATAATTTGAATCGAATAAGAAAATTTCTAAACCAAATTCCCATTTGTTTTACTTTTTGGAAGAATTTTTTTTATTTTCCTTCAAAAATCGTCTTTACGGGTACCTACTTATTTCGATTTGTTTCAAAATTTGCAAACTAAAGCTTCTCTATTTTTTCAAGTTTTTAAAAATTGTTTATACAAAAAAAATAAAATACTGCGTTTTCATAAAAGAATGAGACATTTAATAAAAAACACCCTATAAATATATTTGCATATACCTACCTACGTTGGCACCTATTAATTTGGAATATATTTTCCATCCTTCAATTATGACGAAAAACTGAAAAATTATAAACACCCTATTTTCTGCAAGTGGCAATAGTGGCGATTTTATACTTAGTTATTTTTGTTCTACGAAAAATAGGTCATTGCATACACAGGAGAAAAAAAATCCAAGTTCCTTTTGAACATCATTTATTTTCATTCTTTCTGTAACCTACCCCTACAAGAATAATGCTTGTAAATTCTTGTCCCACTTTAGCTTTCATAAATATCCTATACAGCGTTCTCATTCTTCTTTTCTTTCTTTAACCTTATTTTTTATTCTTCTCTCTTCGATTATCTCCTCCTTCTTAACTCTCCAATCTCTCCACTCTGAATATTCGCAAGCTTTCAAATCGGCACACTCAATGGCGTAAGAGACGTTCCTCTCCATGAGACTACTATAGAGTTTATATACAATGATTAAACGTTTGACAACTTCGCCCGCTACACAATATATCGCGTTCATGTGAGCAGGTTTTTGAACGCATCTTTATCGCGATCGCCACCGCCATCGTGTCGGTTTGCGCATAGCTTAAAACGATATGTAAAAAAGTCATAAATTACATTAAAACATTAATGATTTAACACATTACGATTAAATTGTTTTTTTTTTTTTCGATTATGATGATGATTTACCCATCTGGGTTCACAGGGTGATGGCCTCGCCCGGAGAATCTGCCAGCTTGCGCTGCGTCAGTTGCTAGTAGAAACTTTCTAGCTGTAGTCCGTTTTAATGGTAAACGGAGTAACGGGGTTAAGTTCCAGTCCGGTGACGATGAACAGGAACTAATAAGTTGTTGAAGATAGAAATCTCCAGATTACCAAGTAGGTATCCCCCTCCAAAAAAACTGCCTGGTAGACCGTTTTGACGGTAAACGGGAACGGTATAGGCCGGGCACGAGGCACAGGAACTAATCAGTTGCTGGAGAAGCCTCTCCTGATGCCATGCAGAAATCCCCTCCCCAAAGAACTCTGCCTGGTGGTGGATCACTTTCACGGTCAATGAGAACGAGTATAATCAGTCCCAGTGAAGAGGCACAGGAACCAATAAAAAATTACTGGAGTAAAATCTCCGGAAAATGAACGGTGTGCAAGGCACGACCGGGCACGTTGCGCTCTCAAACCAAACTCAAGAACCATGTAATCACGACGATACGTGCCTGTCAAAAAGACGAAACGAACGAAAAAAAGACTCGTGTAATCAGCGCAACGTTTTTATGAATTTTGAGTTACCAAACACACCTAGATATTAAATGTCAGTTTTTATATTTCGTGTTTGACAAAAGTTTTTTTCTTTTGTTAGCTAAAAAAGATTTTATAAACTAAACGCAAATAAACACAAATTATGGAATCAGCTTCAGCTTCCTCACGCACTGAACTCCTCCCAAGCACATCAATAGTAAGATTAAAATTGTATTGAAAAAATCTGATTCGAGTTCCATTTCTTGTAGCAGACTCCGCCTATACTGAGATTACGTTTGCAAAAGAAAAAACCTTCAAAGAAAGTGGTATGGACTGCTGGTACTGTCGATAACGAGCACATGAACAAAAAGAAATCAAAATGTATAAATAGTACATTATCTTAAATATTAACTCATTATATAAAAGTCATTTTTAGGCTGCTGCATATATAAAAAACCTTTGGTATTTGGTGAAAGTTCTTCAGAGGACGAGGAAGAATGTGAACATTGTTTTGGTCACCCAGAAAAGAGGGTTAAAAATCGGGCAGATGATTTGACGAGTCAAGCGTCGGACGAAACCATCTGCTTCAAATCAGACATTGGTAATTGATTATAGTTTAACTTAACACTGTTGTTTTCGTTTGGTCATCCAGAAACCTTCACATACAAAATTTAAATCTAGAAGTGAAAAGTGAAAAAGGCTTGTAGATCAATCAAAAATCCCATAAAAATTACAAATCATGACCTAAATATTTTAGAAATGTTGCTGAATTTAAATACAGTTAATAACGTAGATGAATAAAATTATAAAATTGCTTCTGTTTAAATGGAGCGACAGCATCTAATTGATAAGCCCAACTGTCGTACTTGGGCGAAACGCAATTTTTGGAGTTGAGGTCATTTGAACATATAAACTGAATTAAATAAAGTTAAACAATATTGCTCGAGAAGGGATTGTAACGCAAAAATTGCGGAATAAATAATTTACACAATCAATATTATTGCGCAATACTTGATATCGAGCAACGAACTGTCTGGAATTTTGAACTACATTTTGTTTCCGACTGATTAATACCTATATTCCTTCGAAAATTTTTCTGTTATCGTGAATCTCTGTCGTAACAAATTTCCCCCAATCAAAAATCTATTGCGTTTTCTATATTTTATGCTTTCTGTTGGCGCTAATTTCTAATTTGAATTGAACCAAAGGTGTAAGATTAGAGATTAAAGAATTGTTATTTCCATTGTACATAACGCTGAAGTCTAATGGCCGATTTGTTACATGCATGCACAGCACATGGTATAAATAAATTATTCCATTATTTCTAAAGCCATTTTTTCTTTGTATACGTACACTATATTCATGGGAATCATTTACAAACTTCAAAAAAAATTCCCAGTCGATTCGACAAAATCTTTTCAACAACTGACAACGAAAATTTGAAAAAAAGGACAAAAAAACCTTTACTTCGTTAATTCTATTTCTTCAATTTAATCATCCTTTAATATTATTGTGCTTCTGTTTCAATGCTGAATAAACATTTTTCTAAATCAGTAACGATTAATCAATGACCAATATTTTCAGTGCTTGTTTCCTTTAAGAAATCTAAGTTTTTAGGTCGACCTGGTTACATCGAAGTAGTGATTTCATTGCAACATTATCATCGAGAACGTGTACAGGAACTTTTATAACATCCATATATGTTTTTCATTACATATCTTTAAATGAAACCTAATTTTTTAATTGTTATTTAATTAATTCTCAATGAATAGGTTCCACCGTCGCATATTTTTGTTTTATTTTAAGCAATTTGTTTCGAATATAATAAACTTATCAAAATCGACCTCATACATAAAAACTGCATTAAGAAAAAGTTTTTTGTTTTCAACTTTTCAATTCATTAATTAAATAAATAACATACATTTTTTTTGGCAGGTGGTTGCACATCAAAAACGGATTAGCTCTCAGACCGAGAAAATAGTCAAAAGTGAAGGCTCCAAACATTCACTTCTTCAACAGACTCTTTAGACAAAACCAGTAGTTCATTAATACAAATTAAGTTCTCAATACGAAATAAAAAAATGTACTCCAATTAAATTTAAATTATTATATAAATTATATGCACACAATTATTTTTCTTCTATTTCTTAAAGATCAAGACTTCGAACGCAATTCTACAGCTTCTGTACATGTTTTCAAGTCTAAACCAAGTTTTTTAGCGCTTTCTTTGGATCTCCAAATCTGTAAAAAAAATCATTATTTTTATTTGAATATGTATTCAAAAAATGTTTAATATAAAGTAGAAACTAACTTTAATAGAATAATCATCGCTTGTGGTCACTAGCATTTCTGAATCACGAGGGTTAAAAGCTACGCTGTTTACGACATCATCATGTTTATATTTTGCCAAACATATTCCATAATATCGATCCCAAATGTATGCATGCATATCCTCGGCGCCACTTATTACAAAAGAAAAAGTTATATATGTAATAATATTGTTATTTGTTCTAATCTTACCTCGCTACATAATTATCAGAGACATCAAGAAATATAAAGAAACATTCAGAACCAGGTGTATAGGCTTTATGAGACTTAAGCATATTTCCGACTAGTTTAAGGCTCATAAGATCAATAACGTGGATATCAATTTCTTGTGCAATCGGAGGGGGTTCCAAAGCATTCGTAATGGTGTAACCTCTTGGCCATGGACGTGTGTTTACATACAAATATCTATAATGAGAGTATTTTATTTAAAAATCCAATAATTGATTGATTTATATAATATGTATAAATACAAATATATTTATACTAACAACCCTATTCTGCTATCCGAACCGATCGAATTTTTCGATTTACGTGAATTATTCACTTATTTGGACACAAATTATTCTTTAAACTCTTCAATCTTTCCACTTCAAAGCTCTTTCAATAATTATTTTTTAAGTTCTTGAGAGAATTGTATGGTCTTATTTATAAACGTTGTCTAACTTTAGACAACTGTCCAACTTGTGTTCAAAAACCTTGTTTATTGTTGTCTAATCTGCCTAACTTAGACACAACAGTAGATTGTCTTAACCGTGAATAATGTGATATTTCCACCAATTTGAAAATAGTTAGACAGTGTCTAAGTCTTCATCGAGTTACCGGATAAGGGGTATACAGTTTCTAGGTAGTGTCTAAACTAACATTTTGCGCATGGGTTGCCTGGCGAAATATGGTCAAGGGTTGCCACTCTTTAAAGTTCGGTTTTTGGGTTTTTCAATTAACTGACCCTCCGCATATGGTAGATTTTAGAGATAAAACAAAAATATCATGTGAAAGGAAACTTTATTTAAAAATACGTGATTTTTTTTTAAATTTCAGTATGAGAGAAAAGTCTAGATTCTATTTTCTAAAAGAAAATGGTAGACTTTTTGTTTCTTAAATCGATAGATCTTATAAATACAAGAAAGTCATACATATAAAAGAAAATTCTATAAAATCTAAAACTCCAGATAAAATAATTTTAAAAACAAAAACTAGACGTCGGATAAAAAAATCACCTAAAATCAGGATGATGTTTTTTTTAGAAATAATTTTTATAGTTTCGAGAAGCAGATAAAAAATTAAAAGACCCGTATTTGACAAATTTTCCATTTAGGCATTTTTCTCGGCTATGGGAAGTTTTGAACAATATATATTTGTTTAACCAATTTTCGTTGATTTTTTCCTATTTACTCTCTTTGGTATTTTCATTTATAACAACACCAACATAAAGAGAATTCTATTACGAGTACGATGGTACTGTGTTGTTTCCAAAAACACTGTCCACACTCGGAGTTTCCGAACTTTTAACTATCGATGTTTTAAAATTTTTCAGTGCGTAACTATTAGAATTGTTTTCTTCAACGCTACTACCGCTTTTTGTGAAATGCTCTAAATTTTAATTTTAATACATAAAAACCATAATAACAAGGTTAAACAAAAAAATCGACCAAGTTTCATTTCGCCCGAAGATGGACAAAGTCCGAAACGGGTCGCGACAAAAACAATAAAATAAATTTAATAATAAAAAGTTGTGAAAATAAATTTTAATATCAATAAATAAAAACAAAATAATTTTATAATTTAATGTTTAGATTTATTTTATTTATTCAATAAAAAAAATCATACCTGTGGTCTGGACTTAAAGCCATTCCAATTATATGTCCATGCAAGTCAATTACTTTGTCTACTTTGTCAAATCGATCAGCAACGGCTTCAAAATTCCACCAATCAGGTTCTACTCTGGGATGGTTTTGCTAAAATTTACACAAGTCGTAATATTTTTTAATTGAAAACTTCTTAAATAACTCACCTGTTCCTCTTTAGCTCTCTTTTTTGCGGCTATGCGTTCCTTCAAAGATGGACCAGGATCTAATCTTTTAGGAAATGTTACATTTCTAACTCTTTTAATTCCAATTTGATGTGGTGTGTAGGTTTTCGATCCCGTTGAAAAAATAATATATCTTGGAATGGAATTTTCCATTTCATCATCTTCTTCTAAATAATGCAGCTTTTCTACTTCACCTAATTTATTGCTACATGCATTTGCATCTTTCTCCATATCACTGTCGGCAAAATGTACATGATATTCATTTAGGTAATGAATCGTTTCGAAGGACCTATCCATATAGTTGCTATTTTTGATATTTGGAAGATCAAAATCTTCATCAATAAATTCTGTTGTCATGCTTCGAAAATTCGAATTAGAAAGCGGATTTCCACGAGCTTTGCTTGATGATGATGTTTCGGGGAAAAAATCATTTGGCAATAGAACTGGTTCTTCAGATTTTTTAGGAACTAAAGGATCGTTTGATTCTTCCAGCCAAGGACACTTAGCCAAAATAACTGCTCGAACAGAACTAGCATTTCGGTTGTAGAATTTATATAATTGATTCATCACGGGAACATGCTCCGAGCTAACCTCTTGACTAGCCTTATTAAGCCAGAGGACAGACGTACTTACTAGATGAGCGAGCCAGTGCAGATCTCCCGATATAAGATATTGATCGCAAAACCATGTACCAAACACATCGTATGGACGATTTACAACGCGACATCGAAGTGTGGACTCGTCTGCAAATAAATGCACAGGTAATTTTATTTTCTTAAAGATAGTTTCGTAACGATCTCAAAATCTTTAAAGGTCTATTTATTTAATTATATGAAATTTTCTTTATAAATTCATTATTTATACTATTTTGGTTTAAAAATTTGTATTCATCCCTAAAGAATCTTTAATGTAGGTACATACTTTTATCATCAACTGTAAACACTGCTATTTCACCAGAAGTACTATGTGGTTGACCGAAGTGAACTCCTGAAACCATTAATAGTGTGTCACTTTGATTGAACTGCGAGTATTGTGTGTATTTCCAGCTAAATAGTTTCATATTATGTGAATATCTTTCAGTACAAGGATGAGTCGAGTTCCAGATCTATGAAACAAAGACAATAAAGGAAGCTATTAATGGGGCATGTAATTATCAATTTTTATATTATCAAATTTCAGCGTTCAACCCTAGATACACAAGTAGCAGATGATCCCCAAAAGTTATTGAAGGGAAGCAGAATAAATAAAAGATATTATTTTAAATAACTTAAAAACACTTATTTTATTTATTAAATATATTAAAAACAAGGATTCATTGAACTGATAATTGTATGGTTTCTTGTTGTATTGCTAAAAGTTCATCCACACTATCTAAGAGTAAACATTTATTAACGGTATCAATATCCATGAAGCTTCGTAAAATTGTAAAGTTTACGACACATTTTTCATGATGTCGAGGAGCACTTCCCGACACCGCAGAATCTTGTTATTTCGCACAACTGTATGACTTGTGGTGCATAGAAAGGAAAAAATCGAAAATTTGAGGTTTTCCATTCAGGGGGCGTGGTATCCGCCCACTTTCACGGAATTGTTATCAATTATATGGAGCACTTCCGATTGCTGTAGACTGATGAAATTTGGTAGAGCGGTAGGGCTTAAAGTGCATACAAAGAAAGAAATAGAATACTTGAGGTTTTCAATTCACGGGGCGTGGTATCCGCCCACTTTCACAGAATTTTTATCAATTATATAAAGCAATTCTGATTGCTGCAGAATGATATTAGTAGGTATCTTACGAGGTTTTACCTGACAACAAATAAATATCTTTGCAAAATGGAGTGATATCACAACAAAAACATAAATGTTAAAAAGTAAGCCAAGTTCTTTTATATACAAATCTATATATGTAACAACTCAGCCGTGAAAAGTAGTGAGATCTAAAAGTATGCCAAGTTCTATCTTTATGAAGTTTAATATCAAATATTTTAAGAAAAGTAATATTGAAACAACACCAGTTATGAGAGAAATTTATTATTCAATGATTACTGACTAAAATTTGGGAGTTCACTTTGCAAGTTTTCTTTTAATTACTCACTATTCAAAACGTTTTGAAAACTTGACAATGTGAACCCCCAAATTTTAGTCAGTAATCATTAAATAATAAATTTCTCTCATAACTTGGTGTTGTCTCAATATTACTTCTCTTCTTAAAATATTTGATATTAAACCTGCATAAATTTAGAACTTGGCATACTTTTAGATTCACTACTTTTCACGGCTTAGTTGTTACCAGAGAATAAAACGAGTCGAGTAATGTTCACGAACATCGAATACTCACTCGAAAAAAGCGAGTTCAAACAAACAGAGTCAACGCAAGGAAAATGTTTACGAGTTTTTCTGGCCACTAGTATGATGACTCGTGATTCACCACAAAAATCAAACGAATACGAACGAGTATACCTTGCAACCGAGTTAAATTGGTTCGAATAAAAACGAGTCTAGCGACTGTGAACAAAGTGTCCACGATCGATATGCTCGAATGTACGGTGGATGGGTATTGGATAACCTAAACTCTGCTGTGCGAAATTTGGTGGTTGGTTTTGTGATTTTCAATTGCCTTTTTCAGCATTACGACTTAAGCAGCAGTGAGTTTCTGGATTATGATCCTTTTAGATAAATAAAAATACCTAATTAATTTGTTTTCAAATTTTTGTATTGAATAAATCAAATTAAGTAGGAAGGAACTAGGAACATGATATGAAAACAAAATGAAATAAAAGTAAATGAACAAAAATTAAATAGTATTAGGTACGTTAAACAACAAAATAAAAAATATATAACCTATAGATACATCATAAATTAATAAATAATTAAATGCACATGCATAAGTAGGTACATGAAATATTTTTTTTTTAAATACGTATTGTTTTTATATAACGTCGTCATCATCAAATGAAATAGGATTTACATATCTTCAAATTTGAATTTGCGACCACAAAGTGATATATTTATGTACCTTACCTATCTGTATTATATACATAACTTGTCGCGGAGATTGAAGATCATGGTATTGAATAATTGTAAAATTGCGGTAATACAGAAACCTATTTTCAGCGAATTTAAACCAATCATTAAAAAAAACTAAATACATAGATAAAAAAATAGGTACCTACAATCTACATAGTACATACTACATACCTAAGTCAACGCAATACGCATACCAATTTTTCCCGAATTGAAATTGATGACCGTTTTAAACTTTATTTTTTCAAGGGAAATGTTTCCCAGTTAAAAACAAAAGATCCATCCTTTTTAAAACAATTGTCCAACAACTGCACTGTCCCAAACTTTCCTGTCGTGTGTAATTTATATTATGAATGTAACCCACATTAATACATTTGTGGCTTTTATTGGGTGCGTTCAATCGATTACGTTTTACATCTGAATTTTCAGATTTCTGAATTTTTGGAGCTTCTGATTGGCCAGCTCTCATAAAAAGTTAGATGACTTTTAGTTACGTTTAGTTGTTGTTTGTGGTGGGGGAAGTGCCAAAAGCACACATAAAAGCTGAACTTTATAATTTTCGTCTTGTTGGTGGTTGATTTTTTTAGTTTTCGTCATGAAAATCCAATACTAATTTAAATGAAGGAACTTTTTGTTTATTGTTTACTGAATTTCAACAATTTCTTATATTGATACATATATAGAAAGTTTTTCTAGAAATTTGTAGGGCATACATATCAATAAAAAAAATTTTAATGAAAATAATAAAACCTATTGCTGATTTAGTTGCATATAATTTCACCTCACAAGTACTCACGGTCAATGTTTAATATACGAATATAATTAAAGTTCTATTTTATTTCGCTTAAATGTAAATCCTTAAGGTAAATGCCGGAATTTGACACAATGACTTTCGACTGAAATTTCAGATTTTTTTTGCGTTCAACGACATAAATTCAGAAATCTGAAAATTCAGTTTTTTAGCTATTTTTATTGAACCCACCCATTGATCATTGGTTGCATAATTATATCTTCTATCATCGTACCTAACCTACCAAAACAATACAAAATAATCCTCTAGAATAAATAAAAAAAAAAACAAACCAACCAACAGCAAATTTCATCTACATAATAGAAATAGAAACCGGTTGTTCTTCTTGTGAATTTAAAAACCACCAAGTGACCCTTAATACCGAATAAAGATAAATATGTACCTAAAATCTACCTGATCTACAAACGACCGAGATAATATGTTCACGATCTTGGATGATGTTCACGATCAACCACCTTTTTTCGAGTATACTCGCTTTTTTTCGGGTACTCTATCACACATCAGGAAAAATAGAGAATTGTTCAAACAAAGTCGAACATATTCATTTTAATCTCTGGTTGTTACATACACAGATTTTTATATAGAAGAATTTGGCTAATTTTTTAACATTTATGTTTTTGTTGTGATTTATTTTTACACCAGGCAGACAATCAACAGGCAAGAAAGCTCTTTGTGTCTTCATAGTAAAGCAAAGAAAGAAAGCTATTTGTCTTTTGCAAAAAGTTCTCTCTTGCGTGCTCGCTCATATGTTTCCCTCTTGCTCTGTTACTCAGGATATAGGAAGAATGCGATTATGTTTGTTTTTTTACTGTGTTGTATGTATGATATTTTTAAGGTCGTGTGAGCCTGGCGACAAAGAATAAAAAGTATATATAGATATATTCTTTATGTGGGTAGGCAAAAAAATTTTGTTGAGTGGTGGAGGGTATTTTTTTAATGACGGAAAATGTCTTCTTTTTTGTGTAGTTTTCGTATTCTATTCTAGATTCTTTAGATCGGAGCATTTTCTGATTAGCTAGGTAAACATCATTTTTAATTTTATTTAGATAATCATTTTCCAGTTTCTTATATTAAGACATTTATTTCTAGGGATTTTTAATACATTTCAACATTTTGAACCTGTTGTTTACTAAAAGCAAAAAAATACAAAATAGTTTAAAAATATGTAATTATGATAAAATATTTAAATTTGATCTGATAGGTAGATAAGGTATTCCTACCTAGAAATAAAAAAAAAAATTCTCTCCAGGTGGAAATCTTCAAGACACTTGGTAATATTCGGTATCAAGTAGTGTGGGACTTGTACCGCACTAAAACCACCGGAAAATCAGGACCAATCTATAAAAAATCGCTTTTAGACCATCAGCTCTTGAGGCTTTGTTCTTCTTAGTCTTCGAACATTATCTCTTACATTTAATACAGTATCCATTTCGGAGTTAAAATGACTATGTTGTCGTTGATTATGTAATTATTGAGCGTGTTTGTAAAAATGATTCTTCAATCCAATCAAAAAAAAACGTTAACTTTATCTTTTAAACTTTTATTTAATTATATGACCGACTGCGTCGAGAATTAATTACAAACTAACTATAAGGAATGGAAGAATGGAAGAACAAAAGTTAGGATGGTGAGGATATATGTATGTAGTTGAAAGGAATGGAATGGAATGAAGGAAAGGATGTATGGATCTATGAATTTTCAACATCCTCGGGCGGGGGCAATATATTCATCTCCAGTGGACACAGGAGCTGAATTGGTCTTCTAAATCGGGTACCATCAGCGCAGCGAAACTCGCAGGAACGAATTTTTCCATCTCGTCCAGGGTAGATCTGCTCGATGACTACCATTTTCCATTGGATTCTTGATTTTGCTTGATCATGTAGAAGCACTATGTCGTCTTCTTTAAGAGAATATGAAGATTTGAAACTGCCATGATGAAATGATCGCAAAAGTTGGAGATACTCCGCTCGCCATCTCTTTTAAATTTTGGCCGTGTACATTCGATGTAAGTCTTGCCTTACCGATGACGACTTTCAATGTACACGGTTCTAATAAGTCTCTTCCAGCAGTCTCCCCACCAGGGTGCTCGTTCTACGCTGAATTTCCATTTGATCTGCTTTTGAGCCATAAAATCATGCATAGTATTGCTATCAAGGACGCCATGAATTCTGCTTAGCTCCAGTGCTGATCGTCGAAAAGTTTTTGCGCTGTCAGATACTATAGTAGACGGAACGCCACGTCGCGCTATAAACCATCTTATAGCCATAAGATAGGTGTCGGTTGACATATCTGTAGTTAACTCTAAATGTACTGCTCGGACTCCCGCACATGTAAATATAAGTATATGCGTTTTACGCTGACCCTCTTCACAGGGGCTGATATAATAAAGTGGACCAGCGAAATCGTTGCCCACGCAGTCAAAGGGTCTCGTTAATGTAATTCTTTGAATTGGCAAAGGAGCAAAAGGCTGATTTGCATGCTGACCGAATAGTTTTTTGCACACTACATTTGCGTATACATTTTTTCACTAGCTGACGTCCTCTTACAATCCAAAATCGCTGTCTAAGTTTGGTTAAAACAGCATTTGTTCCTCCATGACAAGTCGAAAGGTGGCGGTTGGAAATGATTAATGAAGTGACATGATGATCGGCTTGCAAAATAATTGGGTGTTTGATATCGAATTCCTCTTCCAACATTTGTAGTCGTCCACCAACTCTCATGATGCTATCTTCGTCCAAAAATGGAGATACTTCTATAATTTTTGAAATAAGCGCACAATCTTGCTGCGATTAAAGCTGCTGTAAGTTCTAACTTAGGAAGCGTGTGTTCATCTAGTTTGTCTTCTTTAAGTGGAGCTACTCGACTTTTTGCACCATAGTCTTTAATACTTGCGTCTGCAAAAATGTGACAATGAATGGTACAAGCTGATGAAATTGACTGTATTGCTCGGGGAATCGACATATCTCTTAACTGCAAAAAATTATTATTATTATAGGACAAACAATACCTAACGGATCATAAACTCTTGCGATGGCTTGTAAGACGTTGCGTTTGGAACCTTGAGAAAAATTAGATTCAAGAAAACCTTTCAGAGAATCAAAAGGTACAGCCAACTCGTCATTGAAAGGTGACCACAATAAACCCAAAACTTTTTGAATAGTTGGATACTCCACAGAATCTATTGCAGTCCGCACCATTTCGCTATTAGAATGCCACTTCCTCAGATTCATAGCAGCCCTTACCATTATTTCCACTGCTTGATTATATAGAGTTACTGCTGCGCCTTCAGAATTAACACTTGCAATGCGGTCATCAACATAAAATCCTTTCTGTAGTATTCGGCAAGTCTCAGGGAATGTTGAGTGCTCCTGACTCAAATGGTGACTTATAGTAGCAGATAGAATAAAGGGACTACAACTAACCCCAAAGGTAAAGCGAGTCATTCGAAAATCTTTGACTTCTGATTTTCCAAGCGAAGCAAACCAAAGGAAACGATGCGCATCTCTGTCTGCTTCTTTCAGAAATATTTGTAGGAAGGCTTTCTCTATGTCGGCTACGACGGCAATACTTTCTAGATGCAAGTTCAGTAAAATACTAAATACATCGGGCAATAAATTAGTTCCAGTAAAAAGCTGGTCGTTCAAGGATGGAATATTCTCGGTATGGCTCGACGCATCGAAGACTATACGTAGCTTTGTAGTACTACTACTTTCTTTGTAAACTGGACGATGATTATTCGTTTTGAGTTATCTGCATCTGTTGTCAGAATTGGTTCAGCTATACCGTCCTCAACCATCTGTCGTACCGCCAAATCATATTCTTTATATTTTTCAGGATCACGGGATAAACGATTTTTTAAAGAACTTAAACGACTTACCGCCATATTTTTGTTGTTTTCAAAAACTACCTGTGGATCCTTCCAAGGCATGCTTGCAACGTAACGTGACCCGACTTTTGCAAGCAACTTTTAGCCATGTCCTCTGTCAGATGAGACTTTTCCGATTCTCCACCGCGAATACCGATCGATTCTAATGACCACATTTTTGAGAGTTCTTTATCACTTAATTGAAAACTAAGCATGTTAGTGACCAATGATGCATGTAATTGTTTTGAATCGTCATCGGAAGAGGAATGTATTCCTTGAAGTGCCCACCCAAAGATAGTCTCAACTGCTCTGAGACGACTAGTGAGCTTGCGTTGCTTACCGGTTACCACTTAACAATAAAAATCAGAGCCAACTAACAAACTTAAACCTTCAACATTTTCAATGTCAATTTTTGCACGGTCAGCTAGTTTAAACTTTTTTAGTACGCGACATGAGTCATCAGGGGCTTTAAGTACATCTACGCAAATTTCCGGCACGACAATTGCTTCTATTTGAACCATTTTATTATTAAACTGACTTTGCAGAGCAATTTTTACTTTGTTCATTACTTTCGGAAGCAATTTTTCTTTTAAGCCAAAGGGAATAATTGATAAGTTAATAGTTTCGGAACACAAGGGCAGTTTTAATTTTCTTACTACACTTTGTTTGATGTATGTGTGTTGGCTTCCACCATCAACTATCATTCGAAAACGAAAATTGGATTTTGAACCGATTGCAATGCACTGAGCGGTTTTCAGAAAAACGTTTGAAGTATTTAAATCATTATATGCGCACAAACTCATACCAATCTCTTTTTTTTCTTAGTTTGGATCGCACATTGAAGTAATATGTTTTCCTCCACACGTATTACACTTTAAAAAATTAACGCTCCTACATTTCTTTGAAGAATGACCTATATTTGCACAACGGAAGCATCTATTCCCTTTAATGAGAATATCTCGTTTTGTTTTATTGTCATTTCTTTTACACACTCCTTCGTTGCATGATCATTTGCATTAAAAAGCACGCACACATTGATTTTATTCACCGCCTAACAAACTTGCAGCTGAAGATTGCGGTGGTTTTTGAGTCTTTTGTACGTAGTGAAGGGGTAAAATTTTGCTTTTCTCCAGAGCCTCTACTTCTTTTTTGAGAAACCGCATAATTCCATGAATGTATTTGTCATTAATACCACGGAGAGATGAATTGCCCAGAGGGAAATTTCTAAAAATTCAATGGTGAATATCTTGCTTCTTCCTTGAGGAAAGGGAGCAGCACCCGCTTCCTTTGTGCGGAATACATCGAGGATTTTAACATGGGCATGTCATTGGCGGGGTGCACATGCCACCATCTCGATGAAAATTCCACAACTAAATCACTACTTCCTTGGAAGTTGCTTATTCACCAGTTGGACTGAGGACTCCGGTGAAAAATATGATGAATATTCAGCGAAAAAATACTTAAACAATAGCAACTTGCTTATTCATCAGATCACTAATTTTTGATGAAAAATATGATGAAAATTCTTTTAAGAAATCGCTAAATAATTTGGACTTGTTTTTTCACTACCTCAATATTTGCCAATGAAAAATATGATGAATATTCAACAAAAAAGTCACTAATTGAGTGTTACTTAGTTATTGATCAGCTTAATATTTATTATTTTCGATGAAAATTTAGTAGTGAAATCAATAGGGAATTGGGATTTGGGAGTTGCTTAATCGCTAAATATTTCATTCATAAATTAGAAAAATACTTCTCCTTAGTTGGAACAATCGTATATAATTCAATTAAAATTTCAAGTGACCTATACACCAAAATGCGCCTCTAGGAGGCAAATTGTGGTCAATTTTTACCGACCCTTATAAAAACCAAAGCATGAACATACTGTGAATTTTATTTTTCTAAGTAAATTTTTTAAATTCATACACTTTAATGAATTGAATTTTTATTGAGACTTTAGTACATGTTACAAGTTGAATACAATTCTAATTTGATTGTTTATTATGAAAACTGCGGCTATTAAGTATTGCCTGCTCTATCGAGTTAAAAAGATTGCCTCATGGCTGACCGTTGAAAGTAGAACTGCTCTTGCTCAGGAGCTATATAGATACATTACAATGTGGCTTTTGCCACTATATATATACATAAATAAATAACTTAAAACTAAACGAACAAGAGAGACGAGCATACACAGTATGCATTCGAATTCGAGTTCTCAGGTACATAAACACCAGAGGGTGAATTGAAAGTGTTATTTTAACTTTTATTATGTGATGTTCAAGATATCTTGTGTGAAAGTTACAATCATATGAAATGAAAATGACGAAAGTAAGTGGAATACATCGAGGTGAGGTAAAGATACTTCGTTAAAATTATTATATTAGATGACATGTTTTAGAAACTTTTGTTTTCTTCTGGAAGAGAAGAGTTTTAATATTTAGAAATACATCTTATAATGGGGTGCTAACTTTTATTAAGTTATTTTTGGTTTTGTCTTTTTTTTTATTTAAAATTTTTTTTTTTAATTCTTTTTTTGTCTAATGATTCATAAGTAGATACATAAATATCAAGTCAATTTTGGTATAGAATCAAATGAGATTAAAATAAAACGTAGCAAAAACAAAAAAAGAGTTAGTGTAGTTACTAAGTAACATAAATAAATAAAAGTAAATGGATAAAGGGGCAAGAGTTGCTCCCCCAGATTTGAAATAAGTCCAATGGAAGGCAGGAAGTTAAGAAAACATAAGTGAATCGTAAGTAACCTGCAGGAAGAAAAGCGAGTGCTAAATACTTTGTAAGTTAGCCGCGATTTTGGCCTGGTAAGGCCTTAGAATAGAAGGACGCGAGTTGACTGCTAGAAGTTAAGTCAAGATCCAACGATGAGGTGTCGACCGCAGAGAGGTACCTCACCAGACCGTCAGGGGTGACAAGCTGGGCGGAGAAGATCTCTCTAATGAGGTCATTGTCGGAGAGTCGCAATTTAAAGATAGAGTTTTTCAGAAGAGAAAGACAGTATCTCATGAGCGGAATGGTGTTAGTCTCTATAAAGATAAACATTGGAAACACGTTTGATTCTTGATTGGAAGTTTTTGCCAGTACAAAGACGTAAGATTTTCCTTTCGAACCGTTCAATCTCCAGGGCAACTGAGGTGGAGATAGTGAACCAGACTGGGAAGGCGTATGTAATTATGGGTCTTATAAGCGTTTTGTAGAAGAAGAAAGGAGTCAGAGCATTTGAAACCCGTCTAGCTTTAGTAAGAGAAGATCTAGCGTGAATGTTGAACTTGAGAAGTTTATTTAAGTTCACCCCGAGATATGTAATGTTTTCTTTAGGCTTTAAGACGTGCCCGTTGATTCTTAGGGATAAGTGTCTACTTTCCACGACAGAAAGGTCCTTTCCCGCTGGCGTTCCTGAAACAGATCAGGTCGGATTTCAAAATATTAATAGCAATCCCCCAGGTGTTATAGTATTCAATGATATTGTTGATGTGATTTTGGAGAAGTTGCGTTGCCGCGAGAGGAGAGCTATGGCTGGAGTACGCGATAGTGTCATCAGCGTATAGAAGACTGGTGGAATGGAAATTATGTTCATGGTATTTGTGAGGAAAATCAAAGAGGAATAAGTTATAGAGATGAGGGCCCAAAATAGATACCTGCGGGACTCCTCCGTCACTAGCACAGATGTTTGATTTATTTTTTTGTATCTGAATGAAAAGTTTCCTGTCTTGAAGGAAGCTCAGAAGGAGGTGAGTAATGTGATAGGGAAGATTAAGTACAGCAATTTTGGAGAGTAGACCGATTCTCCACACGCTATAGATAGATATAGATAGATAATTTTCTTTATTTTTTCATCATAAAGTTTAACAATTTGCATACTTAAGAATAAGGACATGGCAATACTGCCGTCGGCCTGAGATGACATTTCATAATATGATTTAAAAACGCTATCAAAAGCTTTCTCCAGGTCTAGAGAACAGGCAACGGTGCAGCATTTTTCCCTAAGATTTAGGGTAACATCGTTGTGAAGCTTTAAGAGAGCTTCTGTCCTCGAGTAACCTTACGGAAACTCAGAGTTTCAATGGGTTTGTCTTCCGGCGAATTAAGATTATTGAGTATGATCCTTTCTAGGATCTTGCCTGTATTGGAGAGGAGGGAAATAGGTCTGAAGTTGTTAATTTCAAAGTCGTTAGGTTTCTTTTGGATAGGCAGGATTCTAGCGATTTTCCAAGGCGAAGGAAAATAACCGTTATTAATACAGTTATTGAAGAGAATGGTCAAGAAGTTAATGGCAGTGAGAGAAAGTTTTTTGAGGGCAAAGTTGGACACCCCGTCAGGACCAGAAGATTTTTTTGGTTTAAAAAGATTGACAATGCAAGAGACTTCATAAGGGTCAGTGAAGATGTGAGAAGCTATCGGTCTTAGGGCTGTATTATCCTCATCAAAGAGGAAAATTCTGTCTAATTTGTTAAGGCTGATACGATTAGCGGCCGAAATGGCCTCTTCGGTGACAGCAGGTTTATGTGTAGGAGTTTTTTCAGCGTAAATAATTTTGAAGTGATCATGGAACCCTTTGGTAATATTTTTCTCATTGATGAGAGTAGTTATTGACAATGGGCCCTGCCAATAATCGAATTTAGTGACGACTTAAATATTTCAGTAAAATGGACCATAATAGAATGGGCTCTAGCTAATAAACCATAATATAGTATGACCTTAATATTCAAGTGGACTCTTAATAATGAATCATATATGGAAAGGACTTCAAAAAATTAAACATTCCATGAATGGTACATTATTTGGGATCACCAGAATTAAGGTTAATTTTACTGAAATATTTAAGTCGTCGCTAAATTTGATTATTGGTAAGGCCCAATAAATTTTTCACATGAAAACTTTTTTTTCCTACCAGCTAGTCTGAAGAATTCCGAAAATGCATGAGGCCCAGGTTTAATTTTCTCTAGACTGAAGCTTAACTGGTCATTAAGCCAGATAGAAATTTTCTCTTGTAGAATTTTGTTAAGAAGAGAGATTTTTGAGGATCCCTATACTGGATATTGGTTCTGTTGAAGTTATTGTGATAAATGTGTTTGAGTCTTCTTTGCTACGAGTGTTTAATTTTGAAAAGTTTTTCAATATTTATAGGAAGGTTTTTGTATTTTTTGGAGGAGATAGTGAAGCTGTCAGAGTGGGCATCAAGTGAGTTAAGAAGCCCTTGGTTAAAGAGAGATATAAAGGGCTCAATGTCAGGATTTGTAAGACAACGAGTGTGAGGGTGGAAATTCTCCAATAGGGAGGTGTCTAGTAGTTCTCTAATAGACATCGAAATTTTTGTAAAAATGATTTATGAGTTGGCTGGAAACTAAGAAGTGATCCAGGTAAGAGGAACTTCTCGAGAAAGTTGGAGTGGGGGAAGAGATGAGGTTCAGAGAAGTATTAGAGTTTCGGAGCCAGTCCGAAAGTGATTTACCATTACAGTTGACCATTGAATCCTTCCAATCCGGGTTCCTGGCGTTAATTGTATTTCAAATTTTATGTGATTCTCAACTTTGAAAACAATTCACCATTGGAACTTGGAAGTTTCAACAATTTTAGATTCTCTCAAAAAAAATGTATTCCACTCAGCCCTAAATCAATCCTTAACAATTTAAATAAAAGCTGGTTGAAAGTGAAGTACAATGCTTGAAATAAAATGCATTAATTGTTACAAAAAATATATTAAGTACATAGAAAAATGGACACTTCAATTTTCATTAGATGATCTTGATGATGTTGCGAATATTTGATTTTGAAAAATGTTAGAGAATGTGGAACTAAAAAATGAAGACTTTTGGAAAACAGTGTCTGATAAAAAAGGGTTAATTTTTTTTGTTCTTCAAATAATTCTGAATTTCTTTCCGAATTTATTATTATTTTTAGGTCTGTTCCATTGGGCCCTGCAAAGTTTCTTCTTGGTATTTACTAGTAGATGATGAATGGAGTAATTTAATTTTGCCAACAAATCTAACCTCCATATAAATGTAATTTTTGTTGTTTGTATTTGTATATTATTTTTGATTAGAGAAACAACAACAACAGTAATTTACTATATATGTAATTTCTTTTTACTGATAGTGCTGCTTTTTTGCGTGGATACAATTCGTATCTACATTATTGAAGTGCTTTAAACTTATTTGACTACGGAGCCAGAAGTACTTAACAGTAGATGATGCAGGCCAAAGGAACATACCTAATATAATTATGTATGAAGTTTTTAAAAAATTTTTGTTTTTTTTCTGTTTTCCTCGGAAATATTTGAACGTGGAGCATACTTTTTAGAAGAAAATAACAGTTTAAAAGTGGGAACTGGGAACTGTTAAGTCAATTTTAATAGTGGCTTACAGTTTGAAGGATTAAAACTTTCAAAAGTCTTACAATATATTTTTAAATGAAAATAAATACCCATCACAAATAAGAAATTTTCAAAAATATGAAACTTCAGATTAAGAATCATAACATTCACCCTGTTCTGAATTCCCATCGGTCATAAAATCCTATCGTTTTCAAACTCTAGCAGTCGTACTTATTAGATTTGTGTCTACTTAGACACTGTCTAACTATTTTCAAATTGGTGGAAATATGCTTTATTTAATTAAAAAAAAAATATCACATTATTCTCGGTTTGGACAATCTACTCTTGTGTCTAAGTTAGGCAGCTATACGACAACAATAAACAAGGTTTTTGAATACATTTTCCAAAACTAGGCAGTTGTCTAATGTTAGACAACGTTTATAAATAAGAACATAGGTGTTTTGAAATAATTCTCGCTTTCAATACTTGCGGATTGAGTGTGCTTTGATTTTCGATCGGATTGAAAATTCTTGACGTTTGGAATTTTTATATCCGATTTGGAATTGGCAAAATTTTAAAAATGTTGTTTCAGCAAAAAAGGTGCGTTCCTTTAGTTTGAAACTCTGTGCATTTGTATGAATTTCTACACATTATATTTTTTTTTATATTCTGTTAACGGATTTGATTCGGAATGGAAATCAGAACAGCGTGACTATTGTTTTTGAATTAATAGACATGGTCAGGAAAATGAGATCTCGGAGATCTCAGCAATCTCAGTTACCTGAACAGGATTCCTCAGCAAAATTTCTCAGCTTTGCTGTCAAAACTCTGAGGAAAAAAAATCTTGGATTCGCTTGCTCACTTTTTGAGTGAGAGAATCTCTGAGATCTAATTTTTCTGAACACGGCAATTGATTAATGTTTTCGAAACTGTTTTAAATTCAAACTCTTCTGTCTTCTATACCTGAAACTAATTCTCTTAATAAATTAAAAAAATATTTTGTGAACAAGTCGTTATTTTAATCGTTTTTGGTTGATGTTTTTTTTTGGTTATGTTTGCATATTGGAAATGTTCTCTTTTTTTCATTTAAATTATGGACACCCTATCCTTAGGGATGTTAAGACAGATGAAGAGGTTAGGATAAGAAAATTGAGATTGACCAGAATCAACAAACTCGTAATGTATATTATTTTTGATGAGGACGGCAGCCCCTTGAAAGTTGTCGTTACTTAGGATATTATAGGAATTCAAAAATACTTTGTGCTTGAAGTTTAAGTGCGTCTCTTGCATAAGAAATTCCTGGAAGGAGATTACTGCGATTAGAAATAGACTTGGTGAGTAGAATGCCATTGCTTCTTCTGTTTTTAGCATCCAAGAGGAGTTTGTCTTTCTTAGCTTTAAAGTCTTTGTAGGCTTTGCACCTTCTAAAGTTGGCTGGATGACTGTCACCACAGTTAACACAAATAGCCTTACTTGACTCAGTTCTAATGGTAGGACAATTTAACGGCTCATGAGTACCAGTGCACTTAACGCAATTATATTTGTTTGCGCAGTTTTTGGCCAGATGCCCGAATTGTTGGCAGCGCCTACACTGAAGGGGTCCCAAGTTGCCCTTGGGTTTTTGCCAAGAAATCTTGGTGTTAAAGAGGAATTTTAAGTTAGTAAGCTGAAGTTTCTTAGACCGAATGGTCTCGAATTTCAACACTTTCACAACTCGCAACTTGAGCTCCTCAAAGATTTCGTTCTCCGACCAGTCGGTCGTAAGCCCTCTCAGAACTAGGTTGGTGGTTTTATCCTCTTTCCTAGTGAATGAATAGGCCTGCATGTCAGCACTAGATCTGAGAATCAACAGCAGTGTAAATCACTATTATCGATATAAAATCTTCAGGAAGACCCACGATCAGGGTTCGGACTTTACTTCGATCGAAGTAGATCTACTTCGATTTTGAGAAAAAAATTTAATCTACTTCTCTACTCCTCTTTTTTACGATTTGCTTCTCTTTGAAAAAATTCTTAACCATCAAATTTAAAGACAGCGCTGGTCAACAAAACATTTTAAAATATTATATTGCTTTGTGCACTCAAAACAAATCAAGATTTGAATTTGAAGACAGTAAACTTTGCTTAATACAATATTTAAACCCAACTAAAATTCAAGGTGCTGATTTAATATCTATGTTTAATTTGTTCCTATTGAAGTCTGAAGTTTGTGTTATAGTTATATATTTTTTTTATTTTAAGTTTGACTTTCTTGTACCGTATAGTTACTTGTTCGCAATTAATTATTTATTTATTAATGAAAAATAATCAAATAATACTGAATAAACTTTTGTTAAGAACTTAATTCGAAAATTTTTTTTTAAATCTCCTAAAACTACTTCGAAAATTTTGGATCTACTTCAGTTTTACTTCGAAAATTCAAAACCTAAGTCCGAACCCTGCCCACGATTCACTATTTTATAATTAAAAACTAAGGACCTTTCTTTAAGATCCGAAACTAATCTACGTACATCTACATTGGACATTATAATGGGGGGACAAAAATTAACCCTGAGCAGTTTATTTTGGTCATCAATTCCGACTGCGTTAGTATTTTGGTTAGCTGATGGATCCAGGAGCTCCTCAGCGGCGGCAGCAGACGATGGAAGTGGCTTGCTGATGTTTAACTCTCTTGGTAGAGGATCGTTAAAAGTTGATTGTTCCAGAGTGAGATCCATGTTGTGGTTTCTTGAGGATTTTTTTAGAGATGTGATTTTCAAATCTTGAAGGAGTGATAATTGGTTTTAGTTCGCGAACTCCTGAGACGAGGAGTCCATCAACTGACCGGAATTCCTGATCGGAGCCATGTGTCTCTTATCCAGCGATTGTTGAGAGGTTGGCTGCAGCGTGCTAGCACAGAACAGACTAGACGTGTCATTAGGACATCGCCAAAAGTAGATGTGTCCATCTCGTTGCAATCCGATATGGCTGGAGTTTTCTCAACGAGAGAATGGCTTGCAGCATGTGGCAGTGAAGGAGGTAGCACAGAATTAGGTGGTGAGTTGGAGGCCAGATCCTCAAAAACAGCGTTGGTAACAGTCACTAAAGGATTAGCCACGTGGGCATCTGATTGGCTCAAACATAAAAGCTGATGAGCAGCATCAAGATTTAACTGATTTTTTCAATTGTTGGACGTAGTTAGGGTTTTGGCAAGCCCCGGCTTTTTATGCGCAGGAGGAGGTTCCGGTTTAGGCTTCATCACTCCACAGGAATTGGCCAGCATTAGGGGCGAGTGTGAAGGAAACCAGCAATTTTTCGGAAGAGCAAAAACGTGTTTGGCTCACCACCGAATTTCTTTAATTCCAATTTAGGTATTTTAACCGCGGTTTTATGGGCTTTATTGGACGATTCTGGTTGAGACTGCGGCGCTGCTGCCGGATTAAAAAATTCGCGCACCTTCCGCAGCCTATAGTTCAATTTTGAAACCGTCGACACCATTAAATCTTCGTATTACGATACTTTTGTTAACTCGTTATTTATATTTTCGTCTTTAATAAGTCCTCCACTCAGCACAGTATGATCCGCGGACTTAAGGGAATTTGACGCAGCTGTTAACCGGTCTAAGAAAGAGTACAGCTGCTCTTCTACACCTTCTAATTGTTCGATATCCGAGTCACGTACGCATTAGTTCTTGGACTCCAAATATTAGGTTGCGGCCTTTGAAATTTTTGTTAGTTCTGCTCTAAAGGCACGGCGCGTTCTTAATTAATGTTCCAATCAAAAAAGGCGTTAACTTTATCTTTTAAACTTTTATTTAATTATATGACCGACTGCGTCGAGAACTAATAACAAACTAACTATAAGGAAATAATAATGGAAGAAGAAAAGTTAGGATGGTGAGGATATATGTTATATGTTATATATATATAGTTGAAAGCAATGGAATGGAATAAAGGAAAGGATGTATGGATCTATGTATTTTCAACAGTGTTTTCTAATCACTTCAGTAACCATTTCTATTTGTAGGTCACGATGTAAATCGCTTTTCTAATATTCCAAGGGGCATTTATTATTCTACGAAGGACTTTGTTTTTGAATTTTTGGATGGTTTTAGCATTTATTTTCTTTGTACAACCCCACAGTTGGATGCCATAAGTCAAAACTGGTTTGAGTATTTGTTTGTATAGCATTACTTTGTTCTGGATAGATAGGTCCGAATTCTTACCAAGCAACCAATACATTTTTCTATATTTTAGGTTAAGTTCTTCTTTATCCACTTTGATGTGCTATTTCCACTTACGCTTGGCAACCGAAGTCATTTCAAGGTATTTGGCAGTATTGGCGTAAGGTACAGCTTTAAGGTAGAACTATAATAGTCGGATGCCGACGTAAGTGGTCGTACGAAATGAAACGAAGAATTCATATGACGTGCCCATAATTGAGGTTTGCTTCGTTTCGACCAATTTTCATTAACTTTTGCTTTCGGAAGTGAGCGCTTACCGACCGCTCCATGCGTAAGTGAACTGAGAGAATTTTCTCCCGACATCTTCCGACTATTATAGTTCTACCTTTACTGTTAATAAAAATTTGAACATTAATAATCTTTTTGTTGGTTAAGTTTATATGGGTTTATTTGGTTTCATTTATTTTGAAACGCCATTGTTGCGTCCAATCCCTTACTTTATAGGTTGAATTTTGCAATTTGTCTGTAGCCTTCACAACGCATTTATCAGGCACTTAAATGGCAGTATCACCTGCAAATGTGGACAAGATAGCATAACTGGAATATCACTAGTATATAACAAATACTATGTTGGTCCTAGGCCACTTCCTTGTGGTACACCGGCTTCAATTGTATTAATTTCCGAATACTCCTGCTCGAACCGTGCTCCAAAGAATCGGTCTGTAACATAGGATTTCAGTATTTCGTAGAGCTGCCTTGGGAGGTCTCTATGCAGTTTGTACTCAAATCTCAAAATTTGTCAAAGGCTTGAGCAACATCTAGAAATAGAGCATAACATACTTGTTTTTCTTCAATACCTTTTCAACAACATTCGCAATTCGATGCACTTGGTCCATCGTGGAATGTTTATTTCTGAATCCAAACTGATGGTTTGGGATTAGTGTCGAGAACTGAACGCCGCCCTTTTCTTTGTTTACTGTATGCTGTCATTTATTTTAACTTTAATGAAAGAACCGACCTTAAAAATGTATATCTGTCTTTGTCTTTGTTCTAAACTAAAATTGCGCCCTTTTCCTTTGTAAAGAAAAAGAAATTTTTATAACTACCGGCTTTGTAGCCATTTTGAATTTGCCTAGTCCAGCAGCAAAAAAATAGTAAGTTAAGTTTTAAACCTAAATTGTTAATAACAGTATTTATCATTTAGAAAATAAACCATCCATCAATCCAACTATCCATCCATTCCATACCATCCAATAAGGATTTATCAATAAATTACACTTTAATGAAAGCATATGTTGATTTATTCGTGTTGGAAAGAAGTTTATTTGAACGCTGTGCCGGACAAAATTTCAAATTGTTTTGCCAGTCGTAACATCTTTATTCTTATTTCGCTGCCGCGTTTGAGAAAACGAGCCATCTGTAGCCCCCTATAGTTCGCACAAAGTGACTGCAAAAGTCCCACGGGTGCAACAGGAATCGTCACGTGGTCTCTCATCTTTGCCTTAGTCGTCTGTCGGGTCTTTTCTTAATAATTGTCTTATGCCACTGACCCAAGACACAACGAGGAGAACAAGCCAACGCAGTATCAAAGGCGTTCTACCAGTCAGATTCGATATCTACGACACCGAAATGCCCATTGAAAGAACGCCACCGCCAGCCGACATTCCTGGGCTACAGTATCTACCATCACCGATTATGCCTATATTGCCTTTAGCTGCACCTAATGCGCCACCAGCAGCGTCTGTAGCTGCACATAATCTGCAAGTGCCTGTCATGCCAGCAGCAGTTCCCACTGAGTCTACCGACAGCAGCCCCCATAGCTGCATCACAGCCACCACCACCAGTCCCCCTGCCTACAACGAATTCAACATCACCCGTCATGCCTCTATCATCAGCCTACATAGCCTACAAGTAATTTTGCACGTTCTAATAATTATAACTATAGAAGCGATTCAGAATCGCAATCAGTCGCAATGAATAACAAAATTATCGAGATGCGTAATGAATTTAGTAGTCAAATTAAAGCCATGCAGGCATTGATAATGTCAGCCAACGAGAGTATTCGAAGTTGTGTTGCCGATCTGAGAAATAAGATTAGAAATCCGCTGCAGTACCCTGCACCTACCTCTAATCACATGCATCTGCCTCAGTTACCACCGAATCCGCCTAACCAGCAAATAACTTCGCAAAATTTGCCATCCGACATGGTACCACGACCATTTTTGCCACAGTGTAATAACAGAGCATATAACCGCCACAGGTCCCTTACTCAGTCAAGAGTCTATCCCGTTGTCAAACAATTGAAGCCAGAGAACTATAGCGCAACGCCAGAAAAAGATCTATCCGCTTCCAATTTTTACGGGTGCCCCAGAAGAGTGGCAAACATTTTACGAAGCATTCAGAAGTACCACGTTAGAGTTTGACTATTCCCCTTTGCATAACATTATGCGACTCCGTGACGCCATTCAAAGGGACGCTAGGGAAGTAGTAGAGGCGTTACTTTCCAGCTCAAATAACGTCGACGCAATTATGTCGACATTAGAAGACATGTACGGACGACCCGAACAACTTATATGCAGCCAAATCGAAAAGGTTCGAGCCGTCCCCCCGGTCATTGACGGCGACCTCATGTCGCTTGTTAACTTTGCGAATAGGATAACAAACATGACCACTTTTCTACAAAACGCAAAAGGAACTCATCATATTTCGAATCCAACTTTATTAAGCGAACTTGTAGGTAAATTGCCAACAACGAGACAGATGCAATGGGCCCAACGATGTCTACTACTAGAACGACAACCAACAATTATAGAATTTAGCCAATGGTTGGTTAGTCTACGAAAATTAGCTAATATGGTTACGGATTCATTGCCATCGTTGTCGTCTCAATCTATGCCAGTCGAAAACCAGCTGCGCATAATCATAGTGCAACAAAGGGTCGCCGATTCGCTTATGTGAGCGTCGCCCAACCTAAGTGCTCGATATGCGACGGAAAGTGTCGTAATATATGCGAATGTAAATCTTTTTTACAGCTGCCAGTAGATGAACGTTGGAAAAAAGTTAAAGCATTAAAGACTTGTTTTTGTTGCGTTAAAACTGGCCACCAATCTAGGCGTTGTTATTTACGTAAATGCTGCGGAATTGAAGGATGCTCGTACAAACATCATCGCCTTCTACATTGTACCACAAACGAGACCAACAGGCAAAACGACACAACACACCCGAGTAAAACACAAATACACGTTTCAAGCACAAACAATCAAGAGTTGACTAGCCAAGTGAAGACGTCCTTGCCTCAGCAGGAATTCCGTAGCTGCCACGCAGGAAGTATCCACGATGGTGTCAAGGATATTTTATTCCAAATATTGCCGGTGAAAATCTATGGCGCGGATAAAACGATAATCACCTATGCATTTGTGGACGATCGCGATGGAGCCAATGTCACTATGGTCGATAAGGATCTTGCTCGGGATTTGGGTATACGTGGCAAATCGGATTCCTTGGAACTACAATGGTTGAACGAAAAAAAAATCAGCCAACAATCTGAAATTATATAAATAATGATTAGTGGAATTGAAGAAGACTCTGAAAAATATCAGCTGTCGAATGTCTATACATCTCCAAGTATGTCATTGCCAACCCAAAGTTTTAATCGTAGCGAGTTATTAGGAAAAAATAAAAACGTCCATCTTTCGGGGTTGCCACTTTTCGAGTATAATGATATTCAACCAAAGTTAATAATAAGTCTAGCTCATGCCTACTTGACTGTACCTTTGGAACGCCATTGTGCACCTTTGGGTATAGGACCGATCGCCACGAGAACGAGAACTAGTGGCTGAAACACACAAAAAAGGTGAGTCGACGGGTGATGCATATCAATAGAAACCATGAACACTCCGAAAGTAAGTTGGGCGAAATGGACGAGATGATGCGAAATTATTTTGACGTGGAAACCTTTGGGATACGATTAGATGTTAAAACCGCGGTTTCCAGTGCAGATGAAAGAGCGATGTTCCTGCTTGAGTCCATGACTAAAAACATCGGAAATCGCTACGAAGTGGTTCTTTTGTGGAAGGAAAATCTTTCCAGATAGCTACAAAATGGCATTAAACCGACTTGATAACGTGGAGAGAAAAATGGCCCGAGATGCAGAATATGCCAGAGATTATATTGTAAAAATTAAAGACTATCTAGTTAAAGGTTAACCAAGAAAACTTAGTCCAGAGGAAGACAGCCATCGAACTTCTAGAACATTTTATTTACCACACTTTGGAGTGAGAAATCGCAACAAAGCGGGTATACGTCTTTTATTCGATGCGGCGGCAGAAGTTAAACAGTTTTCACTCAATAAGGCCTTACTCACTGGTCCAGACCTAAATCAACCTTTAACTTCAATTCTCTTTAAATTCAGGCAAGCTCAATATGCAGTGTGTGGCGATATTAAGGAAATGATCCACCAAATCCAGATAGTTAAGGAAGATCAGGATAACCAATGATTTCTATGGAGAGAAGATCTATCAAAGCCAGCAGAAACCTACGTTATGATTTTTGGAGCTACATGTTCACCGACTATTGCCCAACATGTTAAGAATGTCAACGCGCAGAGGTTTGCTGAAAAGTCTACGATAACTGTCAAAGGTATCATTGAGAGACATTATGTCGATGATTATGTTGATAGCTTCCAAACGGAGGACGAGGCAATTGAAGTTTTGAAAGACGTCATCAAGATACTAAGGCCGCCGGTTTCGAACTACGTAACATTACCTCAAATTCAGAGCGACTGAAAAGAGCAATGGGGAGTGCCATATGTGAACAAGGAGAGTCGGTTAATGTGGATGATGGACAGATAGAGCGGATTTTGGGAATGCATTGGCTATCGAAATTAGACGTCTTCATTTACTCTTTGAGGTTCAACAAAGTACCAGCAGAAATACTAAACTTTACTAGAAAACCGACAAAGAGAGAAATGCTAAGCATGAACATGTCGGTATTTGACCCTTTCGGAATCTTGGTCGATTTTATGGTATCAGCGAAGGTTTTGATGCAGGCTGTGTGGAAGGCTGGGATTCAGTGGGACGAGCAACTGCCAGAAGAAATTTATCGTCGCTGGAAGGCATGGATTGAGGAGTTGCCAAGGGTGAAACTATTTCGAGTACTACGCTGCTATCTAATCGATTTTGAGACGAGTCAATTGGATCTTCATATATTTGTCGATCCAAGCGAGGAGGCTATGGCGGCGGTAGCATATTGGAGAACGGTGAGGGAAGGCAAGGCTAAATTAGTTTTTGTCGCTGCTAAAAGTAGCTTAGCTCCTACGCAGCGAAGTTGGTGAATGGCGTTGGTGTCCTAGTCAATTAAATCCAGCAGATGAGGCAACGCCAAATTTCCCATGCGGTGGGAGTTAAACGGCAGGTGGATAAAAGGTCCACGATTTTTATACGATGAAGAAGACGCTTGGCCAGACGTATCGTTGATGGGACAAAACGATGATAGGAGTCAAGATGAGCTTCGTAGCACACATCACCTTCTTTTGGCGAACCATAAGCTAAATTTGATAAACAATATTATTAATATTAAAAAAATGCTGATGCTCCAAATGCATTTGATAAACAAACGATACGAAATTGGATTAAAGCTCAGCACCACTAATAAGGAGACTGATGATAGGGCTTGGCACCCCTTGAAATAGCTATATATATCTCCAGCTAAATAATTAATTAAAACGAATTATAAATTAATTCGTATACCATTGGTGGTAGCACCTTTAAGTTGTTGTTGTTGTTGTTGTTGTTGTTGTTCAGAAATTCAATGAAATTGACGGAATAAAGAATGGTCAAGTCTAATAAACTGACATTCAAGTATGAATTATACAATAAAATAATAATAATTAATATTATTAATCGTTTTTCAAATTATTCCAGGCTAAAACGAACTATCGCCTGGTTGATCCGATATATTGAGATCCTGAAGATAAAGACCCTGAAGAAAAAATCAATCGAAATAGAGTACATTAGCGGTGAACTAGATGCAAATGAGGAAGCGGCAGCTGATAGACGGGTTTGCCGATGGGTGCAGCAGCAGGTTTTTATCGACGAATACACAGCCCTGTCACAAAATAAGCTCATCTCAAAATCTAGCACGATCAGAGCTCTGAACCCATTTCTCGGACGGGATGGTGTCATGCTTGTAAACGGGAGACTAATTAACGCTAAGTGGCTATCTATCCAAGCGAGGCAGCCCATCATCTTACCAGCCAAGCATGCCCTCACTAGTCTGGTAGTGACTTTCTACCACAGAAGATTTCAGTTTAATTTAGTTTAGTTTATTTATTTCATTTCATCAAACAAAGATATAATTCTTCAGCGATTACTAGCATACAATATGTAAATATACAATTAATAATATAAACAATAAATAATAACAAATCTTAAACATTACCACCATTTAAGTTACTTAAAATTAAAAGTAATTTATTTTTAAAAGAAATTCTACTTAGATCATAATCTATCAAATCGCAAACGGTATTGGCTTCTCTTAAGCACCTAGACAAAGGTACGTTGGCAGCATAATTTGTTCTGTGGTATGGAATCTTAAAGTGTGAATGGTTTCTAAGCATTCTCGCAGGAACATTAAAGTTTATTAAGGCCAAAATATCTGGGCAATCAATATGATAAGGCAATACGTCACGAACGAACATCACTTCTGAAAATTTTCTTCGAATATTTAGAGGCAAGATTCCAAATAACTTGCACCTTGTTTCATAGGAAGGCATTTCTATGTTCCAGTGTAGTTTTTTCACTAATACCCGTGTAAAACGTTTTTGGATTTTTTCGATTCTAAAAGAGTGAACTTCATATAAAGGACTCCAAATGGTATTACAGTATTCAAAGGTAGATCTAACAAACGAAAAAAAAGGCATTTCAGAGTGTGTGGATCATAAAACTCCTTTGAATTACGCAAGATGAAACCCAACATAGAATTACCTTTAGCAACCAAGAAATCTATATGTTTTATGAAGTTAAGTTTCTTATCAAAAATTACACCAAGGTCTTTTTTAGACGTTACAATTGAAGGAGATATACTATTTATTTTATAAGTAAAATTAATGGGTGAGCGGTTTCGACAAAACGTTAAGCTTTGACATTTTCCAATATTAAGATGTAAAGAGTTAGTTAGTCAAGCACCAATTTGATAATCTTTGAAGATCATCTTGTAATAAGATGCAGTCGTATTCGGATTTTATACATCGAAAAACCTTCAAATCGTCAGCATACATAAGGCACCTAGAATTTAGAAATACGTTTGGGATGTCATTTACAAACAACAAGAAAAAAAGGGGGCCAAGATGGCTTCCTTGACGCACACCCGAGCTAACATTGATCGGTGAAGAGAGAATATTATTAATCCGAACATACTGAATACGACCCTTTAAGTATGTATTTATCCATTTCAAAAAGTTAGAGTGAAAGCCTATTTTATTTAACTTTATAAGCAAAATGTCGTGATTAACTTGATCAAAGGCTTTAGAAAAGTCTGTATACACAGTATCACATTGATACCCTTTCTCAAGACCATTTAACACGTAATTTGAAAAAATTGTAAGATTTGTGCTGGTAGATTTACCAGCGACGAATCCATGTTGATATGGGGATATAGCGCTTTTTAGAATTAATTTATTTATTTATTTAAAGATAAAAACATTTACAATAGATACAATAAGACGAAATCTGTGAGCAGTATCCTAGTTCAACATAAAAAATTTTGATAAATAAAACAAAACATAAAAGTAATAATTTGTACTTAAATCAGGTTACAATTTTATGAAAAATTTACAATTTACAAACAAAAAACTACAAACAGTTCAATTAAAAGTTTAATAAACTAAAACAATCAATAATATACCTAAAAAAAGTAATAATATAGCAATTAACATTTAATTCGAAAGATGAGAGAGAAGTTTTGACTGGAAACTTGTTGCACTGACAATAATCTGTATATCAATTGGAAGATTATTCCACTCTTTTATCGCTGAAAACTAAAAAAGATCTCTCCGCAATGGTGTGGGAAAAACACGGTAAAATGAGCTTAAGGCCTCTACGAGACTGCGCAAATTGCAGTGTGTCTTTTAGATATTCCGGGCACCTGCCATGGATAATATTATGCAATTTATGAATATTTCTAAAACTATAATAAGTGTCAAAAGGAATTCCCAGAATAGATCTGTTAAGGTGAGATACACTAAAAAATCTAGGTTTATTATAAATAAAACGTAAGCAATCGTTGAATGCAACATACAACTTACGCTTACATTCAAAATCTAAGCACGGATAAACTGAACAGTTAAAAATGAAAAATGGCATTAAAAGAGTTTTAACCAAACGAAGCTTCATGTCATGTGAAAGCAATTGTGCGGAGTATCTCAAACCTCGTAAGCCTGCATAAATTTTTCGGATAGCAACTGATACTGCATCACAACAACTAAGAGAGCTATTTGAAGTGAAGCCCAAATAGATAACCTTGTCTAGGTACGGAATTATTTCTCCACTGAGAACAATTGACGGAAAATCCGCTGAATGAAATTCATTTCTAGAACAGATCATAGCAACAGTTTTAGAGGGGTTAAGTTTAAGCCTATTCTCACTTACCCACTGTTGAATTCGTTCTAAATCCTCATTAGTTCGAACTACAGCGTCTTCTATCAATCCAAGTAGAAGGTTGATGTAGATTAAAACGTCATCTGCGTACATATGAACTAAACAGTCTTCAACAATTGAAGATAGTCTTTCGTAAATCAGTTTTTCAAAATTTTTTTGGAATTGTTGTAATCTTACAGATAGGGCGGTAGTTCGAAACTTCCTGTCTGCTACCTGATTTATAAATTGGTGTAATTATGGAACACTTCCATTTATTTAGAAACTCACCATTTTCAAGTGAACGATTAAAAATTATTTTTAATGGTATAGCAAATACTTTTGCACACCTTTGTAAAACGATGGGAGGGATTCCATCCATATCAGGACGCGTGTCAACCCTTATCATAGTAAGAATCTGTTCAATTTCTGAAGTTGAAATGTTTAAGGTACCAATGTTGATGTTACTATTTGAATTAATTGGTTGATTACCTAGCGAAAAATTCGGAGACGTATCTAAGTAAACGGACTGAAAATGTTTAGCAAAAAAGTTGCAAACAATTGTAAGATCAAAAGATGATATGCCATTGTGACGCATTAGATTAGGAATTCCATTTGATTGCTTTTTAGCATTTATAAATTTCCAAAAACTTTTACTATTGGATTTCAAATCACATTCAACAGATAGTAAATACTGATTGTAAAGGAATTTATTCAAAATATCGAAATTCTTTTGCAACATTCTATACTGTTTGTACAGACTTCGATCATTGTTCGATCTGCGAAACTGCTTATAAACTTTATTTTTCTTATTATTCAGATTAATTATTCTTTTATTAAACCATATTTGAACCACTTTTTATTTTTACTTTGGTGTGTATAAAGCAACAGCATTGTGTACTATTCGTAAAAATGAATCGTAGCACTCATTTAGATTTAAATTTACAAATAATGCTTGCCAATCTGTTCCAATAACCTTATTATTAATTGCATCAAAATTTGTCTTAGCAAAATTATATTTGAAAATAGAATCAGAAGTTGCAGGTGAAAAAAACATATAAAATTCTAAATGCAATCTGAATGCGATGTGATGAATTGTGTTGGGAAAAAGAGTTAGCATAGAGTTGTTAATACCTACGTAAAATCCGAATCAATGAAAACCAAATCAAGTACATTACTAAAAGAATTATGAAAATGATTTATTTGTCTAAGATCAAACTGTGCAAAGGTGTCAACAACTTCACAATCATGATTAAATATAACATTAAAAGGAACAAGTATTTTCTCATCAGAATCATAAATCCACTTAATATTAGACAAATTAAAATCAAAACTTTTTGATTATCTGTACGGATTTTTAAAATTGAACTGCAACTATCAATGTGAGCTTTATACAAATCAAATGAGCTACTTGGTGGAATGTATGACACAATAAGAAGAATTTCATTAAAACAATCAAATTTAATACAAAGAATAATCTGGTCGACATCGAGTGTATCAGCTCGAGACGGTATTTCAACTTTAGAACATTGAAATGTAGAGCGCACAGCAGCAAGCACTCCACCACCTCTTTACGAAAAACATTATATTGATTGTCATTGAACACCTCAGCATCGTGGTGATACTCACTGAGCCAAGTTTCTATGAGAGCAATTATATCGTATTGCAAAGATGAAGAAAAGAGAAGTACTTGTTGCAGTTTAGTACGAAGATCCCCTGCATATAATACCAGGTAATACCATTGAGTTTATATACATAAAGGAACCACGAAACTAGCGTTAACTGCACAATAGGTGTCGCTGCATACACCAAATCGAGATTTTAAAATTTTGTGGAACTTAATAAAAATAAGATCCACAGAAGTTCGCACAAAAAAAGAAAGCAACACAAATAGGAATGCACAAGAGTAGTAAGACAAAGAGGAGAAGGTGCCAAGGGTGTCTGCTTTATTTTGTAGCTTGTGCACGATAAGGGCTAAGCATAATAAGTATTAAACTTACAAATACACAATATCCCTTTTCAGTTTTTATACACTGAGCAGCTTATGCATGTCCGTATAGAAATATAGATGTGTCTATCTATAGGTAGGTATATTATAATTCCATTTCAAAGCACAATTTGTGTAAAATTTGTGCGTTCGTCGAACGATCGGTGAAGGTCGAGTAAAGGACTGTATGAATGAAAAAATATGAAATTATGACGTAGGTAGTTAATAAAAAAATTCAAATCTTGGTTATGTATATATTTTGTAGGTATAAGTAGATACCTAGGTAGTTGGTTTTTGTTTTATTTCTATTAATTTTGTATAGGGAACTTTTCAGTAAAGGAAATACATTTTTTATTATGTTGACAACAGCCGTGTTTTTTTGCAAGCCCGGGGGGAATTAGATGAAAAAAACGACGTCGGTGCTAAACAATTAACATGTTAAATGCAACAACAACTAATCCCAGGGAATTCTCGGCGTTTAACTTAAGCGTACAGAAAAACTGTGTTACCGGCATGAATTACATACATGTTATCGATAGTTTGTATGCAAACTCCATGTTTTTTACTGTCATGGCGTCGCTAATCCCCGCTGTCGTTTTTTTCAACCAATTCCCCCCGGGCTTGCAAAAAAACACGCCTAACATTAGATATAATTATTGTACCTACCCACAAATAGATTGAAAACCTCATTTCTATAAAGCGAAAAGGGACAATATGCAAAAGTTTACCTACTTTCCTAAATAGATATAGAAAGTTGTTTTTTTTTTAATTTGTCACGCATGATGCAAAAAATCGGAAAAAAAATTCAAACGATACCTAGGTAGGTAGGTATGAACTTAAAAAAATTAGGTAGGTACCTAGATAGATGTTTCATAAATATTTCCCCATAATTCTAGTGATTATTGAGTTCAATTATTTTCAAATTGTAGAAAAGAAGTAGGGTAGAAGTAGGTACATACCTAGGTTTTTTTTTGATGTGTAAACATCTATACTGGCGGTAGGGTGAAAAGAAAACGTAACGTAACGTTGTAATCGTGATCGTGGTCGTAATCGTGATTCTGAGCTTTACGAAAATTGAGTGCGTTCAACAATATGTACGTTCAGTAACTAAACGTTGAGTATTTATATACGAAATCGAAAGGTCGAGTTCAGTTCGGGTTGAAATTTGGTTGGCTGCTTAGAGGATATATTAAGCCCCTATTACATGATGATTCTTTGCGTCTGACTCTATTCAAACATAAAAAGATAAGATGGAAGACCAGTTGCCTTGTGAGTCGTGGGCCAAGTTTTACGAGACTCTTTTTAACGCTTCTTTAGCATTAGGCTACGCGCAAACCAACGCGATGGCGGTGGCGGTCACGATAAAAATGTGGATGCCTCAAATAAAAATCAAAGCACACTTCAATCGTGTAGATATGTGCCTTTCCTTTGATTTATGTGTATTGAATCCACAATTTTATCGTGATCGCCACCGCTTTCGCGTTTGTTTGCAGCTACCTTTATCCGTATTTTGTATTCTTTGCATTACTTTTTTTTCAATTACATGACTGCTTTGAGACCAGGGGCCTATTTCACAGAACATACATCACATACATTGTATGAATGTATGTACCTTAAAGTAGACGCCAAAGATGGCTCAGTGTACATTTTGAATTTTTTGAAAAACTTTGCGTCAACTTAGAAAACGCATAATTTAAAAAAAAATTAAAATTTACGCCCATTCAACTCGTAGTCGTAATTCTTATCTTGTAGCCGTGGTCGTTATTTTGATTCTAAGCCAGAGATTAGTCTGCTATTACACGATGCATCTAGACGCATGTGACTTTTCGAACTACGTAAGTGCAAAAGAGAACAAAAATCGAAAAGATGGTACGGAAAAAAAGTGACCGGTGTCGCGTGAGTAAAATTTTCGATGCAACTATTTGACGTTTCTCTTTTCTCTTGTCCGTTTTCTACTATTCTGCTTCATATGGTTTTGTTGTTCAAAGAGTAAATTTCGATGCAACGCACTGTTATTGATAGCCTTATAGGCTTTCCAGAAATGAGAATTCATCTTTAAAAACAACATATAAAAAAAATTATTGCTTTTCTTGACTGATATTCATTTAAAGGCACACAAACTTTTCTTTCTTCAATATATCTAATAATGAAAACAAAAATAAAAACAGAAAAAGTTTTTTTATTGCTTGAGCACAGCCCAACACGAAAATGAAAAATAAAGAGAACTGTCAAATTAGATTCCCGACTTTGGTTTCAACGTGTAATAGCGCTTGAAACAGCGGACGAAATAACAAAGAAGAATTCGAAGAAGGCGCATGCAACTAGATTCATCGTGTAATAGCAGACTTAAAGCCCTTCCACACTATCCCACTGAGTATTAATACAAAGTGGAAAAGAATTCCATGCTACTGCCAAATTTGAGAGAGAGAAATTTCTTTTAATTTGTTGACCACACACAACAGTTTAATTTAACCTCAATAAAAATGTGATGAAATGTGTGACAGAATTAGAACCATTTCTAAAAATTCTCATGTATTAACACATGTCAAATCGTGTAGGCTGGGAATATCATATTTTGTTTCCACACTATTATACATGATTTGTTTCACACTTTTTTGACATGTATTAATACTCAGTGGGATAGTGTGGAAGGGCTTTTATGAATTATCCATAATCTCTGTTCTGAGCTTCACGAAAATTGAGTGCGTTCAACGCTATGTACGCTCAGTAACTAAACGCTGAGTGTTTATATACGAAATCAAAAAGTCGAGTTCAGTTTGGGTTGAAATGTGGTTGGTTGCTTAGATCATATAGTACATGGACTGCGCTTTCATTTTCCATGCATCATTACCGATTTTCAAATTTGCTTATGAAAAGTTAAGATCTATATAAAAATACCAAAAAAAAAAATGTTTGCTATCATCCACACCCTAAATTTGATGTAAGTACATGGACTGCGCTTTCATTTTCCATGCATCATTACCGATTTTCAAATTTGCTTATGAAAAGTTAAGATCTATATAAAAATACCAAAAAAAAAATGTTTGATATCATCCACACCCTAAATTTGATGTAAGCTATGCGCAAACCGACATGGTGGCGTTGGCGATCGCGATAACTTTTATCGCGCGATAAAGATGCGTTCAAAAACCTGCTCACATCAACACGATATATTTTTATCCCATATCTTATTTTTTTTTATATTTTTATAATCTTTGTTTGACAGATCATATAAAATGGAATTCTCCCGAACTTTTTCTATTAATTTTTCAGTATTTGAAGTCATTTTCAAATTTTCTTTTTTAAACTGTCATTTTTCTTCAGGCGATAAAGCGATCAAATGGTGCTTGCTGCGTTCAAGAACAGTCGCGTACTGAACGCAGTAGTGGAACGTGAACGCAATCCACATATCGCGTTGATGTGTGCCCCTCCATTGATTTACGTGTGCGGCATCCACAGTACACAAATCAAAGGTATTATATTGCGCAGGTTGTCAAAGTTGGAAGTGTCAAAAAATTAAAAATGGCTGTCCCAGTGCCCAAGGAACTCAGCACGCATCATTAGAAACAACAACAAAATATTGAAATTAGAAAAGTAAAGGGACACTGGATCCACCATTTTACCACCATAATACCTCAGTTTTGACAGATGCGCAGAACTGAACAAAAATGAATACGCTAATGATATTACCTTTAATATGTGTACTGTGTGCGGCATCCACATTGTTATCGCGATCGCCACCGCCATCTAGTGATGGGCATAATCGAATGATTTGAGTAATCGAGACATTAGTATTCGAGTGATTGCAATAATCGAATGATCATTCGAGATATGAAATAGTACAAAATTGGAATAATAAACCTTTAAAATTTAATATGTAGATTCGCTTTGTTCGTTAAAAAAAATTTTGTCCAATACAATCTACATTTTAAAAATTAAATTTAAATAATATAAAATTTATTTCCCTTGTTTGCTTTTTTATTGCAGTCTATTTGGAACGAAATATTGTCTATGCTTCAAAATATAATTTGTCCCCTATCTGTCGAATTCCATCACAGGATGGCTACGAAGGCGATAAATTAAAAAAAACTTCTGAAAAATACGAAAATTTTTGATTTTTGCTCCGGCAAAATGCTTTTTTAGGGCAATCTGTTTAGATTTGGAACGAAATATTCTCTATGCCTCAAAGTATAGATCATCACCTATCTGTCAAGCCATCAACTGTCAAATTCCATTGAAGGATGGCTACGATGACGATGGATTAAAAACCTCTAAAAAATACAAAAAAAAATCGAGTTTTTTTTCTGCTCCCGAAAAATGCTTTTTTAGGGCAATCTGTTGAGATTTGGATCGAAAAGCATAGGATATTACCTATCTGTCAAGCCATCAATTGTCAAATTCCATCAAAGGATGGCTACGATGACGATGGATTAAAAACCTCTAAAAAATACGAATTTATTTTCTGCTTCGGAAAAATATATGGCTCTTTATTTCGTTTTTTCTGCGTACTTCTCTCTGCGTTGACTCAAGTGGTTGAATAAACGTATGACGTAACCTACAAAAACAATCAACGTTTCGACTCTCGAGTTCTCGAGTTTTCGATTATGTCTATTTATCTTTCTCTTGCTTGTATTTCGTTCTCATTTCTCGAGTTCTCGAGCTCTCGAGTTCTCGAGCTCTCGAGTTCTCGAGCTCTCGAGTTCTCGAGTTCCGAGTTCGAGTTCGAGGTCTCTTCTCACTCACTGCGCTTACGATTACAACTTACAAGTAAGAATAGTAAGTGGGTAGGTATAATCGGTATGGTAAATCATTCGAATGATTCAAGTGAAGAATCGAGACATCTCGAGATGTTGCTTGAATCGATTATAATCGAGAAAATCATTCGAATGCGCCCATCACTACCGCCATCGCGTCGGTTTGCGCGTAGCTGTAGGCTCTCGGTCTATGAGGCATTCGGACGAATGTTGATGTTTACACATCTTAACCGTGAGTCCCGGCACTCACACTTTTTTTTAATTACATATATGTATGTACCTACCTACCTATAGCCATAGATATTTTTTCTTAAATAAACAGAGAAGTAGGTAACTACATAGCTAGGTTTTTAATTTTTAACTGCAGTGATGTTTAAATATTTGTGTTTTGTTAAATTCAAAAGAATAGATAGGTAGTTTAACAAATATTTTGGTACATACATTACATATCGTCAGCTAAATACGTAAAGCTCCTTATACTGGACGCAATTGAGATTTTGATCCCAATTGCTTAAGAAACACATTCTGCTTTAATAACTTTTGTCGAATGTAACGTAGGTAGGTAGTTGTTCTAGAATCTTCAAGAGAAAATGAGGGCAAGAGTAAAATAATTAAGGCGCCAAGAAATAATAACAGTTTTTGGTAAAACAGTTCAATACGGGGGGAGGGGGTCTATCTTCACCCGTTTGGGTGGGAGCGGCACTTTCATAAAAAAAGTACTAAAAACAGATAAACAAATATTAAAAAATAACCGTAATACCTACTTAGTATTATACCTTTTTTTAAAGCCAATACTCTGTTCTACTAGCTAATTTTTAAATGAAGTAAAATCTATGCATATAGGTAGTTTTGGAAAAAACGGGTTTTAAACTAAAAATTTGGGAAAAAAAACATTAAAAAAAGTTTAAAGTTTAATTTTTCAAAACTGAAACCAATAGTAAATTTATTTAATATTATATATAAAGGGTGATTTTTTAAGAGGTTTAGAACTTTTAAAAAAAAAAAAACACAAAAAATTCGAAAAAATGAATGAAATATTTATTTGAATCGATAGTTTGAACCTTGCAATTTAATGTTTAAAGATAATTTCATGCAAATGTTGACCGCGGCTGCGTCTCAGGTAGCCCATCCGCTGTGTCCAATTTTGGCATACTCTTTCACACATATCGGCCGGTATCTCACGAATGAATGCATGGATGTTGGCTTCCAGTGCGTCAATCGAAGCGGGCTTGTCCCTATAGACATTAGCCTTGACATACCCCCACAAAAAATAGTCTAATGGTGTCAAATCGCACGATCTAGGCGGCCAATTGACCGGCCCGAAACGTGAAATTAACTGTTCACCAAACTCGCCTCGCAATTGCGCCATTGTTTCGCGTGCTGTGTGGCATGTGGCACCGTCTTGTTGAAACCACATATCATGCAAGTCAAGAACTTCCATTTCGGGCAAAAAAAAGTTTGTTATCATCGCTCGGTAGCGTTCACCATTGACAGTAACGCTGCGATTCGCATCATCTTTGAAGAAATATGGCCCAATAATGCCGCCGGCCCATAAACCGCACCAAACAGTGGCTTTTTCGGGATGCATTGGTAGCTGTTGCAATGCTTCTGGCTGATCTTCACTCCAAATGCGGCAATTGTGCTTATTTACGTACCCATTCAACCAAAAATGAGCCTCACCATAAAATGGAAGCAGCGCGCGATGAACATTTCGAACCGAGCACGAATTTTGATAGTAAAATTCAATAATTTGCAAGCGTTGTTCATTTGTAAGACGATCCATGGTTAAATTGCAAACCAAACTGAAGCTGTTTGACAGTGACACAAGGTACTAAACACACGTCAGCTGTCAAAACCAGTGTTGCCAAAACCAAACCAGCTAAAAAATCACCCGTTATATATTATTTATTAAGAACTATGTTTTCTCCCTTTGAGCTCTCGTTGAATAATAATAATAATAGTTATAAGGGGTTTTTGTGTGATAACACACTTGCAGTTAGGCTGCCAAGCTTTCGCACCATCATATTAATATTGAAGGTTTGAATGAACAACAACACTTGAGTGAGCTACCACCAAGTTTTTATAGGCTGGAGTTATAGCTATTTCACGGCTGCCACGCCGATCAACAGACTCCTTTAAGTGGTGCTTGGTCTTTGTTCAATTTTAATTGAAAAAACTTTCTATGCCCAGGTAGGACTCGAACTCGGACCAAGCTCCCTCCGAGCCATATGCATACGCATTGCGCCACCGAGGTCACTTGATCAAGTCGGTCCAATTTTAAGTTTTCTTGTTTTGACAATTGCATTTGAAACCAGCATTTTTTACTAGCTACACACTAGTTGTTGTTGTACATTCGGTTTCTTTCTTTTTCTCCGTACTCGATTTATAAGTCAACAATTCGTTGAACATATAAGAAGGTTTGATCACGCCGATGATCGGCGTGGCAGCCGTTAAATAGCTATAACTCCAGCCTATAAAAACTTAGTGGTAGCTCACTCAAGTGTTGTTGTTCATTCAAACCTTCAATATTAATATGATGGTGCGAAAGCTTGGCAGCCTAACTGCAAGTGTGTTATCACACAAAAACCCCTTATACAAATTTGAATTAATTCTTGACCCGTGTCAAATCTTTCATACAATCTCCCTCCTTATATGTTCAACGAATTGTTGACTTATAAATCGAGTACGGAGAAAAAGAAAGAAACCGAATGTACAACAACAACTTGTGTGTAGCTAGTAAAAAATGCTGGTTTCAAATGCAATTGTCAAAACAAGAAAACTTAAAATTGGACCGACTTGATCAAGTGACCTCGGTGGCGCAATGCGTATGCATATGGCTCGGAGGGAGCTTGGTCCGAGTTCGAGTCCTACCTGGGCATAGAAAGTTTTTTCAATTAAAATTGAACAAAGACCAAGCACCACTTAAAGGAGTCTGTTGATCGGCGTGGCAGCCGTGAAATAGCTATAACTCCAGCCTATAAAAACTTGGTGGTAGCTCACTCAAGTGTTGTTGTTCATTCAAACCTTCAATAGTAATAGTTTTAAAACAAAATATACATATATTAAAAAGTATACTTGGAATTTTAAATAAAGTATGTATAGAGTGTTGTTAGGTAAGTGTTTAATATTTGTTGTTAAAAATGTCCTTATAACTCGGCCAACCTGACAAATGATCGTCCCGATCATTATGACTGTTAAGGTGTAAGGTGTATTTTTATAACTTAACAAAACTTATACAATAAATATAATAAATTTAAAACTATGATGGTAAGTTAAATGATTAATATTACAATTGCTATATTTGTTCATATAAAACGGTGTGCTATATTATAATGGTGTTACTTTTGACACTCAGAATCAAGACTAACACCAATTGAGTTACGCCAATCCGCCCAGTTACGGATATGTCTAGCTTCAATAATACCATCGTATGGTAACTGTGTAAGTTGACAATTTTCAATGTCTCTGATAACATATCTGTCATTTGGAAGTGCCTTATGAATTTTATATGGTCCTTTAAAATTGTTTATCAATTTTTTATTTGTTCCGACTGTTTTATCAAAATTTCTAATTGCAACAAACTCCCCTTCGTTAAATATTTTTGCAGGTCGAAACTTCTTTGTTATCTGATCTAAATTTTGTTGCTGTGATTTTTTAATTTGCTCAGAAGCGTCTTCTCGCATTTTATCTAAATTGCGATCACAATACTCAAATTTTTCATCTAAATATTCGCTAAGAATATCAACCCCATGACCCCGCTGAACTACTCCACATAAAAGTTTAAAAGGTGTCTCACCTGCACTACTATGCATAGAATTATTGATAGCACATTCAACTTGAGTTAACATTTTTGTCCAATCAGAATGTTAAACGGGTTCCGAAAGTTTAGCGAGCATAGATTTCAAAACACGATTAACACGCTCTACTTGACCATTAGCTTGAGCGGAAGATGTCGCTATTTTAACATGTTCAATAAGGAAAGAACTAAATTCCAAGGAGGTAAAACACGGACCTCGATCAGTAATAATTCTTCTAGGTCGACTATAATATTCAAAATACTTGTTAAGGCAAGCACGTACTTCTTTGCTGCTAGTAGAATTGACCGGAAAAAGTTTCACATGCTTCGTAAAAGCATCTAGCATGACCAAAATATGTTTTCGTTTTGAACGTATAGATGGGAGCGGGCCAAAGTGGTCAATATGTAAAGTATCGAAAGGTATAGGTTTCTTTGGAATTGAATGAAGTGTTCGATTATGGCAATGCGAAGGAACAGAATACATAATACATTTTAAACAATTTAAACAACCTTTTCTTTCATAGCCGGGAACCAATAATTCATTTTAAGTTGGTCAAGACATTTCGCAGTACCTAAATGACAAATTTTTGCATGAGCTGCCCGGATAACATTACTTTCCATTTCACGTGGAACGTAAAACAACAAATGATTATTTTTATCTTTTTTATATACAAGTCCATTTTCTAAAACAAAATTAGGAACTAATTCGTGTTCTAACCTATCTCTTAAATGCACAATACGTTCGTCACGATTTTGTGTGGCTCGTAGCTGAAAATCAATGTTATCAACGTCAATAACTAAAACTGAAGAATTTGATGTATCTTCAGTTAAAATTGGAAAATATAGCCATTTCTATGTTTGATAGTGTAGTTGTATTTTTCCAAAGTCTGAGCCAGTGAGTTACAGTCAGTAACAATTCGAAACGGAATACCATCAACATAAGTATGGAATTTTTCAAGAGAATAGATTATGGCTAATGTTTCTAGTTCATAGCTATGGTAACGAGACTCACTATTGGAAGTAGCTTTTGAAAAATATCGTATTGGGTGAAATTTTCCGTCATCTTGTTTTTGCAGGAGAATACCACCATATCCCAATGAACTAGCATCACAATGTAATTCCGTTTCACGTGTTGGATCATAAAGAGCTAAGACCGGACTACTTACTAATTGTTCACACAAAGAAGTAAAAACTCGTTTACAAGTTTCATCAAAATTGAACGCAACATTTGATTTTATCAATTGTCGTAGCGGATACGAGACCGTAGAATATGCACTTATAAATCTACGAAAATATGAAAATAGTCCGAGACATTTTTGTAGTTCGGAAAAATTAGAAGGGAATGGAAGATGCTTAATGGCATTTAAATGTTGATTGTTAGGCCTTATGCCCTTTTTGCTTACAGTAAATCCCAAATATTCTATTTCGGTAAAAGAAAACTGGCATTTTTAAAAATTTAGCTCGAGACGAAATCCAGCTAGTCGCCATAAAACACGTTTAAGTAAAATATAGTGTTCATCAATTGTATCTGAAGCCAAGGTTATGTCATCTAAATATACAACCACAGATTCTTTTAAAAATAGACGCAAAACGTAAGTAATAAAGCGTTGAAAAATGGGTGGACCATTTTTTAAACCAAAAGGCATAACTAAATATTCATATTGCCCATCTGCAGTAACAAAAGCAGTATATTTTAACGAATCTTCATCCATGCGGATTTGATAAAATCCATTTCTCAAATCTAAAGTAGTAAAATATTTTTTTCCGCTTAACTTTTCTAAACATTCGTCTATAAGCGGTAATGGAAAACTATCACGAACGGTTATCTTATTCAATGGTCTATAGTCCACACATTGGCGTTTTTCACCACATTTTTTTGGAACCAAAACTAAAGGAAAAGCGTGAGGTGATTCGCTTGGACGTATGAATTTCTTTCTTAATAATTCTTGAACATTTTCCTCAACAATCTTTTTATCTGCATATGATATTCTTCTGGGAGCATAATTTATAGGATTATTAGAAGAAAGGTGTATTTTTATTTTGTAATCGTGATCTATAATTTCAATATTATCAACGTTTAAATAGTCGGAACATATAATCTCTTTAATTTGTTCTTTTTGAAATAGAGTGATGTTCGGAATTATATTATAAGTTTCAGAACTTTTTTCAATTATGTCAATAGCAAAAATTTCGGGAACCAAATGACAATATATGTTCTCAGGTTTATCACACATACGAGCAGCTAAACCAACGACTGAGAGCTGATGGCACAAGGAACATACGGAAGGAAATCTTGATTCTTTTCCAAAGAAGTAACTATATTCACAATGTCGCCCTTAATTTCTCTTATATCGAAATCAATATTAAGTTCAACATTTGGTTTCGGAATCAAATTTGAAATAAAAGATAAGTGAATTTTAAATGATCGCAAAAAATTGCGACCTAATATCAATGAGTGTTTAATTAAATAATCAGGAATTACATAAATTTTAATTGATTTGGTAACTCCACGAAAAGTTACATAAATTTCAATTTCACCGTAAGTACAGATTCGGAAATTACCAACTCCACTGAAATCAGACGATTGAATTGGTCCGAATTGAATTTCTTTAGGAACAACGGAACGTTTGATCAAACTAATTGGACTGCCAGTATCAAAAAGAGAAGTAAATGTGTTACTATGTGAAATAGAACTCTTGGGCAGAAAAATAACACTTACATGATTTAATTCATCAACATGTTGAGAAATTTCTTCGGAATTTTCATCATATGGTTCGGAATCGGATTTAGTTTGAATTAACGCCACTTGTCGGTTTTTTGGTGCAGGTTTTGGGCAATCTTGTATTATGTGTTGAGTGGACCCACATCGGAAACAAGATCCTCGTTCTCTTTTTTTTTCGGGACAAGACGAGGAATAATGTCCAACTCCGGAACAATTGTGTATAGCGATGAGATAACTGTTTTATTCATTAATGTTGCGAGCAGGATACAAAAGGGCCACATTATTTGAACGATCTCGAAATCCATCGATTATAAACTGAATCGTCTGTCGTTCATCAATATTAGCACGAGATGCCAATTCTTCCATCTTCAAAATGTAACCCATAATTGATGATTTTGCTGAGCTGAAGGTGGTTTTTCGCATTTTATCAATTACTTCAGATATTGAGTAACTGTGGCCAAAATTTGAAAGAAATTTTGCACGGAATTCATCATAAGTCTTGGAATCATCAATTCGTAAAAACAATTCAGCAGCGGAATTAGGTCGCATAAGTCGACGGATGGATTTTAAACGGAAAGTAGAATCACCATTAACTGATTCACATATACGTTCAAATGTATCAAACCACTTATATGCATCATATGAATCATCACCGGAATATTCAGGAATCGAGTGTTTAATATCTTTAAAAGAAGGTGCAACAGACCTACTTGATTCACTTGCTTCGTCCAACAATTTCAATTCGTTGCGTAATCCGATTAACTTCTTTTTCTTCTCCAGTACTCGAATTTCTCTTTCAATGAGAGCTTCTTCGTCATCTAATTGCATATCATTCCTCGGAATCATTATATTTTCTTCAATCATTATATTTTCTTCAATACAGCCAGCTTGTTCAGGACGTATTGATTGTTCTTGCTGTGCCGAAACTTCAGCTTCTTTTCTTATAAACATTTCTCGAAGCTGAGTTACTGTTGCTGTTGGTGGAACTTCCCCATTGTTTGCATTACACTATGCAAGCAATTCGTTTTTATTCATGCGTTGAGACATTATATATATTTTATTAATTTTACTATTAAGTCTTGAATCTTGGCTTATCCCACTTCTGAGTTGTAAAGGGTCTTAATTCATCGAATGAAACCAATAGTAAATTTATTTAATATTATATATATATATTATTTATTAAGAACTATGTTTTCTCCCTTTGAGCTCTCGTTGAATAATAATAATAATAGTTTTAAAATAAAACATACATATATTAAAAAGTATACTTGGAATTTTAAATAAAGTATGTATAGAGTGTTGTTAGGTAAGTGTATAATATTTGTTGTTATAAATGTCCTTATAACTCGGCCAACCTGACAAATGATCGTCCCGATCATTATGACTGTTAAGGTGTAAGGTGTATTTTTATAACTTAACAAAACTTATACAATAAATATAATAAATTTAAAACTATGATGGTAAGTTAAATGATTAATATTACAATTGCTATATTTGTTCATATAAAACGGTGTGCTATATTATAATGGTGTTACTTTTGACACTCAGAATCAAGACTAACACCAATTGAGTTACGCCAATCCGCCCAGTTACGGATATGTCTAGCTTCAATAATACCATCGTATGGTAACTGTGTAAGTTGACAATTTTCAATGTCTCTGATAACATATCTGTCATTTGGAAGTGCCTTATGAATTTTATATGGTCCTTTAAAATTGTTTATCAATTTTTTATTTGTTCCGACTGTTTTATCAAAATTTCTAATTGCAACAAACTCCCCTTCGTTAAATATTTTTGCAGGTCGAAACTTCTTTGTTATCTGATCTAAATTTTGTTGCTGTGATTTTTTAATTTGCTCAGAAGCGTCTTCTCGCATTTTATCTAAATTGCAATCACAATACTCAAATTTTTCGTCTAAATATTCGCTAAGAATATCAACCCCATGACCCCGCTGAACTACTCCACATAAAAGTTTAAAAGGTGTCTCACCTGTACTACTATGCATAGTATTATTGATAGCATATTCAACTTGAGTTAACATTTTTGTCCAATCAGAATGTTGAACGGGTTCCGAAAGTTTAGCGAGCATAGATTTCAAAACACGATTAACACGCTCTACTTGACCATTAGCTTGAGCGGAAGATGTCGCTATTTTAACATGTTCAATATTATGTTCAATAAGGAAAGAACTAAATTCCAAGGAGGTAAAACACGGACCTCGATCAGTAATAATTCTTCTAGGTCGACTATAATATTCAAAATACTTGTTAAGGCAAGCACGTACTTCTTTGCTGCTAGTAGAATTGACCGGAAAAAGTTTCACATGCTTAAAAGCATCTAGCATGACCAAAATATGTTTTCGTTTTGAACGTATAGATGGGAGCGGGCCAAAGTGGTCAATATGTAAAGTATCGAAAGGTATAGGTTTCTTTGGAATTGAATGAAGTGTTCGATTATGGCAATGCGAAGGAACAGAATACATAATACATTTTAAACAATTTAAACAACCTTTTCTTTCATAGCCGGGAACCAATAATTCATTTTAAGTTGGTCAAGACATTTCGCAGTACCTAAATGACAAATTTTTGCATGAGCTGCCCGGATAACATTACTTTCCATTTCACGTGGAACGTAAAACAACAAATGATTATTTTTATCTTTTTTATATACAAGTCCATTTTTTAAAACAAAATTAGGAACTAATTCGTGTTCTAACCTATCTCTTAAATGCACAATACGTTCGTCACGATTTTGTGTCGTAGCTGAAAATCAATGTTATCAACGTCAATAACTAAAACTGAAGAATTTGATGTATCTTCAGTTAAAATTGGAAAATATCGACTTAGAGTATCTACATGAACCATCAATGAGCCATTTCTATGTTTGATAGTGTAGTTGTATTTTTCCAAAGTCTGAGCCAGTGAGTTACAGTCAGTAACAATTCGAAACGGAATACCATCAACATAAGTATGGAATTTTTCAAGAGAATAGATTATGGCTAATGTTTCTAGTTCATAGCTATGGTAACGAGACTCACTATTGGAAGTAGCTTTTGAAAAATATCCTATTGGGTGAAATTTTCCATCATCTTGTTTTTGCAGGAGAATACCACCATATCCCAATGAACTAGCATCACAATGTAATTCCGTTTCACGTGTTGGATCATAAAGAGCTAAGACCGGACTACTTACTAATTGTTCACACAAAGAAGTAAAAACTCGTTTACAAGTTTCATCAAAATTGAACGCAACATTACGATACGAGACCGTAGAATATGCACTTATAAATCTACGAAAATATGAAAATAGTCCGAGACATTTTTGTAGTTCGGAAACATTAGAAGGGAATGGAAGATGCTTAATGGCATTTAAATGTTGATTGTTAGGCCTTATGCCCTTTTTGCTTACAGTAAATCCCAAATATTCTATTTCGGTAAAAGAAAACTGGCATTTTTTAAAATTTAGCTCGAGACGAAATCCAGCTAGTCGCCGTAAAACACGTTTAAGTAAAATATAGTGTTCATCAATTGTATCTGAAGCCAAGGTTATGTCATCTAAATATACAACCACAGATCCTTCTTTTAAAAATGGACGCAAAACGTAAGTAATAAAGCGTTGAAAAGTGGGTGGACCATTTTTTAAACCAAAAGGCATAACTAAATATTCATATTGCCCATCTGCAGTAACAAAAGCAGTATATTTTAACGAATCTTCATCCATGCGGATTTGATAAAATCCATTTCTCAAATCTAAAGTAGTAAAATATTTTTTTCCGCTTAACTTTTCTAAACATTCGTCAATAAGCGGTAATGGAAAACTATCACGAACGGTTATCTTATTCAATGGTCTACAGTCCACACATTGGCGTTTTTCACCACATTTTTTTGGAACCAAAACTAAAGGAAAAGCGTAAAGTGATTCGCTTGGACGTATGAATTTCTTTCTTAATAATTCTTGAACATTTTCCTCAACAATCTTTTTATCTGCATATGATATTCTTCTGGGAGCATAACTTATAGGATTATTAGAAGAAAGGTGTATTTTCATTTTGTAATCGTGATCTATAATTTCAATATTATCAACGTTTAAATAGTCGGAACATATAATCTCTTTAATTTGTTCTTTTTGAAATAGAGTGATGTTCGGAATTATATTATAAGTTTCAGAACTTTTTTCAATTATGTCAATAGCAAAAATTTCGGGAACCAAATGACAATATATGTTCTCAGGTTTATCACACATACGAGCAGCTAAACCAACGACTGAGAGCTGATGGCACAAGGAACATACGGAAGGAAATCTTGATTCTTTTCCAAAGAAGTAACTATATTCACAATGTCGCCCTTAATTTCTCTTATATCGAAATCAATATTAAGTTCAACATTTGGTTTCGGAATCAAATTTGAAATAAAAGATAAGTGAATTTTAAATGATCGCAAAAAATTGCGACCTAATATCAATGAGTGTTTAATTAAATAATCAGGAATTACATAAATTTTAATTGATTCGGTAACTCCACGAAAAGTTACATAAATTTCAATTTCACCGTAAGTACAGATTCGGAAATTACCAACTCCACTGAAATCAGACGGTTGAATTGGTCCGAATTGAATTTCTTTAGGAATAACGGAACGTTTGATCAAACTAATTGGACTGCCAGTATCAAAAAGAGAAGTAAATGTGTTACTATGTGAAATAGAACTCTTGGGCAGAAAAATAACACTTACATGATTTAATTCATCAACATGTTGAGAAATTTCTTCGGAATTTTCATCATATGGTTCGGAATCGGATTTAGTTTGAATTAACGCCACTTGTCGGTTTTTTGGTGCAGGTTTTGGGCAATCTTGTATTATGTGTTGAGTGGACCCACATCGGAAACAAGATCCTCGTTCTCTTTTTTTTTCGGGACAAGACGAGGAATAATGTCCAACTCCGGAACAATTGTAACAAAGAACCTGTTTAAGATTGGTATTACTATTTGTTCTCAACCTGGCTCCATTTGTCGACGGAATTGCGAAGGAAGTTGAAGGCTTGGAAGCAGATGAATGGGACACATTAGCGTGAGCGGAACTCATTTCACGTAACTGTGTATAGCGATGAGATAACTGTTTTATTCATTAATGTTGCGAGCAGGATACAAAATGGCCACATTATTTGAACGATCTCGAAATCCATCGATTATAAACTGAATCGTCTGTCGTTCATCAATATTAGCACGAGATGCCAATTCTTCCATCTTCAAAATGTAACCCATAATTGATGATTTTGCTGAGCTGAAGGTGGTTTTTCGCATTTTACCAATTACTTCAGATATTGAGTAACTGTGGCCAAAATTTGAAAGAAATTTTGCACGGAATTCATCATAAGTCTTGGAATCATCAATTCGTAAAAACAATTCAGCAGCGGAATCAGGTCGCATAAGTCGACGGATGGATTTTAAACGGAAAGTAGAATCACCATTAACTGATTCACATATACGTTCAAATGTATCCAACCACTTATGTATATGCATCATATGAATCATCACCGGAATATTCAGGAATCGAGTGTTTAATATCTTTAAAAGAAGGTGCAACAGACCTACTTGATTCACTTGCTTCGTCCAACAATTTCAATTCGTTGCGTAATCCGATTAACTTCTTTTTCTTCTCCAGTACTCGAATTTCTCTTTCAATGAGAGCTTCTTCGTCATCTAATTGCATATCATTCCTCGGAATCATTATATTTTCTTCAATCATTATATTTTCTTCAATACAGCCAGCTTGTTCAGGACGTATTGATTGTTCTTGCTGTGCCGAAACTTCAGCTTCTTTTCTTATAAACATTTCTCGAAGCTGAGTTACTGTTGCTGTTGGTGGAACTTCCACATTGTTTGCATTACACTATGCAAGCAATTCGTTTTTATTCATGCGTTGAGACATTATATATATTTTATTAATTTTACTATTAAGTCTTGAATCTTGGCTTATCCCACTTCTGAGTTGTAAAGGGTCTTAATTCATCGAATGAAACCAATAGTAAATTTATTTAATATTATATATATATATTATTTATTAAGAACTATGTTTTCTCCCTTTGAGCTCTCGTTGAATAATAATAATAATAGTTTTAAAATAAAACATACATATATTAAAAAGTATACTTGGAATTTTAAATAAAGTATGTATAGAGTGTTGTTAGGTAAGTGTATAATATTTGTTGTTATTTTTAGTATTTTTTTTTTCTGAAATTCGTTGTTATAATTAATTCTTAAACAAAAACCGAAAACTAGATGATTTTATGTCTTCTAGTTTTTGAGAAAATTAAAAATTACTAAAACTACTTTTTAATGGGATTTTTGTTCTTTAATTGCTTGCTTACATAAATACCGTGCTAGCACCTAGCATTACAGCGTATAAACAGTGAGGTATTGATTGGGGGGCATGCTGCCCCCTGCAACCTTGCTGCTTGGGAGCACTATTGGATTTAGGTTAGGTGCGATGTTGGGTGATGCAGTGTCTTTTGCATTTCAAGAATGTGAATTTAAACAAAATTTGAATTTATCTTATATATCCAATGTCAACAGCTGTTTTAAAAATATACATAAACAGATACGTTTCTCAAAGTCCCACAATTAAAATTTTCAGATATGAAAATGTAATGCATTATAAAAAATTCACATTATCTAGGTAGATATACTACTGTACGACTGCAGCAAAGGGAATTGCCCATTTTTGGCCAAGAGTGTACAGAAATTAGTTTGGTATCAAATGAAAGGTGACGTTAAATGGGTGAAATATTTTTAAGATCGTTAATAGGATGGTCGAGATATTTGAGCTTGAAGTTGCCCATTGTTCATAACGTGCGTAATAAATGACGTAAAAAAATAATATTGATATCAAATGAAAGGTATGAAATATGTCTTTAAAATAGTACAAAAAATATTTTTCCATGTTAAATATATTTTGAGATATTAATTTTGAACTTCTTGAAAACACAACTTTTTTGTGAGGTCTTTGATACACCAGGTATATCAAAAAAATTCAGTGATGACATATACTTCAAATGACGGTAAACTAAGCAGAAGAAAATCTTTAACTAAATTCAAGAAAAAATCACCCCGCAAAAAAGTTGCTTGGCCATCAAAAAAATATTTGTGAGTATAGAGGAAAAAAGCAATTAGTGAGAGGCACGGGGAACCTACTATAAAAAAGCACCCTAAGAGTGAGAGGCACGGGGAACTCACTTTAAAAAAGCACCCCGAAAATGGTGGGTAAAAACGCATTATCACCTCCCCGTGGTACCTGCCGGATGACAATGTTATTGTTAACTAACGATAAGCGTTACAATAGTCTCGGGGTAAGGCTATAGATCAAATCAAAAAATTCTAGAAACAAACAATAAACCGCACACAAAGAAAATACTAAGACTATTCCTGCAACGTCTGTCTGTCCTGAGTTTACAAACTTTGTAAAATGATAAGTTTACACCAAAGTTTCCATGAACGTTGTGTTATTGGATCAGCTGTTCGTTAAACGTCAAAAATTGTTTTTGTGCACAGAAATTATTTCGTTTTCTATAAACTAAAATTTAAAAAAGAAATTTATTCAAGTATATGAACAAATTGCTTTTAGTGATTTACTAATTTTAGAACTATGTATTCGGAAAAAATGATGGTTATTGGTTTGTGCATTCTAAAAGCCACAATGAAAATTGGTTAAGATTTAAAAAAAAAGTGGTGTTTTATTGATTAAATTAATTAATGTATAATCATTAAAAAAGCAACAACAAAATAACAGAATGCGGTGGTAGAACGAAAATATGTGCCTTATTTTTTGAATTGTTGTTATTGTTATACAAACAATATCTGGTCTCTGAACTGTATCTTTTAAATGCCCCCCGCGGACTTACTGTCTTCATAAACGAAAATCATCTATATCTACAAATCTATAAGTAGGTAGGTATACCTACATAAACATGGAAAAAAAAATATTATCGCAATACAAAATTTTATCCAAATAATTATGCCCGTTTGATTACTCAACGTTCCTTAGCGTCCCTATTCCTACGGGTTTTTTATAACAGCTACATAGGTATCTAGATCATGTTTGAATGTATTAAAATTTATGAAGGTAGGTATAACCATTTCCAAGAAAAATATCATAAAGTTTGGGAAGTCAGCACCCATCGGTTCCCCCTAGGTACTGGCCTGGATTGTTATCCTAGATACATTTTTAATGCAAATTATTATACAAAATTTCAACCAAATAGTCGGGCCATTTTCGAAGAAGAAAATTGTATAACACTTAATGTCCTCTGGCATCCCATAAGCGACGAACCTGGATGACATACCTACATAAAGTTGGGAAGTAAAATATTGTGTGAATACAAAATGTTATTGAAATCATTAGACCACACTGTGCGTTCTCAACCATAGCTATACACCTAAATAGATATAATGTAGATATTAATTTTAAAACTAAAATATTATCATATGTCTAAATTTCACACAAATACCTACCTAGTTGGAGCCGTTTACGATAAAAAAAATGTCACTCAGTGTTTTAATGCATCTAACACCAATTTAGAAAAAATTAGCAGGTAAAACATTATCTCAATACACACTCAGCACCTCTAATGGCCTCCTGTCTACGTTTCTGAATAACTTCTAACTAGAAAATTTACTAAACAAAACACATATACATCAAGGATAAAAAAACTATTTAAAATAACGGCAATACCTACCTCATATATGTACACCATGATACACTACATGTTTTTCTAAATCCATAAATCAATTTTTTTATTTAATTTTTTAATCAAGATGTTTGAGTCAAAATTAAAATATCATTTTCAAACTCCAAATTTTGTAAAAAGGTGAAAAATGTTTTAAATATTTATTTATAAATTTTGTAGGTACGTACCTAAATATGTAGGTACTTTATTGTTGTTTTTCCCGTACCTAGTTAGGTACGAACCTATTTAATGTTTATATCAACTTATAGTCGAATTCCAAAAACCAAATGGATTTATGTGCGTACGTAGGCAATTGAGTTTTTGAAAAAATTTAAAACAAACTGTTTTTATCTGAAAAATTGTCCTTCCCGTCTATATGAGGCAAAAAAGACTCCCTCCCATACGGTTCTAGGTATACGCTACTATTGCCAATATACCTAAATGCCCCAGCTTTTTGTCACAACCAATGTGAATTACCCAGTCCCTATATAATCTAAATTAGCATTTTGAATTGATAACAAAACTCAAAAAAACAAATAGGTTTTAAATGGAGAAAAAAAAATCTCCATTTAAAACCTATTTAATGCCATCCAAATCGTCGCTACAATGCAGAACTAGTCTAAGTCACATTTTCAAAATTTTTCAAGAAGAACCTTAGTGCGTAAAATGCTAACTTTCGATATTATGATTATATTCTATTACTTAAATTCTGAAGGAATTACTGATAGTAAGAATATTCTGAATATGTAGAAAATGCGCGGACACTAAAAAAAACTCATTTTTGGTCTTATAAACTAGTTCTGCATTGTAGCGACGAAATATGAAAACCCAAAAAAAAAAACTATACGATCATCCAAATACATACTTACACACAATCCTACCTACAGCCATAAATTTGTACACTACATATGTATACATACAAGAATTGCACGTTTAAAGTAAAAACAAATTCAACAAAATAGGTATGTAAGAACTTTAATTTTGTACGGCCCAAAAGTAAACAAAGCGATCCTTTTTTGTGTACAAATATCTCTTAAAGCCCTTCCACACTAACCCACTGAGTATTAATACATGGCAAAAAAGTGTGAAACAAATCATGTATAATAGTGTGGAAACAAAATATGATATTCCCAGCCTACACGATTTGACATGTGTTAATACATGAGAATTTTTAGAAATGGTTCTAATTCTGACACACATTTCATCACATTTTTATTGAGGTTAGATTAAACTGTTGTGTGTGGTCAAAAAATGAAAAGAAATTTCTCTCTCACAAATTTGGCAGTAGCATGGAATTCTTTTCCACTTTGTATTAATACTCAGTGGGATAGTGTGAAAGGGCTTTTAGTAATAATAATTACAACAACAAACTTTAAAAACCGAAGTGACGTAATCTTGTTAACCTATATTCATTCATTCATGCTTTTTAACTACATACTTCGGGTGATACAACAAAAAAAATCACATTCCCTCATCCCAAAAAAAAAAAATTAATGTCTAGTCCACCTGAATGTTCATTGCGCTGCTCAGTGTGCAATGTCCATACATACTCATGTGTTTTGTATGTTTGTAGGTAGGTAGGTATGTGGAATAAAATCCACACAGTCCACAAGATTCCACAATTTAATGCAAATAATGGTTGTAGTTTTAGGTAAGCTAAGCCGCCAGCTGGCGAACAGTTAACGCAAGATTTTCGTTCGGTCGAGGTGATTCCTCTGTGTATAAACTCAATGGTAATACATAAGAATGTCATTTGAAGAAGATCAAGGGATTGGTTTTACTTGATTATGAATATGATTATTTGATTTAGGCGATGTTGTTGCTAATTTTGACGGCGATGGTGATGATGATTGTCAATTAAGTGGTAGCTGAGTTAAATGCGAGGAAGGGTGATCGATGGGTAGTGGTGGTGGCGGAGGAGTAGGCGGCGCACAGTGGCGCCAATTGACTTTTTTGGTTGCAAAAATCATAGCTCTTAAGTGAATAAATATATTATCGTGATAATTTTTTTTTCTACTTAAAGAAAATTTCCAAGGCTGTAAAGTTTGTGAATTTTAAGAAAAAATATTCACAGGTTGTTTCAGAATCTTCAGCTGAAATACGACTTTCTTCTCATAGGAAATTAACTTAATATTTTACCTCAAAACTTGTCAAAAGCAGATAACTGAAGTAAAAACAGGGTGTCTCAAAGTCAAACAAAGTCACAGTGGTGCATAAAGTAAACAAACAATAACTTTTTTAAATATTTCTGCTAGTGTATAAAAAGCCTTTTTTATTATTTTGCCGCACTTTAGAGTGAAAATATACTACTTCAGTGGTACATTTTAAGTCAATGAATAGAGAAAGTATGTAAAATGCTATAAAATAATAAAATTTAAGAAAAATTCTTTACAGGGTTTCCAGAATTTCATATTAAAAAAAAAATGTATCCAAAAAGGTAAAAGTAGTATTTTACTTTAAAATAAAAATGAAAATGTTAATGTTTGAAGTAATTGCAGAATATTTTAAAACTAGTTCAAGTGAAACAGTAGAGCAAAAAAAACAAAACCATTTAAATTTAGTTTGTGTTGGAAAAAGTTTTTTTTTATTATTTAGTGGCATACCAACATAACAAATTATTTCAATAATATATTTTAAGAATAACAGTGGAGAGTAAATAAATTAATAAGTAAAAATAAATAAAAACGAAAAACTAGATTTCTTGGAAACTTTCGTCAAAGTCCGAGGTAATTTCTAGTTAACTAATCATTTCTGGAGAGTAACGTGCTTTGAGGTCTTTTTCAGTTCTTACATGCCTTATCGAAGAAATAAGAGGGTCCGATGAGGCTGCAAGCATGTTAAATAGGTCTTCATTCTACCGCATCCTTGAAACCTTGCAGGTATTTTGGTACCTATATTTTTTGTAGTCCTTATTTTTGGATTCCTGAGCTTCTTCTGACAGTTCTCCGATTGGTAACGACTGATACTCGATTACACTTTGGCCATGAGCCAAAATTTTATGAAGAGTAGGTGTAAGAAGCTTTTCGGGATACTTTTCTTTCAGCAAATTTGTTGTTTCCATTGCATAAACTCCAAACTTTGAACCGTCAACATTTTCTCTGCAGTTTAGAACGTTAAGTATTAATTGAAGCCTTCTTATCACCTCCATATTAACTCAGTTATACGAGCTGTTACATCTGGTTCTGCAAAAAATCTTCTCGATGTATTTCCATCGTTAGTGTTTCCAAATCATTGTTTTGGTTTATCCACATCGAGTCCCATTTCATCGCGAAATTTCCTTTGGATATCTTGCTTCCCTATTCTTTCTGCCTCCTTAGTTCCAATACCTTCATCAATATTTTCTTCATCTTGTTTGAGTGTATATGCAAGTTTCAAAATGAATTCCATGCATCTGATTCTGGCGTGTAATGGAGATATTCCATATTCATAATTGTGCTCGTCATTTGCTGGCTGGTCTTCATTGTTGAAGTTTTTTTGCGTTCTTTTGGGACATGACCGTGTTGACTTTATTTAAGTGATTTCATTCAACACTTTTCCGTCAATCATCGTTAAAAATAATTCGTTATTGGTTTACAACAATAACTACATCATCATTAACCTTATATTCAAAAGGTTGAAGATCAGCGATTTGGCTTTTGATGTCATTCACTGTGCTCCTTATAAGATCTGCAGTTTCCTTTGCATACTGGAACATTATTGGTCGGCAGAAATGAACTGATGATGGGCGAGGGTTTTTCCAATATTCACTATTTGGACACTTAAGTCTCAGGGGAAGAATCATAAACATGTTTGCATCCGTTATTGTTTCACCATCATGTGTTACTATTTTTTGTTTATAGGCACTTTGTCCAGATGATCCATCACAGCCCCACTTGCTTTGTAACCTCAGACTTCTTGGAAGTCCAATTAATTCCTGTTCACTCTTCGTTTCCAAAATTCTTCTTGTTGTGTGATTCAAGATGTCTTGAAGGCTGACTCTAGCAGATGTTTCCGTTACTTCACAATTATCCGGAACTGATGCTTTTTTCGTGAGTGTTATAGTTTTATAAGATGGGAGAACATTTACGTAGTGTCTCATTAAGGAACTTCTTAAAATGCCATACTTTTCTTTTGATCCATAACCAAGGCTAAGGCGTTTGCACTTTCATACTTGATAGGATCTCTTTGAGGAGTGCGAATGCTTGCTTTAATCCTTTTAACTCTTAGTGGACTTGCTACTGACACTGCCTTGGTTATATCGGCCTTCTGCTTCTCATGATCCTTATTATACTTTATAACTAAGGCTGTTGAAAGATTTTCAGTGGTGATGTCTTCAGTAGCATTGATCAATTTCTGTTTCTTGGTATATGACGAGTACTCCATAATAGATTTCCTTGGCCTTCCTCTAGAGTATTTTGATGTACTTGGTAAATTATCCGTTTTATCTGTCCTTTCAAAATCAATGCAAAGAAGATTTGATAACCAACAATCATTTTTCTTTAAAAAATTGACTTTCGTTCTATTGGCTGCATTCCATTTTGACTTTACCTTTACATAATTTTATCGAAATTATCTATTCCTTCAAGTGACCAATTTTCAACTAAAAGGTTATATTTATTTTTTACAGCTATGATGAATTCTTCTTCTGTATGCTTTTTATCGAAAAAAATTTCAACTAGATCACTGTAGGAAATTTCCATTTTTAAGTTTTTTTAAACTAAATTGTTTGTTAAAATACAAAAACTCGTAGTGTCTGTGACTTATCAATTACGTGTTTGCTTTATAACTAATCATTTAAACTATTTTTTTTATATTTATATACCTACTTCTTTTGTCATGATAGTATGTATTTGTACCTAACATTCTTATTGCATTAAATAAAAAGGATAACACAACAGGTACTTGATCTGTCATAAAAATGAATAGTTTTTTACAAATCATGAAAACTACCTGATCATAAAAAAATATTACCTAAGCCATACCCATGCCCTAATCTTTTAAAATAGAGGTAGTCAAAAAATAAATACATTTTTACATGTAAAAATAATGTTTTTATGACCAGTTGCATTTTTAAGCATATAATAAAAAAAAGCCATAAATGAAAAAAATGACCTTTTTTAATAAAATCTCTTTAAACCGCAAACGGACAAAAATGGGCAGCTGATTTTCTTAGTAAATGCTTCAGGAATAGTAAAATATTAAATTTGCGTTGAGTTTAGACCGAAGCCTCTCGAAGGTTTTTTTTATAACCTAACTCAAATTCACAAAATTGAGCCAAAAAACAGCTTTTCGAAAATCTTAAAATTTTTCAATAAAAAAAAAAAAAAAAAAAAATGGATCAGAATTGTAATACAAAATCAGACAACTTTGACTACCTGTATCATCCGAATTCTTCGACCGATTTTAAAATTTCTTTCGGCTTTTGAAGCTTCCGCTTATACCTAATCCATTAAAAAAATTAGTTTTGGATTGCACACGCGAAAATTGAATTTTGCAAGCACTTTTGCAAAAAGGCCCCACAGTGCTCTTTAACGAATAAAGATATCGCCACAATTTTTTTTTTTAATCTTGAAGGAAATTTCCAAGGCTATAATAATGGTGAGTTTAAAAAAAAATGTACAGGGTGTTTCAGAATTTGCTGCTGAAATAAGAAGTTTTAGTTAAGTTAAGGTTAACATAATTGGTATTTAATTCTAAAAAGATTGAAAATCACTATTAGATTTCTTGGAAACTATCATCTAAGTCCGGGGTAATGCGTAATAAACTTATCATTTCTGGTGAGTATTGTGCTTTTAGATCTTTTTGGTTTCTTACATGTCTTAAGGAAGAAATAAGTAGATCCGATGAGATTGCTAGCATGTTGAATAGGTCTTCATTCTGCCGAATCCTTGAAACTTTACACGTATTTAGATGTCTGTATTTCTTGTAGTCTTTATTTTTAGACTCCTGGGCTTCTTCTGACAATTCTCCAAGTGGCAGAGATTGGTATTCGATATTTTGACTATGAACCAAAATTTTATGAAGAGTAGGTGTGAGTTGTTTTTGAGGGTACTTTTGTTTTAATAGCTCTGCCGTTTATTTGCTGTACTCTCCAAATTTAACTGTGTCCACTACTTCCCTGCAATTCAAAACATTAAGTATTATTTGGATCCCAGTTATAACATCTCCATTGACTCCAGTCATTCGAGCAATTGCCTCAGATTGTTCAAAAAATCTTCTTGAAGCGTTTCCATCATTGCTATTTCCAAATCCTTGCTTTGATTTGTTCACATCAAGTCCAAGCTCGTCGCGAAAACGCCTTTGAATCTCTTGTTTTCTTCTCTTTTCTGCCTCCTAGATCCCAATAGATTCATCAAATTCCTCTCCCTCTTGTCGAAGTGTATAAGCAAGTTTCAAAATAAATTCCATGCACCTGATTCTAGCATGCAATGGAGAGATTCCATATTCGTAATTATGTTCGTCGTTATAGAAGTCTTTTTGGGTCCTTTTACATATTGGGCATGACCGCGTAGACTTTGTTTCTGTTAATTCGTTTAAAACTTTTCCGTCAATCATAGTTAAAAAGAACTTGTGATTCACAAATATAGTTATATCTTCATTAACTTTATATATTGTTGTTTGAATATCTGCTATTTGCCTTTTTATATCGTTCACTGTTGTATTTATGAGGTCACTAGTTTCCTTAGCATATTGGAACATTATGGGACTGCAGAAATGAGTTGATGATGGGCGAGGGTTCCTCCAATGTTCACAATCTGCACTATTTTGTCTGAGTGGAACAACTGATGCCATGAACATGTATGCGTCTGTTTCACCATCTGTTGTATTAATTTTTTGTTTGTACGCACCTTGTCCAGATGATCCATCACAGCCCCATTTACTCTGTAAGGTCAAACTTCTTGGGAGTGCAATTATTTGTTCCTCCGTTTTGCTTTTTAAAACTCGCCTTGCAGTATGATCCATCATGTCTTGAAGTTTCACAATAGCTGATGTTTCCGTGATTTCGCTGTTTTCTGGAACTGCTTCTTTTTTCGTAACTGTAATTGTGTTGTAGGATGGCAGAACGTCTATATTGTGTTTCCTCAACGAAGTTCTCAGGATTTTATACTTTTCTTTTGATAGACCCAAATCTATAAACAATGCTAATGCATTCTCAATAGTATATTTTATGGGATCCTTTTGTGGAGTAGGAATGCTTTCCTTGACTCTTTTCACTCGAAGTGGACTTGCAGTAGAAATTGCCTTGATCACATCACTCTTCGCCTTTTCATGGTCTTTATGATATCTTATCACTAATGCATCAGAGAGATATTCAGTACTTAACTCCTTTGTTGCATTGATTAGTTTTTGTTTTTTTGTGAATGTTGCGCACTCATGGACATACTTCCTTGCCCTTCCTCTTGATGACTTTGATGTGGTTGGGAGATCACACATTACTTCTGTTTGTCCGGTATTGATATGGAGAGATGAAGATAACCATTCTTCATTTTTGTTTATGAAATTTAATCTCGATCTATGGGCTTCGACCCATCTTTTCTTAATAGCGGAATGAAAGTTTTTTAATTTTGTTTTATTTTCCCGTAAATTTTCATTGGATAGTTGGTGTTCACCTTTTAAGCCTAGTACGCTGCTGATGCGAAACGAAAAATCGCATACAAAAATGACACAAAGAAATCATAAAGGGAAAATTTCGTTCTGCTTTTGGTTTTGCAGTACGCTGTTCGAAGAGCGAAATTCATAATTGTAGCAGATTATTTGGAGAAGTCTCCGCTCCTTTTTCGCACTGAATTAATTATACAGAATATTTATTGTGTGCGGAAAAATGACATTTGAGTTTTATTTGTGTTTTTTTTTTGTTTATCTTTTTCTTACTTCATGGGTTTCTCTGATTTTTTGCGTTTATGTTTGATTTTGTTTTTGGAATTAATGAAACTCTCCAAGGAGAGCTGCATCAGCAGCGTACTAGGCTTTAAGGCAGAAAAAAACTAGTCAGTACTATCAACTTTTAAAAAAAGTTCAAACAAAATATTGTATGGTATATCCATTTTAAATAATTTTTCCTTATACAACTGCTCGATCTCTCGTTCAAGTTTTCAATGATAATTTCATCCCAATGTTTTTCTTTTTATACCTTAAAACTAATTACCTGCACTAAAAATATTCAATTTTACGACATCCTAATAAGGTAATCTGTAATATTCTAATCCAATTAAAAACCCTTATCCATCAAACTACCTGAGAATAATTAATCATACCCGACATCAAAAACATACATACTTACAAGTTTTACTAGGGGTTACAAGAAATAAAATAAAATATATTTTCCTTTTAAATTATAAAACCATTTTATTTAAAACCAACACTCATACCTGCAAAACAAAGAAATAATATTTTCATGATTTTTTTTTGCACTTGACAAAAAAAAAAACTCAGAAAAAATTACTGATTTCTTCAAATCAAATCTCTCTAGCTCAGCTCTATGCAACTCTATGCAACTCTATGCAGCTGAGTTTTTGGTTGTAAGTAAAGAGATATATAAGGATTTATTATCCGTACAGTTTAGCTTGAATCCTTTTGAATCTTTTTTTTCTACTCAATGTAAATTTGAAAAAATTTGCAAAAAGTGGTGTTTCAAAAAACATTAAATTTAGCAGTTTAAAAAATTTATAAATTTTTTTTTCTAATTTCTGATTATAACGATTAACACATATATCAAGTAAAAATAAAAAAAAAAAGTTTTACTGATATTCTTTTCCTAGTTTTTACACTCAAAGTTAAAAAAAAATTTTAAAAAACATTGTTTTTTTCTCACTATAAATATTTGTCAACTTTGACTGGCTCTACAACCCAAACCATTCATAGAAATGAAATAATTTTTTCGATTACTAGAGCTCCAAACATTTGTTAATTCAGAAAATGTAAAAGTTTTGCATTATAAACCCACCCGAAAAATGAATTTCGCAAGCACTTTTGCCTAAACGGGCCACTGTGCGCCAGCGCAGTATGAACCTCGATTGATGTGCTTGAGGAAGCAGTGGCGAGTGATCCAAAATTTGAAAAATGGAATGTGGCATCAGTGGATTCGGGAATACCTTCCTGAACTTACGCGACGAACCAAGTGGTGTCTACCTACAAAGCCAATCGATCTAGGCAGCCTTGTTTTAATTTGTGAAGCCGACGTCTCTAGGTCCCAATGGAAGCGTGCCAGAGTGCTGAAGCTGAACTATGGTAAAGATGGAATAGCACGATCTGCAGTAGTAAGAACGAACACTGGAGAATTCAAAAGGCCAGTATCCAAGTTAGCAGTTCTAGATGTGAAGATGTCAGAAGTTGGTGAGGCTTCCCCCTCCAGGTCAGCTCACGGGGGTGGGGATGTCGAGAATTGAACGCCGCCCTTTGCTTTGTTTACTGTATGCGGTCATTTATTTTAACTTTAATGAAAGAACCGACCTTAAAAATGAATATCTGTCTTTGTCTTTGTTCTAAACTAAAATTGCGCCCTTTTCCTTTGTAAAAAAAAAGAAATTTTTATAACTACCGGCTTTGTAGATATTTTGAATTTGCCTAGTCCAGCAGCAAAAAAAATAGTAAGTTAAGTTTTAAACCAAAATTGTTAATAAAAGTATTCATCATTTAGAGAATAAACCATCCATCAATCCAACTATCCGTCCATTCCATATCATCCAATAAGGATTTATCAATAAATTACACTTTAAAAGCATGTGTTGATTTATTTGTGTTGGAAAGAAGTTTATTCGAACGCTGTGCCGGATAAAATTTCAAGTTGTTTTGCCAGTCGCAACAATTAGTTTTGTTTCTTCTATTACTTTGCTAAGCCTTTTCATGAGCAGTTTTTCGAAAACTTTTGCCATAATTAAATAAATAAATAATTGGTATAAGAGATATTGGCCTGTTGGAAGTTACTTCTGTTGGTGGCTTTCCCTGCTTAAGAATAACAATGACTTCTGCAATTTTCCAGTGATGTGGTACATATCGAAGCTTAAGACATGCGTTTATTATATATTGAAGTTTTTTGAAGGCAACAGTTCTTTCAAAACCTGAACAGTAACTAGATCATACCCGGCTGCTTTTTTATTTGATAGCTTCTGTTGATAAATGTTTTTTACTTCTTTGAGCGTGAAGAAGGGAATTTCCTATTCGTCGTTTCTATCAACAAAATGTAAATTATTTGTAACTGCACTTTCTGGAAAGGGCTTAAAAATATTCGAGAGATGTTCCACGAGGATTTCAGCTGTCTGTTTCGGGTTTGCAATCCATTTTAGGCGTTTAGCTTCTTTCCATAATTATCATTTTAAAAATCGAAATATTTTGTATAGGTATCTATAAATTATATTAAGTTTTGAGCAAAATTGTGCAGCTTATGCTTCTTCCTAATCTTTGAAACTTCCTGTATTAAAACCCACCCTGCTAAATACCCAAAATTTAAAATCAACAAAAAATAACTTCAACAAATAAACATTTTTCATAAACACTCCAAATTAAAAAAAAAAATTAAAAAAAAAATTCTTTTAGCACGCCTTAAATACCTACTCTTACAATTTACAAATTTACATCAATCTAACATCAGCCCGATATATGACCAATAATGAATTGAATCTAGGCAAAAGCTATTCGATCTTCCATGAAATCTAGATGAAAATAATTGCATATATACAAAATCAACAGCTAACCGACGACGACGCACTTCCACTTAACTACCCTCATTAAATCTATTAAAAATAATACTTAATTTAAAAAACCTCTTCTCTGTGCAAACTGACATAAAATTTTCTTAAATGAAAAGTTCTTGTTTACTATACCTATTTAAATTAATTTTTATTTCAATTATTTTTTTCCAAGCATTCTCAAAAAATCTATTTTAATAAGTGTGTTCAATGAGGCTGTTCGGAACATTTTAGAACACTTTAGAACAGAAAAGTACAAGATTTTTGGAAGACGTTTACGAGTTTTTCTATCCACGAGTATGATGACTCGTGATTCATCACACAGATCAAACGAATGCGAACGAGTATACCTTGCAACGAGTTCGAATAAAAACGAGTCAAGCGCTTGTGAACAAAAATACTACGTTTACATGAGTGGATCCACGGATCGGATTCAATCTGAATCGAAATTTCGCTCCAGGTATATGACGATGCCAGATCGAAAGATAGAATTGAATACCGCAATCAGTTTGGAAACAAAATACACAATCGCACACACACACCAACAAGCCGCTTTAATCTCGATTCTTTAATTCTTCGATCTAGGTATACATTTCTATTTTCGATTCGATCCAGCTCGCTGAGCTGGATAAAGATAAATAAAAATACCTAATTAATTTGTTTTTACATTTTTTTATTGAATAAATCAAATTAGGTAGGAACTAGGAACATGATATGAAAACAAAATGAAATAAAAGTAAATGAAGAAAAATAAATAGGATTACGTTAAACAAAAAAAAAATTAAAAATATGTGTATAACTTATAAATAAATCATAAATTAATAATTATTTAAATGTACATACATAAGTAGGTACATGAAATATTTTTTTTAAATAAGTACTGTTATTATATAACATCGTCATCATCCAATGAAATAGGATTTATCTTCAAATTTGAATTTGCGACCACAAAGTGATATATATATGTACCTTACCTAACTGTATTATGTACATACATAACTTGTTGCAGATATTGAAGATCATGGTATTGCATAATTGCGGTAACACAGAAATCTGTTTTCGGCGAATTCAACCCAATCCTACACATACATAGATACAAAAAATTATGTACCTACAATCTGTATAGTGGGTAGGTAGTACTTAGTAGGTACATACATATATATGTCAACGCAATACGCATACCAATATTTCCCGAATTGAAATCATTTTTGTTGAAATTGAAAATTAAATTATAGCTTGTTTTATAACGAAAAATAAAGATTCGATTTCATTCTTTTCAAACATCTTAAACACAAAGGACGTGTTTTTCATCAATTTTGATGACCGTTTTAAAGTTATTTCTTCAAGGGAGCTGTTTTCCAGTTAAAATCAAATGATCCATCCTTTTTAAAACAATTGTCCAAAAACTGTACTATCCCAAACTTTCCTTTGTCGTGTGTAGTTTATATTATGAATGTAATCCACATAAATGCATTTGTCGCTTTTATTGATCCTTGCTTGCATATTTAAATCTTCTATCATCATACCTGCTAAAACAATACAAAATAATCCTCTAAAATAAATAAAAATAAAAAAAAAAAACCAATTAGTAAATAATTTCATCTCCATAAGGGGCGTTCACATTCAACGACATGTTCATCAACACGTGTCGTGTCGTTATATTTTTGTAATGTGAACACCAGTCGAACGACTGTCGATCAAGCAAGCTCTGTAGTTCAAATTTTTTGATAATTTGCCCTGTCGAACGAACGGTGTAGTAAATGTGAACTCCAGTTGGACTACCAAAATTTAATTTTATATCTTATTTCTATTTTTTTTTCGTAAGATAAAAAGAGAACAGGTAAAAAATAAAAAAAAAGTAGAAACAAATAAAATTAACGGGCTAGTATTGGTGCGAATAATGAAATTCTCACCATGTTTGCTCTTTGAAAAATTATTTTCAAATGATGTCGGCAGGGAAGTCGTTAAATGTGAACGCTAGCAAAACGACTCGGGTCGGACGACACGTCGTTGAATGTGAACCGCCCTATAGAAATAGAAACCGGTTGTTCTTCTTGTGAATTTAAAAACCACCAAGTGACCCTAAATACCGAATATAAATAAATATGTACCCAAAATCTACCTAATCTACAAATGACCCGAGATATGTTCACTATCTTGGATGATGTTCACGATCAACCACCTTTTTTCGAGTATACTCGCTTTGTTTCGGGTACTCTAAACTAGTTCTACTGTTCACGAGTAATTTTGTTCGTGGGTGTGAAGTCAAACGACACAAACGAGTTAGACCAATTTGTTTCGAGTTTTCTCGCAAGTATTTTATTTGTGAATAAAATGACTTGCAAGTATAGAGGCAGAACAATCGAGTATAAACGAACATAAGGAAAAATAGAGAATTGTTCGAACAAAGTCGAACATTCATTTTAATCTCTGGTTTGGAACACTTTAGAACAGGATTTTCTGCACTTGCTTAGAACAATTTAAGCTAAGTACAGTCGATTGTCAGATCTTACAATATTGTCAGAACTGCCAATGGTCTGACAATAGCTAACAATTAGCTGACAATTGACATATTTCTTACAATGAAAAATTGTCCGTTCACACGGTTGGTAGATTTCTTTTATCTCTCTTTAACCAACTCATTGACATTTCGAACAATGAAGAAATTTTTCAATGAGTCTGACAATGTCCTAACCGACTGACAATGATAAAAATTGTGTGTTCAGACGATTGTAAGATGCCTGACAATTTTTTGTCAGATTGTCGTCTGACAATGACTTTTTTTACAATATTCTGACAAAATTATGTGTTCAGACGATTGTAAGACATTTGGAACAGTTTTTTCACGGACAGATCTGACAATATTGTAAGATCTGACAATCGTCTGTACTTAGCTTTAGAACAGATTTGTGAAAACTGTCAAAATCAGGTGTTGTGATTTTTTTTAAGAAAGTAGTTTGTTTTTTAGATAGAATTTTTCTGAATCTCTGCTTAACTCTCTCAAAAGTGTATTTTAATCAATTATGATTCTATTTTAATGAAGTAGTTTTAAGACGTATATTTGTGAATTTGTAACAAGCATATATGCTCCGAAAAATTGTTGTTGCTTTTTTTGTGACAACGTAGGTAGCCATTTTCTGTTCTAACTTGTTCTGACGTTTTTCAGTTTTCACGAATATGTGCTGTTCTTTTCTGTTCTAACTTTTTCCTCACTGAACAAACCTAATATTTTTTTAAACAAATATCATGAAGCGCACAGGCAAAATACATATGTATATGTAATGAAGAACACATCTAAATTTAATAACGATGTTGACGATTCTCATCCTCGTTTTGAAAACCGCATCCCAGACTCAGATTTTTGTATATCAAATTTGTCTCAAATTTGACCTGCGGTAGCACATTCCGAGTAAAGATCATGAAAACAAAAACAATAAACACACGATTCCTAAAAAGAGAGAAGCAAAGAGGTTTTTTACCTTTGTTTTTTTTTTTCATAGCTCTTGAAGGAGTAGAAGAAATAAGAAAACAAAACAAAATTATGCGTTTTTTTCCGTGTGTTTGAACAATTTCTGATTGCTACACAATCCGTCCAACTGATGGTTTGCCTAGGGAAAACAATAAACGATATAATTTTTATTGAACGATTTGGACGAAACAACAACCACTTGGGAGAACTACTGCCAAGTTTTTATAGGCTGTAGCGATATCTTTTTCACTTCTGTCAGGTCGATCATCTGACTCCTTTAGTGGTGCTTAATCTATTAGGTAATTTTAATTTAAAAAAATATTTATTTCTTATGGAAATCTAAGAACGAGGAATGGACTTGAAAAATTTGTTTTCCTTTTAAGGAATTCTCTATTTCCATACATATATAATGTACATCATTATTTTGATGAGTTGTATTGATGGAAGCAAATTTATTATCAGGAATAATCATCTTAGTTTATATTCGGAAGCAGCTTATGTTCTGTTTTGCTCTGTTTTTTTTTACAATTTCCTAAAAATGTGTCTTTTGATATTTACAAAACAACAATAATTTAATTCAAAATTTAACGGCCTTTAAGTCCTACAAAAATTGGCGTTTCGTTCAGGCGATCTCACCTTTGTCAATGCGCAATTTTTGCTAAGTTCAGTTCATCTTACATGGATTTCGTGAAAAATACCTAGTGTGAACTATATCCAACAAGACTAGAATTCCTAATCATTAAATTGGAAATTTTTGTTTTGTATAATAATTTAATTTGTTTTATATTTCTTTCGTATAACTTTAATCTTTCCTGTGCACTATTAAACCATTGTATAATAGGGTGGAGCGTCAAATTTTTTTTTTCCGATTTAGCTATTCGAATAGCACTAAAAAGTTGCGTACTTACGTAAGCTACTTTTTTTATTGGAAAAAAAGTCGTAATTTTTTTTGTTTTATTCTGTATTTCCGAAAGTATAAATCCTACAAAATAATATTTGTAATAAAAAGAAAGATAATTAAATTTCCTATAAAAAATGTACAACAACTTATATTGTATGATTAGCCGTTCTCGAGATATATGTTAAAAGGGGCTACATAAATTCAAATTTTTCATATATTTGCGCTATGGAAAACTTTTTTAGCTGGAGCGAGTCACAAGTTACATCAACCCCTTTGTTGGATAGAACTAGCGATCAGGATTTGGAAGAATTTCAAAAAAAAAAAAATCTTATTGGCATGTCATTTTCGGACTTCCTTTGTCACACTCAAGCTGTTGAGCGCTGTGTGAAGATGGTGACCGAAGCTTCAATAACAGCAGCTGGTGAAAAGGCCAGAGACGAGCTAATAAAAAATAAGATATATTCTCGAAATATATTGCCAAATTTCCACAAAACAAAAAAAATTACAACTTGACAAAATAAAAAGTTAATTGGGTTAGTTTCTGAATGGCGTATTTTGAATTTTTAAGTTTTTATTTTCAAGTTTGTGTTAATTTATTTGTCTAAATAAAGTTAATATATTATAATTTGTGTTTTCTTTTTTCATGAATTATCATATAATTTATTTCGAAATTTTTCACAATTTGGAACAAAAAAATTTTTTTTTCGGAAACGTTAAAATTATTTCACTAATTTTAACGTTTCCGAAAAAAAGTTTTTTTGTTCCAAAAAGTCGAAACTTTGAGCTAAGGTAGAGGGCTAAAGACTTAATCCAATCTTTTTTTTTTAATGTCAAATTATTCTACTCATCGAAACGCAAAAAAATGGAGGTATTCGAAATTGATACAACAACTTTTATATTTCTCGGGCTAGTATTGGTGCGAATAATGAAATTCTCGCCATGTTTGCTCTTTGAAAAATTATTTTCAAATGATGTCGGCAGGGAAGTCGTTAAATGTGAACGCTAGCAAAACGACTCGGGTCGGACGACACGTCGTTGAATGTGAACCGCCCTATAGAAATAGAAACCGGTTGTTCTTCTTGTGAATTTAAAAACCACCAAGTGACCCTAAATACCGAATATAAATAAATATGTACCTAAAATCTACCTAATCTACAAATGACCCGAGATATGTTCACTATCTTCGACGCTCCACCCTATTGTATAATCACTCTAGCAGACGGCATATTTTGCCATCCCATACTTATTGTAATATTTATTATATTCAATAAACAATCTTATCTAATCTAATCGGAAGCCACTGAATGGCGAAAATAGCCTATAAGATTTATGAAAATCTTTGCTAGTAATATGCCTATTAAGAAAGCGGAAATTCAATCTTAATTTTACTGTCTCTACGAAAGCTGAACTTTTAACCAACCAAAAATAATTGTTCGTATTATGATAGAAACCTACTTTCAGCAGAGTTAAAAAGATACATTTTTATCCTCAAAGAGATTAATTTTATGTCAAAACGTTGATCTCAATTCAGTTAATAGAGTTCCTTCCTTAAAAACGGAGAAAATGTGTATTAAATGTTTGTGTACGCCCAATTTTGAGAGTAACTGTACGTAAATAATGATTTTTTTGTGTGTACGCCCAAATTTGAGAGTAACTGTACGTAAAATGATTTTTTTCATGAGATTAAAATTCTGATAGCTACGTCGTATTTATTTTGCTCATTAGTGACATGCCTAAACGCTATTTCCAAACCTTAAAAACCAGTAAGATGTAAAAATACGGCGGTCGGCGACATCTAGTTTAAAATTGATTATCGAAAATAACCTAATCTAATGCATTATACATGCCTAAATAATGTACAATGCACATAATATGTATTATTAAAACAAGTCTTTTTGGCAACTGTCCAACTTTGTGTACAAAATATTATTGTTTTTAAATATTGAGTTATGTGTGTTAATGTTATCATATTGTTTTTATTTTCATATTTTTTTATGGTCGTCTTCGAACATTTCCCTTGCCCACTTAATTTAATATATTTTATATTTTGAATAAACATAATATCATAATAAACGTCAACAATAAACATCACATAAAAACTTTCAACTTACTATGACATTTCCGTCCTTGGAGCAGGTCGCAAACATCGTTCCATTGTGGGCAAAACTAACATGAAGAACTTGGTGGGTATGTGCTTCGATTTTCTGGGACAATACAAAAGGGATATTAGAAGCAAGCCTTTTGTACTCGTATTTCCAGGAATTACTACCTATAAAGATAATCTATTGCATAAACTCTTTAAAACAGTCTATTTTAAAAATTTACCAGGTTTAATTCGTATATTTTGACCCGTATTATATCTTTGCTGAAATTTCTTTTTCCATATTGTATTATCATTGGATATATCATTCCATCGTTGGCAAGTATAACCTACATTAATTATATCCCTTGGCGATAAATACAAAAGGATTTCAATTAGAACTGGCTCTGGCAGTGTCCACCATGACGACTCACTAAAATTTTCTGCTTTGATTTTTTTCGAATTGTTGGAAAAATCCATTTTGCGATAATGAACTTGTTTTAGGATTGTTGTTCAACAAAGTATGTTTGCGAAATTCTACAATTCCAATAAAAACAATAAATTCTGCTCCACCTCTTTGTTTTGTTTTGTTATAATAAAACTTGTAAAACAACTACCTAACACCTATGAACTTATCAAATCAGCTGTTATTTTGATATTCTAAAATCGGTGATGATGTTTGTTGACTTTTACTGGCTGACAAAAGGTCTGTTCCCAACATTTCTCGCACTAAAAGTTGGTCAAATGTCAAATTTGAGGAGTGGGGATGAAATGCTCGACGCTGATTACACGAGTCTTTTTTTCGTTCGTTTCGCCTTTCCTCTTTTTGACAGGCACGTATCGTCGTGATTACATGTACTACGTTTACAAGAGCGGATCCACGGATCGGATTCAATCTGAATCGAAATTTCGATCCAGGACCCATGTTCTGTAACTTGGCGATAACTTTTCGTGGCGAGAAACGGCGAAAAATGGGACAAAAATGGAACAAAACTCATAGGAATCCTATGGGTTTTGTTCCATTTTTCGGCGTTTATCGCCTCGAAAAGTTATCGCCGAGTTACAGAACATGGGTCTATGAGTTTTGTTCCATTTTCGCCGTTTCTCGCCACGAAAAGTTATCGCCGAGTTATAGAACATGGGTCATGGGACCAGATCGAAAGATAGAATTGAAATGGAATCGGAGTGACAGTCTTGTTTTTATTGTATGTGTGCAATCACCACAATCAGTTTGGAAACAAAATACACAATAGCACACACACACCAACAAGCCTCTGTAATCTCGATTCTTTAATTCTTCGATCTAGGTTTACATTTCGTCGCCTGGATAAAATATTGTCGTATGTTACATTCGATTACTTTAGGGAAAACGCAAACAAAGTTCAAAAATTTTTTTCTCGAAAATCCTACCGTAAATTTTTTTTTTAAATAAAAGGATATATGTAAAAAACATTTGTCAATTTAACCATGTTTAAATTATTTCAATACTCCAATCTAGAAACAAATAATATGCAATTTTCTCCAATATGCCGTTGTAAAGTTTTTACCAAAACTTTTTGCTATCCAAACACATACGACAAAATTATGATACATACGACAAAAAATAATAAAGTTTAATACGACAAAAGTGTATTGCATACGACAAACTGAAAACAAATTGTATTTGGAAAATGGGTCCCAGGTATCCGTGTTTAAACAGAAATTAATGAAAAATAAAAAAAATAAAATCAAGTATTAATTAAGTTTTTAAGGTGGCACGATAAAAACTTCTATCCTCATTTTTTTCCAAATAAGGAATCATGCTCTTTAAATCGTTTTTTTTTTTTTTTATTAATATCGATGTCTTTAGCTGGAGCTATACGAAGCTCATCATTCCATATGCCTCGACGATTTATATTTTTTTGATTTGAGAAGCGTCCTTAATTTTGCCGGGACAAATCGTAATAGCTGTGTGATAAATCTTTGAATGAAGTTTTTATCCCTATCTTATATAAATCATTTTTGTTGTAGATTAGAGATTTGCTTTTAAAATATTGAATTTGTTTGAAAACTAGGTTTTCCGATTTCAACGCAAAGTTTTTAAAATCCTTTTGATTCATTTGTAAAATTTTTAGGGCCAGTTTCACAGTGCACACTTAACAAAATAAGTGGCACTTAATATTCCCATTTTGGCACTTAAGCCACAGTTTTACTACCTGAGTAAGTGGAACTAAAGTGGCCAACATGGGAGACTTAAGTGTCACTTAATCCGATAAGTTTACACTATAAAATTGGGAATTAGTTTTCCATATTTGGCACTTAAGTGACACTTACTTCACTATGAAACTGGCCCTTAATGTCACATTCGGGAAATTCATTTTATTTAAAAGTCGAATTAAAAATACTTGGCTTGGTATTTCAATGTTTCTTAAATACTTTTCTATGACGCTATGCACACAGTCAATTTCTTGCAAACAAGAATGCCCCGGCTCACAAAACTTTTGTATTACTTCTTCAATCAAATTCTGATGGTCATGAATAAATTGGAGGATGGCAGTCTATGTGATTCTATTCCTATTTTGCGGAACACAAGAATCACTCCACAAAATAAAATGTTTTATATTTCAGTGATCATCAAGAACTTTGTTCAAAATTTTTATCAGTGCACTGGCGATATCATTTCCAGAACGCCCGCTAACAGTCTCATTCCATATTACACAGTACGTTATTTTATCGAAGCCCAGGTATAATGAGTGTACCAGTTAGATTGTATACAGACAGTTTTCTCTTAAAGTAAAAGTTGGAAGTATAGCTACATTTTTGATAAAGTAAAAACGTCCAAATCGTAAAACAAAATGGCAGTATTATTATCAATGTTCTGTAAATCCTTATCCCGTTCTGCCATCGTATACCTTTTTTCTTTCAAATGCTTTTCGTATAGTTGAGTTTCAGCATCTGTGCAAATTTCTTTATTTGCTTTATAAAGAGAGCACTTATCACATAAGTTTTTTTTCGAACATGGAATGAAAGATTGATACATGTGTTGAATATGTTACGATAAACGTCAATAGAAACCGGATTTTCAACTTTAGTTTTGTATAAATCGTATATCCTTTGTAAATTTAAGTGTGCTTCCAAATACTTTCTTGAAGTCGTGGAACGGCAGTAATGGGAGTCTACAACTGCGAAGCTTGAAATATGATCTTTAACGCCAGTTATGCGGCTCTCTTCTGTAGGCTTTCTACCACGTTTTATAGTCCGAGATTTCGATTGTTCCTTGGAGCCATTATGTTTTTCGAAAAAATAGTATACTGTTCTCTCAGATATGCTCAATGTATTTAAAAAATACTTTTTGCATACTTGCATGGTCCGATTTCTATTTTTAAAAAAATAATGAAAACTTGCCTTCTTTTTTGGATGCTCATCATGTTTGTTTGCCTTTCGCGTCCGTTTCACTTCGTCTTTTTTGATGAAGTTTCCATAAAAAATCTTCTTTTCTTCGGAGGTAAGGCTCCAGAAATACTTATGGATGTTTTCTCTCTCTATGTGAGTAATACTACTATGGAGCAACCATAAAAACATGATCGTATGCAAAGTGCAGCCATCGTTTTACCAGGCCTTAAAACACCACTTCTTGCTTCAAATGGAAGACCCTGATCCCGAAGATTTTTCCTTACATTTTGTTTCCACAATGAAGGGTTCCTTTTTCTTTTTCTGGTGACTGTTGGAGTTGTACTACACGCTGTCAGAACCAAATTTATATTAAAGTAGAATAATTATAAGGAATATAAGCTAACAAATTAAATAACTTACAAGAGCTGTTGTAATCGGATGGTAGATTACGCTCGTTGGGTTGATTCGTGGATGTAGATGGATTAAATCTGCAGATTCATAAAAATTTCGTAGGACCGAGGTTTCATTTTCATTTTCCAAACGGTAGGTGGGATCGTTTTCTTCATCATCTACTGAAAAGTCGTTGTCACTAAACTCGAAACTCGCATTTGGACTTACGGTATCTAATGGATCAGGATCAAGGAATTCCTCTCCCAATATTTCGTTGCCTATGCTAAAAGAATTAAATAAAATTATGTAAATACACCTATGCTTTTCGTGTGCATTATTATTACGCATAAAGTTCCTCTACTAAAATTGGGGCAGGGGACTCATCCGACCTGCACGACATCTTCACCAGAGAGAAAGAACTAATAGAGAGAGTTAAATTTCCTCATCTCCGTCCCCTCGAAACCTTTTGTTTACATTTTTTATAACGTGTTGAATTCCTATCGGTGTGTACATGTTTTCACCTCGGGCAGTGCAAAACAAAAAAAAAGGTGGTGAGTAATGAGTATGCACATCTTCTTACACATTGACTTACTATATATGGACTGCCAGGAGCCAACTTCACGATGGTTCCACCTATAACTAAACGCTACTAGCGCTAACATAGGACAAGCGGAAAACATGGTGAAACATTTTGACACTTCAGTTTTGTGCTTGTTTTTTTTTTCATTGGTTTTTTCAATTATTTTTCTTTGTTTTTTTTTGTCATTATGAATAAAAGATTATGAAAAAAATTTCGGATTGAAGAATAGTACGCTGCTGATGCGAAACGAAATTATTCTGTGATCTCCAAACAGAAAACGAAACGCTTGCGAAAACACAACGGAAAATATCCTTGGAGAGTTTCACTAATTCCAAAAATAAAATCAAACATAAACGCAAAAAATCAGAGAAACCCATGATGTAATAAAATAATAAACAAAAAAAAAAAACACAAATAAAACTCAAATGTCATTTTTCCACACACAATAAATAGTCTGTATAATTAATTCAGTGCGAAAAAGGAGCGGAGACTTCTCCAAATAATCTGCTACAATTATAAATTTCGCTCTTCGAACTGCGTACTGCAAAACGAAAAGCAGAACGTCATTTTTGTATGGGATTTTTCGTTTCGCATGAATTGGAAAACTTTTGGCGGAATTATTTGCTACAAAAAACAACATCAAATTAAAATCAATATAATATTTATGTACTTGAAAAAATTATCTCCAAATGCCGTTGAATCACCATTCGTTATCCAAATTTCAACAAAAAATATAATTATAAAAAAAAAAACAAATTTACCACGCATGAAGCAAAATGTGAAATGAAAATTAAAATTATACACAGACGTCAAAATATAAATTTTAGCAAAAACAGATGGCTCAGTTTTTTATAAGAAATAACAATAGATGTCCGTAGTTTCTATGGCAAAAAAAGCTTGCTCAGACAAAGTAGGAACAGATGGCACTGAAAATAGTTACTTCTCTTTGCCGAGTGTCCTACCATAGCGCTCATGTCACTAGGGAGAGGTGGAACCATTTTCATTTCGGCATTTGTATGGAAATGACGCTCGACTAGCAGTCCATATATAATAGGTCAATGTTCTTACATATGTATTTGTCCCCACATTTTTTTTATATGGAGTTAATAATTATTCATATGCAAGATGGTGCGCAAGTCGCAACATCGTAGCTTGTAGGGTAAAAGAGAGCCACCGCCGAATTTGACTCTCTCTATTAGTTCCTTCTCTCTGATCTTGACTGCGACTGAAATTATACTCGGCTGTGTATTTCCTTATGGAACATACGACACACGTTTACCAGAGTTTAAGTACATAATTTTGTTGTATCCCAGTAGGAAATTTCTAAAAATTCAATGGTGAATATCTTGCTTCTTCCTTGAGGAAAGGGAGCAGCACCCGCTTCCTTTGTGCGGAATACATCGAGGATTTTAACATGGGCATGTCATTGGCGGGGTGCACATGCAACCATCTCGATGAAAATTCCACAACTAAATCACTACTTCCTTGGAAGTTGCTTATTCACCAGTTGGACTGAGGACTCCGGTGAAAAATATGATGAATATTCAGCGAAGAAATACTTAAACAAAACTAACTTGCTTATTCATCAGACCATTAATTTTTGATGATAATTCTTTTATGAAATCGCTAAATAATTTCGACTTGTTTTTTCACTACCTCAATATTTGCCAATGAAAAATATGACGAATGTTCAACAAAAAAGTCATTAATTGAGTGTTGCGTAGTTATTGATCACTTTAATATTTATTATTTTCGATGAAAATTATGATGAAAATTTAGTAGTGAAATCAATAGGGAATTGGGAGTTGCTTAATCGCTGAATATTTAATTCATAAATTAGAAAAATACTTCTCCTAAGTTGGAACGATTGAATATAATTCAATTAAAAGGTAAGTGACCTAAACTCCAAAATGCGTCTCTAAGACGCAAATTATGGTCAATTTTTACCGACCCTTATAAAAACCAAAGCATGAACATACTGTGTATTTTATTTTTCTAACTGAATTTTTTAAATTAGATATACACAATGCTCAGTTCATGATAAATGTCTGATGAAAGGATACATTACTTTCTTCACAGAAATCCTCATATTGATCGCGTCAGGTAAATGAAAGGGTAGTTTTCATTCTTTTCTTGCTCAGGGAAATAACAAGAAAAAAAAGAGAGCGTCGTGGGAGAATTATTTTTTCTTCTCTCTCATAGTATACTTTACAAAGCAGACGAGTGGATCTAGACAACGAACTGTTGAACTTATGCATTACTTGTCAACGATTAAATCATCGCATAATTTTACCTATTAAAATAGAATCTTTTAATTCCGCATTAAACTCACTTGATTTTTGTGTGCCAGGTAAAAGAAGGAAGTGTTTCGACATTTTGCCCATTTACAAAGCAGACAATGTGCATAAAACCATTAACTGGTGAAACTATGCATTACTTTACAGTAACTAAATCAGTGCTTGCTGTTTCTTCGAAGAAGTGGCATTTGAATTCAATGTTGAATTCAGCTAAATTTTTCAGTGAGGATGAAATTTCCTACTGGGATGTGCAGTAAAAACAACACATACGACAATAATTTACCGATCGAAGACAAGGACAGATTTTGTATGAAAAAAATATTGTATGTGTTAATTGTGTCGTATGTGTTGTAATTTTTTGCACATACAATAAATAACTGCTGAAACGATTAGGAACCATATATATACGACAAAATGCAAGCTAATTATCTTGGAAACTAAGACAGATATCGAAAAACGGATTTCGTAGATCGATAGAGAAAAGTTAAAATGACAAAACTGCGTTCAAATCTCAAAACCTCAATTTTGCACTTCCGACAAAATTTTATCCAGGCGACGGATTCTATATTCGATTCGATCCTAAATCTAGATTCGATTAGGATTTAATTCTCCATGTAAACGTAGTAATGGACTGGTTTTAGACGACTGCGATTTTTAAGCGGCGTCTCTCTTTTGATCTTTCGGTTGCAGAGATGTTCTTAAACGCTGCGAGTTTTAAAAGCTGCAATTCTTGTTAAATGAAAAGGAAACATATCTTCACACTCTTTACTCTGCTTATGTCTCAAAAAACACGAAAGGCACAAAGAAGAATGGGCGATAACTCTGCAATTTTTTCAACCTCATTAATTTTGTCTACCCCGGCCACCACATACGTCCCCCGCTTAGTTTCATAATCGCAAGGGGTGAAGACTTTCGTTATTTTGAGGAACAAAAATTTTGCGGTGTTTTTTGGAAAATAAACAGTGGATAAAAATCTTTTTTAATCACTTTGTATTCATGCAACGTCGGAAAAGCATCGTAAACGTCTTAAAGCGTAAAACACAAAGGGCCTTACTAATAACCAAACACAAATGTCGACTATTAGTAAAGTACAAGGTTAAAATAAAGTGCGGAGCTTAAACGGAATCCTACTATTAAACGGAATCCTACTAATAACATATTTAACCTTCTCGTTAACAAATCCTCACACTTTCCTTGAATCTACTACAATTTCCATCCAGATGTTTTCAAATAAATGTCAAACTTTCTTGGATTTTCAATTTCATTAACTGCGCGTCAACAAAAACAAATATTTAGAAAAATGAGTTGTAACGAAAGATATAAATTTATTCAAGGAAACTCAAAAAATTAAAGAAGCAAAATTAAGAAGCGATTCCATCAACAAATGCACGCGGGACTGGGTATATAGAACGCAATTTATAGGAAAGCACTTCTCATAAATTATATATTTTTCATTTATTTGTATGTCATAAATATGTATTAAGTAACAACAAAGGATATGCTAAAAAAAACTCTACTTAAAATAATCAGACATTTCATTTTAAAGTTATAACTTCCAAAAAAAAGTAAGAAAAAAAAAACAAAAAACTAAAAACAAAGAATCTTGAACTTGGTGTTCGATGGGTTATTCTTTTCACAACACGCGTATCCGATCTACGGGATGTATTTAAGAATTCCTTGAATTCATGAGTTTAGTGTACAGCTTAAAGATGTATTTCCATGTTTTGAATTTTAACGTCTTGCTAGTGAATAACCTGGAGACTAAATTCGTTATTAGTAGGCGAATGTTCTGTAATCTGGAGATTTTCGTTTAACTATTTTCTAAATTTGTTTATTACATGCACTTATGGTGAGCCTCTGTTTGTAGTTTGTAGGTTGATCTAAGCTCACTACAACAAAGAATCTGAAGAAGATCCTACTTACTTACTCCTAAGATTGTGTGCCTTATTTTAAAAGAGTAATATTGTTTACTTGGATTTCGTAAACAGTAAACAGTTAAACGTTTATTGTTTGCGAAATTTTCTAGAAGATTGGTCAGTGGAAGTCAATTTTATTTCTAGTGAAAAAAAATTAAAATGCGAAAATTTTTAATTAAACTGTCTGAAAAGTAAGTAAAAAAGATTTGATTTTTAAAGCGATCGATTGATATTAAAAACAAAAAAAGAAACCAGCTTGATGTATTACTTTTGCAAAAGAAATGAAAAAGATGAAATATTTATTCCATCTCCAGAAATGATTCGCTTTTATTTACAATTTAAATTTGTTGATGGTAAATTTGAAAAACTATGAAATTTATTTTAAAGCTGTATCTACCAAAAATTGGTACATAATATTCAATTAAAGAATTATATATTTTCTTTATATGAATGTACATATTTAATATTTACGGCTGTGCTTAAATAAACTGATTCCAAATAATTGTGATTTAATTTTTCTTCAAAAGAAAATGATAAGAGTTTAAGTTAACTTAATTTACTTAAGGTACCTACATTATTTCTTTTGTAAAAATAAAAACTAAAAACTAAATTTGTTTCTCTCTTTATTTAAATTAATTCTACCACGGAAAATCTGAATCTACCACTTTTTTTTAGCTTTATCTACCACTTTTTTTAAATAGGAAGTGACAACACTGTCCGTGAATACGTGTGAATTGTTGATACAACAACAAATTGGTGCCAGTAGCTTAAAAAGTTGAAAATGAAAAACACCCGATTTGCGGTCATTTAAATGCTTATTTCTTTGGATCCAATGGTCGGATTTTCAAAATTTAAAATTCAAATTAAAGCCAGAATGACAGCCTTGTACCAGCTACAAACAAATTTTCAAAACCGTTTAAAATTTCATAGTAAAAAAATTTTATAATTTTTGGAGAATAGTTTTCATCGAGGCAAACGTAACGAAGAAGAGGAATACACAAGAAAAAAAATTAAAAAAAAGTTTGCTACTAAGAATATACTGGTTGAAGGGAGATAGTAATTCTAAAGACGGTAGAGTGTGTGCAACAAAACAGCATAACCTTGGCAAATTGGGTTCGCATCGGGAAAAAAATTGCTATAAGAGATAGATAAGATAAAATAAGATTTTTATTAACTTGCAATTATTTTAACAATTTCAATAACAATCTTTAAAGCATGGTTTTGCCGTCTGCCTGATTGACAAAGTTTTAACTAAATCTTACGTTGTGTAAATTAATTAAGTTGCAGTAGTAATAACTAAAAATACATGTACTATGTAGGTATGCACGTTTGTGGTTAGTTTCGTTGGCTGATAACTTTTATTCTAATAGTACGATCGTTAAGGTTAAAGTCTTAAAATTCAAAACAAGTAGATAAACAATATCTATCATCTGTATGATTTTGAGATCCGTAGCATCCGTCAAAAAGATAAAAATCAAAAAGTGGTAAACATTCACCTAAAAAATGCCTGTTTTGAAAAATCAACGATATTTGTATAATTTATATTAATAAAGGGTTGCAAAAAGAAATTTTACTAAAATTTAATTTAATTTTTCAGTTTTCGAATTCAAAGGATTTATTTTTTTGAATATCTTAACGACCTTTCCAATTTATTTAAGCAAAACTGAGCAATATCCACAACAGTGGCATTGTTTTAGCGCGGTCCATTTAAAATGCATTAGGGCAACCAACACATGCTCACCCTTGTGGAGGAAATCTCTCAGTGCAGCTTGTAGGGTGAAAGAGAAAAAGCCCTGAAGTCGGTTCTCTAGATAATATCTCTATGTGAAGCAATTTGATATAAGAACTGTCTAAAACTATTCAAATTATTTTCAAATCCATTTCTGCATGTGCATGATAACATGATAATGTACATAAATAAATATGTAGGTACATATTAACATACTTATGTAGGTATTTTTATTGTCAACATTGCTGCGTTCTTGTATAGAGAAGGAACTACAGTCAGGACAAATTTTAATTTATTGGAAATAAGCAGAGAACAAAATAGCTGAACTGCACAACTACATATACTTACATAGATACATCAATGTCTTCCAGGACACTGAAATCTTTTTCAATATCAATATCAATTGACATTTTTTGTATGTAGGTAAAAAAAAGCAGAAACTTAATAACAATTTTCACTAAACAAATACTTTTGTTGATTTTATCAAGATCAATAATTATTTTAATATTTAAAAGTGTACAGCAACTTAAACACAGCATCACTTATGATTAAAAATAAACTCCAGGTTAATTCTTAAGTATAGGTTTAAATTTGTTTATGAAAAGCTTAAACTTCAGGTTTGCATATGTCACAGGTTAGCAGCAGTTTAAAAACTATCTATGAATGTGCCCCATTGGACCTTACTAATAACCAAACACTAATGTCGACTATTAGTAAAGTGTAAGGTTAAAATAAAGTGCGGAGCTTAAACGGAATCCTATACTAATAACATATTTAACCTTCTCGTTAACAAATCCTCACACTTTCCTTGAATCTACTACAATTTCAATCAAGATGTTTTCAAATAAATGTCAAACTTTCTTGGATTTTCAATTTCATTAATTTCGCGTCAACAAAAACAAATATTTAGAAAAATGAGTTCAAGTAACGAAAGATATAAATTTATTCAAGGAAACTCGCAAAATTAAAGAAGCAAAATTAAGAAGCGATTCTATCAACAAATGCACGCGGGACTGGGTATATAGAACGCAATTTATAGGAAAGCACTTCTCATAAATTATATATTTTTCATTTATTTGTATGTCATAAATATGTATTAAGTAACAACAAAGGATATGCTAAAAAAACTCTACTTAAAATAATCAGACATTTCATTTTAAAGTTATAACTTCCAAAAAAAAGTAAGAAAAAAAAACAAAAAACTAAAAACAAAGAATCTTGAACTTGGTGTTCGATGGGTTCTTCTTTTCACAACACGCGTATCCGATCTACGGGATGTATTTAGGAATTCCTTGAATTCATGAGTTTAGGGCCAGTTGTACAAATATTTAAACCGATGGATTTCCATGTATTAAATTTTAACGTCTTGCTAGTGAATAACCTGGAGACTAAATTCGTTATTAGTATGCGAATGTTCTGTAATCTGGAGATTTTCGTTTAACTATTTACTAAATTTGGTTATTAGTAAGGCCCAAAGTTACTTTTCTGTTAGCGCATGACTCCGTTACGCTACAATACTTTCGATTGTACTTTGACGTCTGTCATTTTGGTAATCAGCTGTTAGAAATTTGTTTGTTTTCAAATAAAATTATTTGAAATCAATAATTTTCCCAATAGACAAAGAAATTTAATTAAATAGGAAAATTCACATTTTTACCCGCACAAATATTTATTTATCATTAAAACAATTTTTTTTTCATAAAATAATGACTTAATTTCTGAAAATTCCCGCAAACAAAAAACCAACTAAAATATTCGTAGCAAAAAATAATAGAAAACATGTCTCAAATTGGAGGTTGAGTGAAAAAGCTATATTGTAATAGGTTGTTAGCGATTCCTATGTCCCCTTTCACACGAGGAAACCAGTTGCCGGAGATTTTTTTGACGTTTTCTTTTAATTTCCTCAAAAATCTCTTGTACCTTTCACACGAAGAAACAAAATCGTGGAAATTTTCTATAGTTTTTTTTTAAAGTAGCTTGGTTGAACACACACTACTGTGTATGTGAAGAGAAATGTCAAAAAAATCTCCTCAAATCGTTGACCGGGGAGATTTCAATTTAACCTAATTTAACCTCTTTCTTCTTGCCCTTCTCACCTATAAACTGAAAGTTGCTGGAAACTCAGGGCCAGTTGCACAAATATTTAAACCGTGGTTCAGCTATTTTTATCCATCGATTTCGGCGGATTAATTGAGTTTCAACAGTGGTTTACTGTTCAAGTGTGTTATAATAACCCATTACATACTTGAACCAGCATTGAACGTTAGTTAATCCGCCGAAATCGGTGAATTAAAATCTTGAACCGAGGCTGAACCACTATTGTACAACTGGCCCTCAGTTTCCTTGTGTGAAAGGGGACTATGGTTCAACTTTAGACGTCACTCAACGCTAACACAAAAGTAGCTTTGTAGCGTAAACGAACTGTCAAAATTTGTATGGGAAATCTTTTCAAACAAATCTTAAACTTAGACACAAATTTGTGTGTTAAACGAAGATGGTAAACATCGTAAACATGGTAAACTCTTGTAACCTTAGAAGAAAATATGGAGGAACTGGCATTTCGAGGAAAAATAACTTTTTTTTCAAAAAGTGTGAGATACACAAACACAAATGCACAAGCAAACATGCACTTATGTGTTGATCACAACAATAAACATACCCTTCAAGTAAACGAGTCCGCTTTGGATCTGCGCACGTAGTAAACAACGTATGGATGACTCCGTATACGGATCCGCAAAACTGCGTTTGTCGGCTCAAAAATGTATGGAAATTAGAATCACCACGGACTCATTTTGTGCATGTATTGTGAGAGAGAGAGCTTCCCATTTCACCATACTCAGCGAGAACCGAAACAAAATGGAACCCAGAACGGATCCAAAAAATGAACGAACGAGACAGGCGTTTTGTGGTTGAAGAATATTATGCAATTTATTTTCTTCTATCGTTTGTATTAAATGAAACATCACGATGTATTTTGTAATTAATAATTAAATAATTAACTTTTGATTTTAAATTGATTTTCTTTTTCGAGGGAATTTTTATTAAACTGTTGCGCTGGGCACGAACGTGAACACATTGAAAAAAGTTAATTGTTTTTGTTGTCTTCTCCTTTGTTTTCAGTCCATAAAAAAATACTCACCATTAGGGTTTTGCATACATTCTCTCTTCCTCAGTAAAAAAAAAGTACTCTCGATTTTCGATCTTTTTTTGCATGCATATACAAAAAATGTGCTAATGTGTGTATGACACTCCATTTTGAAATGATCACAGAAAGACCGAAAAAGTTGGGTCAGTGAATTTGCTTGAAGGGTACCCTTCAAGCAAACGAGTCCGCTTTGGATCCGCGCACGTAGTAAACAACGTTTACTGCATTTGTCGGATCAAATTAGTATGGAAATTGGAATCACCACGGACTCAATTTGTGCATGTATTGTGAGAGAGAGAGCTTCCCATTTCACCATACTCAGCGAGAACCGAAACAAAATGGAATCCAGAACGGATCCAAAAAAATGAACAAACGAGACAAGCGTTTTGTGAATGAAGAATATTATGCAATTTATTTTCTTCTATCGTTTGTATATAAATGAAACATCACGGTGTATTTAGTAAGTAAAAATTAAATAATTAGCTTTTGATTTTAAATTGATTTCCTTTCTCGAGGGAATTTTTACTAAACTGTTGCGCTGGGCACGAACGTGAACACATTGAAAAAAGTTAATTGTTTTTGTTGTCTTCTCCTTTGTTTTCAGTCCATAAAAAAATACTCACCATTGGGGTATTGCATACATTCTCTCTTTCTCGATTTTCGTTCTTTTTTTGCATGCATACAATAACAACACGCAGTTGTCAATGAAAACAACTCGTTGTTATTATTGTTTTCGTCGTCGCCAACGAAAATTCGCGTTGGTGTGGGGGAACCTTTAAAGCTGTGGGCAAACCGACACGATGGCGGTGGCGATCGCGCGATAAAGATGCGTTCAAAAACCTGCTCACATCAACGCGATATATTGTGTAGCGGGCTAAGTTGTCAGCGAAAATACAAACGTTTAATTTTTGAATTTTAATAAAAAAAATCATATAAAATGAAATTCCCCCGAATTTTTTCTATTAATTTTTCAGTATTTGAAGTCATTTTGAATTTTTGAATTGAATTGAATTTTATTGAGACTTAAGAACAATTACAGAGTACAATTCATAAATATATGTTACTTAGCAAAGCTATATTTTACTGCGGCTATAATGTATTGCCTGCTCTATCTAGTTACATTTTTGGAAAGCCTCGTGGCTGTCATTTATAATACATAAAAAATATACAGTCATTCTGCTCTTGCTCAGGAGCAATATTTCGGTTACGTGTTGGCTGTTGCAACGGATAAAAAATATACATATATACAATACCTACAAATACAAATACCTTATAAACTAATATGCCATAGAATACATTTATATACATAAAATTTCGTGTTATAGAGCGAGAACGCTCTATGTAGAATTTTCAAATTTAATGAAATCACTTTTACATGAATAGGTTTAATTAATTAAAAGAACTTTTGATTATTTTACATTCACTTCTTTTACAGTTACATTAAAAAAATAAATTACTGGCAATGAAAATAAAGAAAACGATATGTAAAAAAGTCATAAATTACATTAAAACATTAATGATTTAACACATTACGATTAGGTTGTTTTTTTTTTTTTTTTCGATTACTGATGATTTACCCATCTGGGTTCACAGGGTGATGGCCTCGCCTGGAGAATCTGCCAGCTTGTGCTGCGTCTGTTGCTAGTAGAAACTTTCTAGATGTAGTCCGTTTTAACGGTAAACGGAGTAACGGGGTTAAGTTCCAGTCTGGTGACGATGAACAGGAACTAATAAGTTGTTGAAGATAGAAATCTCCAGGTTACCAAGCAGGTATCCCCCTCCAAAGAAACTGCCTGGTAGTCCGTTTTTACGGTAAACGGGAACGGTATAGGCCGGGCACGAGGCACAGGAACTAATCAGTTGCTGGAGAAGCCTCTCCTGATGCCATGCAGAAATTCCCTCCCCAAAGAACTCTGCCTGGTGGTGGATCACTTTCACGGTCAATGAGAACGAATATAATCAGTCCCAGTGAAGAGGCACAGGACTCAATAAAAAATAACTAGAGAAAAATCTCAGGAAAAAGCACGATGTGCAAGGCACGACCGGCCACGTTGCGCTCTCAAACCAAACTAGTCATTTTTAAATTTTCTTTTGTAAACTGTCATTTTTCTTCAGACGATATAGCGATCAAATAGTGCTTGCTGCGTTCAAGAAAAGTCGTGTAACTTAACGCAGCAGTGGAACGTGAACGATGGCGATAACAATGTGGATGCCGCACACGTAAATCAATGGAGGGGTACACATCGACGCGATATGTGGATTGCGTTCACGTTCCACTGCTGCGTTCAGTTACGCGACTTTTCTTGAACGCAGCAAGCACCATTTTATCGCTATATCGCCTGAAGAAAAATGACAGTTTAAAAAATAAAGTTTGAAAATGACTTCAAATACAGAAAGATTAATTGAAAAAATTCGGGAAAATACAATTTTATATGATCTTTCAAATAGAGACTATAAAAATATAAAAAAAGGATAAGATATGGGATACCATCAGCGAAACCCTGGGGGAAAAAGACGACATTCTAAAATAGGTGTAAAAATGATGCCTGTCCGCCCGGAGTTCCGCAAACATTGTGTGAAACTCGCCGTTTGTTTCACGGGCCAGGTTTATTTCATGGGCCCATATTCTGCTGCTGAAATAGGTGATGGAATTAAAATATGCAATTTCTCTTTGTTTATTATGATTATACCTTTCCGCTACTTCTTCCTCATCTATGAGCAAAGCTAAAAGCAGAGCCTCTTCCATTTTCTTTTAAAAGATTAGATTTTTTTTTATTAAACTTCAAAAATTAAACGTTTGACAACATAGCCCGCTACACAATATATCGCGTATCGTAATTTTTCTTCAGGCGATATAGCGATCAAATGGTGCTTGCTGCGTTCAAGAAAAGTCGCGTAACTGAATGCAGCAGTGGAATGTGAACGCAACCACCGCCATCGCGTCGGTTTGCGCGTAGCTTAATAAAGAAAATTTGAAAAACTGAAAAATTAATAGAAAAAATTAAGCGAAATTCCATTTTATGTTTTTTTTTTTTAAAAAAAACATATAAAATGGAATTTCCCCTAATTTTTTTTTATTAATTTTTCAGTTTTTCAAATTTTCTTTTTTAGACTGTCATTTTTCTTCAGGCGATATAGCGATCAAATGTTGCTTGCTGCGTTCAAGAAAAGTCGCGTACTGAACGCAGCAGTGGAACGTGAACGCAATCTACATATCGCGTCCATGTGTGCCCCTCCATTGATTTACGTGTGCGGCATCCACATTGTTATCGCGATCGCCACCGCCATCGCGTCGGTTTGCGCGTAGCTTAATAGATCATTGAAAGCAATTTGTTCATACACTTGTATAAATATAAGGGGTATTCCCGATCCGATGCCACTGGTCTTGTATCATTGCAAAAATGAAAAAGTGTAAAATTGCTATACCCTAACCCCATTGTAAAAAAAACTTTGCACTTTTGCAATGATGCAAGACCAATTTGCATCGGATCGGGAATACCCCTATACATTTTTAATTTACTTTGGGCATTTTTAAAAGGCGGAGGACAAATTTTACGAATATTAAAATTAAATTAAATATTTTAAGCTGTTTGACGTTTAACGAACAGTTGATTTGTTTACCATACCCTTTGTATATAAACTCTATAGTACTCTCATGGAACAGGAAACAATAGTTTTACATCGGCTCTCGAACGGCGCTGCAATCGCCACAATCTGACATTGGCGAAATTAAAAGGCGGGAGGAAGATAAATCACAAAGAAATGAAGATAAGTAGTAAGAACAAGAGGATTATATTAATATTATTCTGACAACAATAATGAGACTAAGGGAGATGGTTAAATCAGATTTTTTGACGTGGCATAAAGCAAAGTAAGGGAAAGAAAATGAAATTTTGTTGTCGTATGGACGAAGCTTACTGTGTTTTGTCATGACAGGGGTATATATATAGGTTTAGGTATAGATATATGTAAGTATTATTTGAAGCGAAATATTTTAAATTTTCAAATTTGATGAAAATTTAATATATCAAAGCAACGTTGTTAAATTTCACAATATGTGAGGTAAATACAACGTTGCTATATTTTGCATTTATTATGCTTTTTCCCTAGGTAGGTATGAATTGTTGTTAGGTTTTTTTTTATCGTTTTAGGTAGGTATTATTATGTGGTAAAGCCTAGTACGCAGATCGCGCTTAATTTTAGTTTCCATACGAAATTCTCTCCAAAATTTAGCCAAGCTAAAATTAAGCAAAGCATTTTAGCTGAGAGGTACGCAGCTCCAGCTAAAAAATCAAATGTTTGTTTCTTACTGTACATCACTAATCTGTCAAAATTTAGCGCACGAAATAATTGTCTGGGACATTATTCTCGAGCTAAATTTTGACTGGTTCTGGTATTTTTTAATTTTGTGTGAACTTTGCTTTGTTTTTACAGCTAGATTGTTGCTGCCTTCATCCAAAATGGATTCCGATTTGGAAGAATTTTTACAAGAATTACCACAGCCGAAAAAAAAATGCGTGGTAAAAATAAAATTACGTTCAGCATGGAACACAAAAAAAAACTGGCTACTCTTGTAAAGGAACACCCTTCTATATGGTGTCTGGTCCATCGCTCCTATTACCACAACTTGTGCTGCTGCACAAATCACCAAATCTTCAATTTCCCTTGTATCCATTTTGTTTCTAAAATGTAATAATACTTGAAATTTTTCAAACAAACTTTCTTAAATTTGAATAAAAATTTTTAAATCCATTAAAATAGGTACATGTGAAATAGATTTTTCCAAGAAAATTTAACTATTTTTTTCGGAAAAAACTTTTTTGTTGGTTAGAAAATTTTATAAAAAATTATATAAATGAAAATTTGGTTTGCAAATTTTAAAAATCGATTGAAATTCACTTGAAAACTATTTTTCTAAAAAAAATAAGTGATTTTTTTCGGAAAAAAATTAAATAGGTAGGTAATATTAAAATTAAGGTTTGCAAATTTTAAAAATCGATTGAAATACATAGGCAGTTAGATAGGTAGGTACTCGTAAAATTATTTTACGGAAAAACTTAATTATTTTTTCAGAACCATCATTTTTTGATTAGACATTTTGTAAAAATTTAAAAAAAGGGGTATTTCGTACGAAATTTCCAAAAACGATAGAAACAAACGTAACAATAAAAAAAAAAAGTTTTTTTCGAAAAAAAAAGTTTTTTCTTACCTATTATATGTATTATATCTACATCTAGATAGAATAAAAAAATAAATTCGCACTTAAGTATGTAGTTCTATATATCAATTGAAGCATTTTGCCGACAAAAAATTACTTTTTATTGGGAAAAATAATATTAGAAAAATTAAAAAAAAAAGAAAATTGGTATCACAATTTTTAAAATCAATTGAAATTCATACATCGTAACATTATTTTTCAAAAAAAAAAATCAAATACTTATCCTAGGCTACCTATCATTTTTCATTTTTCGATTTTTCGAGTACTAAAAAATGTACCTCCCTACCTACTTATAAACCAACTTTGATTTCAATTTTGTTGACCATGCTAGTGAAACCGATTTTTTTTCATTCAGTTTGAATATTTTATAAATTATATTTTATAATTATTCACTTTTTCACATATATTCTTATGATCTCAATGATTTTTTAACTTAATAAGTTATCCTGACATTTTTTACATTTATTTTAAGACCTTAATCTTACAGATACGATTAATAAAACAGAAGTTATAACCAACCAAATCAATCCTTTCTTACTATTTTATTAAATAAAAAATTACCTACAAAATGTACTCTACCCACAACATATTTCCTTAAAAGGGTCAAGTACACCTGCATGAAAATATTTTTTTTATTAAATTTGTGTTTCCATTAAATTTTAAAATAATTACCTTTTTCACACACATATAATATATTCTTTTTATGTTACTCCGCAATGATTTTATAAAAAAAATTGTATCCTAACATTCTACCTAAATTTTAAGGCCTCAACCTTAACGATCCCATTATAAGAACAAAAGTTAACAGCCAACCAAACCAACTATGAGGGGACCTTTACAATTATTATGAATGAAAAATACCTACCACAAACGTGTATTCCTACTATATAGGTACATACAGCAATTTTGTTTTCCGATGCGAACCCAATTTGCCAAGGTTATGGTTTTTTATTGCACACACTCCACCGTATTTAGAATACCTATCTCCCTCCAACCAGTAGGTATATTCTTAATAGCTAACTTTTTTTACTTTGTTTGTAGTATTCCTCTTCCTCATTACGTTTATCTCGATGAAATTTATTCTCAAAAACCAATTTCAATGTTTTTAGTATGAAATTTGAATGGTTTTGAAAACCAGCGAATAGGAATCCTATGGGTTTTGTTCCATTTTTCGCCGTTTATCGCCTCGAAAAGTTATCGCCGAGTTACAGAACATGGGTCCAGATCAGATCATGAAAATAAAACAACCCTGGATCTCAGTGACAACTTGTAATATACCAATCTCTTTTTTCCTGAGTTTGGTTTGAGAGCGCAACGTGGCCGGTCGTGCCTTGCACACCGTGCTTTTTCCGGAGATTTTTCTCCAGTTATTTTTTTTATTTATTCCTGTGCCACTTCACTTGGACCGGTTACACTCGTTCTCACTTACTGTGAAAGTGAACCACCACCAGGCAGAGTCAGTTCTTTGGGGAGGGGATTCCTGCATGGCATCAGGAGAGGCTTCTCCAGCCACAGATTAGTTCCGTTTACCGTTCCCGTTTACCGTCAAAACGTTCTACCAGGCAGTTTCCTTGGAGGGGGATACCTGCTCGGTAATATGGACATTTCTATCTACAGCAACTTAGTTCCTGTTCATCGTCACCAAACTGGAACCTAACCCCGTTACTCCGTTTACCGTTACAACGGACTACAGCTAGAACAAATATTCTACTATCAACAAATTCAGCGCAAGCTGGCAGATCCAAGCGAGGCCATCACCCTGTGTACCCAGATGGGTAAATTGATAAAGAATGGACGATTAACCATCATCTTCAACTTTTCACAACAGATAACATCTTAAACAAAGGTGATGATCATCAACATAATCGAAAAAATAATAATCTATTTGTAACGTGTTAAATCATTAATGTCTTAATGTAATTTGTGACCTTTTTTACATATCGTTTAACTTTGTTTTCATTGCCAGCAATTTTTTTTTTAATGTAACTGTGAAAGAAGTGAATGTAAAAATAATCGAAACAATTCTTTTCATTATAAAACTGTAATAACAAGATTTAACTGTATTGAGCTCTCGCTCTAAAAAAAATAAAACAAAAAAAAAAACAACGCAAAACAGATTTCATTTCATTTATGTCGAATTCCTTTCGACACTTTTAGAAGTTTTGTGAAAATTTTGTAAAAATAAATTTATATTTCCTTTTTCGTGGCCTTTTCAAATTTAAATTGTTATTTAAATACATTTATGAATTGGAAGAACGACGTTGACAATCGGTGTTTGTCCGCTGGTGAAGCTGCCGAATGCATTTACTGTTTTGCACAATCTATGTAGACTGTAGAATACAACGCCGCCGTTGCTGTAGCCATTCCAACTGCAGGGATACATATAATCCGGAAGAAAAGTGTGCTTCGACTACATGTGAAATTGCATTTCCAGACAGAGAAGGTGTTGCATTATCATTTGTTTCCGAAGTAACAATTGGGCTTTTCCACTAGCCGTCAGTTTCAAATAAGCAAACAAAAATAGGAAACAGCTGGTCGGAACTTGGAGAAAGGTAAACAAACGACAAATATTTTTATAATATAGTGCTTGTTTGTTTTCCAATAAAAACGTATAAAACGATGGTTATAACGCCAATTTAACAAAAAAAAACAACTTCAGTAACTTATCAAGCTTATTTATAAAAACAAAAATCACAGAAAATATTAAAAATCCACATTGCAATGAAAAAGCATTTGTTCACATTTTTCCAAGTTTGATATCACATGTTTTGTTTTTGTTGTTTTGAACTGTCAAAATTAGAAAGAGAAAAGACAAAGATAGTTTTTGGAAAAGCCCAATTGAAATTTGTGCAGTGTTAGTATATGAAAGAAATAAAATTCCTACTAGTACTAAGGATCAAAAAATCCCTTATGTGTATTTTAGTTTTAATTGATATTTTAGACTCATAGTCCCCTATTACACGATGATTCTTTGCGTCTGACTCTTTTTTCGAATTTCTCTTTGAAAATCATCCTGTGAGTCGCACGCTATTACACGATGATTCTTTGCGCCTGACACTTTTTCGAATTTCCATTTGAAAATCATCAAAATAAAGTTATATAAAAAGAAACGTCAAAAAGAGTCTCGGAAATCTTGACCCACGACTCACAGGGCAACTGGTCTTCCGTCTCATCTTTTTTCTCTTTCGCACTCGTTATGTTCGAAAAGAGTCAGACGCAAAGAATCATCGTGTAATAGGGGACATACGAGGAAAGAAAATCGTTTACTCTTTTGTAAGTTAAACAAGTCGCCATGATTTTTTTAATTTTGTTTACCATTTTAAACTTCAGCATTTTAAATAGTCTCAAATCTACGACTAACAAAGTCGTCAGTTTTTCTGTCACCTACCTATTATTGATTGCCTCAAAATATTGATTAATTTGAATCTCTCTAATATTTTTTTATATATAATTTACAAAGTGGAGAAAGCACAGTAATTTAAATAAAATTAAATTTTATTGTGAAAATACTGGCAGATTTTGGACCATTTAGAACTGAATGGTAAAAAAAGAAATTATGATGAAGTTATCATTCGTGTAAATTACATCATTACATAACAACAATTGGGTTTCCTTTTCAATAGTTGCGTTTCATTTTTCCCCAGATCCAATTCAGATCAGATCATGATTATAGAACAAACTGGATCACAGAAATTTTTAATTTTCATAGTTGGTCACATTACCCATAAAATTGACAGATTACAGAATGAAAATTCCATCACACAATTTGTATTTGGATTGTTTTAGGCATTTGCAAATTCCGGGGTGACATTCTGTATGGGAAAAGCGAACAATCGTTTTCTTTTTTGATTATGTTCGTTTATGAAAAACGAACGATCGCTTTCGTTTCGCTTAATACAGAATCTGGCCCCCGACCATCTCGAATAAAATCTCGTCCATGCAGAATGTCGGTGATAATCTGTACAAATAAATAATATGCAATAATAAATAATAATTGCGACAGATAAAAAACAATTCGTTAAAATACAAACATTTGTATATAATATGTAAAATAACTTTAATTTAAACTAAAAAAAATGTTCTTTTATAGTTTGAAAATACTTATACTTCTAGGAATTTTTCCCTATACAATACATACTATAACTGGTTTCATCAAGAAAATAGTGCCATATTTGACATGCCACACACACAATTACAAAAAAAATTAATCCCATTTTGCTCTACATTCACCACGAAAAATCCGCAATCCCGGATCAAAATCCCAAATGGCAAATGGAATTCGACATTAGAATTCTATGGCATATTAGTTTGTAAGGTATTTGTAGGTATTGTATATATGTATATATTTTTTACCCGTTGCAACAGCCAACACGTAACTGAAACATTGCTCCTGAGCAAGAGCAGAATTACTATATATTTTATATATTATAAGTGACAGCCACGAGGCTTCCCATAAATGTAACTAGATAGAGCAGGCAGTACATTATAGCCGTAGTTAACATAGCTTTGCTAAGTAAATATATATTCTGAATTGTACTCTGTAAAATTTTCTTATAAGTCTCAATAAAATTCAATTCTCTTTTTTCCTTTTGTTTTTTTTAATTTGTATACACCCGTTGTCTTTTTTCTTTACACTACTGACGACATTTACAAATTAAGGGTGTGTGGTCAAAACGGATTTGGAAATCCAAATCTAAAATAAAGTTGGATTTTGTGTTGTTTTTGTAATACATGTATTTTCGTAACCAAATCCAATCTAGTTCGGATCTCGGGGAAAATAAAACACAGCTATTATTGATTTACATTTGCTGTAAACATTTTAGATTTTTAAAAATGTTTTCAACCGAGATATTGGCATATTTCTGTTGTTTTATTTTACACCTCATAACTCTTTAGTTATTGCATCTATACCATTAGTTTTTTTTTATTCGCATCTAGGAAAATAGACGATTAATTTGATACATCATTCATAATTGTACACCCTACACGAACTTCACAATAGTTAAATAAGAAACAGTTTGAAAAATCTCGGAAAAACTAAAAAAAATGGGGTTGTTGTTCATTGCCAAATGCCAACCGACGTGTTTCAGTGGAGAATTGTCCAATTAATGCAAAATTTCAAAAACACCCGTTTTGCGGTCACTTAAATACCTACTTATATCTTTGGATCCAATGGTCGGATTTTCAAAAATCGAAATTCAAATTAAAGCCAGAATGACAGGCGTGTGCCAGCTACAAACAAATTTTCAAAACCATTCAAAATTTCATACTAAAAACATTGAAATTGGTTTTTGAGAATAATTTTCATCGAGATAAACGTAATGAGGAAGAGGAATACTACAAACAAAGTAAAAAAAGTTAGCTATTAAGAATATACCTACTGGTTGGAGGGAGATAGGTATTCTAAATACGGTGGAGTGTGTGCAATAAAAAACCATAACCTTGGCAAATTGGGTTCGCATCGGAAAACAAAATTGCTGTATGTACCTATATAGTAGGAATACACGTTTGTGGTAGGTATTTTTCATTCATAATAATTGTAAAGGTCCCCTCATAGTTGGTTTGGTTGGCTGTTAACTTTTGTTCTTATAATGGGATCGTTAAGGTTGAGGCCTTAAAATTTAGGTAGAATGTTAGGATACAATTTTTTTTATAAAATCATTGCGGAGTAACATAAAAAGAATATATTATATGTGTGTGAAAAAGGTAATTGTTTTAAAATTTAATGGAAACACAAATTTAATAAAAAAAATATTTTCATGCAGGTGTACTTGACCCTTTTAAGGAAATATGTTGTGGGTAGATTAAATTTTGTAGGTAATTTTTTATTTAATAAAATAGTAAGAAAGGATTGATTTGGTTGGTTACCTATAACTTCTGTTTTATTAATCGTATCTGTAAGATTAAGGTCTTGAAATAAAGGTAAAATGTCAGGCTAACTTATTGAGTTAAAAAATCATTGAGATCATAAGAATGTATGTGAAAAGTGAATAATTATAAAATATAATTTATAAAATATTCAAACTGAATGAAAAAAAATCGGTTTCACTAGCATGGGCAACAAAATTGAAATCAAAGTTGGTTTATAAGTAGGTAGGAAGGTACATTTTTTAGTACTCGAAAAATCGAAAAATGAAAAATGATAGGTAGCCTAGGATAAGTATTTGATTTTTTTTTTTGAAAAATAATGTTAAGATGTATGTATTTCAATTGATTTTAAAAATTTTGATACCAATTTTCTTTTTTTTAAATTTTTCTAAAATTATTTTTCCCAATAAAAAGTAATTTTTTGTCGACAAAATGCTCTCTAAAAGTACTGGAGAGCTCTAGGAAACGCTACCTCGGTGGCCCTAAGCTCAATGAAAGGAAAATCCCTATGTGCACCTCCTCGCGGTAGAGAGTGGGTAACGCTAACGCACAAGGGGACCGAACAGCTGCCGGAATAAGCAGCCAACCCAGCTTTGCTGGACGGGGCACTGACTTGTCCCTGGGTTGAAGAAAATCTCCCTAAAGGCGGAGGAACTGCAGTTTGCGGTCAAGGGCATGAAAGTCTGGTGGCGGATGAGCTTTTTAAGAAGGCCAACGGTAGCAGCAAGTAGCGTCTGTATTCCAGAGTGGGCGGCTACAAAAGGCGTCTGTTTGCCCATAGTGGGCGGCCTCAATCGGTTATGTGTTCGACCATACAAAGGGTGGGTGTGCCTGTCGAATCTGAGCTTATGTATGTTATTAATCTTATCTCGGAAAACACCATGGTGGAAGGGTATATGCCATTACATGAAATATGACAACAACTGGAAACGAGTCCCCAAGAGGTAACCATTTTATGGAGAATCCTTCTACAGCTTCGGCTGCGGTAAACCGCACATCGGATTTGGGGCTGCAGCATCTTTCATGCAACAGCGTCAATCAAGACGCCATAATAATAAATGAATCGTCAACAAATAGTAGAAGTCTTTCAAGAAATGCAATGGATACTTTTGGCTATGGTATACGTACAAAAATCGGAGCATGGAACGTTCGATCCTTGTATGGCGAAGGAAGATACGAACAGCTAGAGCGCGAAATGCTTCGTCGTAAGATCAGTATCCTGGGCATAAGTGAAACAAAGTGGAGAGGAAGAGCTGAATACAGATCTGACACTGGACAAACGAGAATGCTGTATTCCGGAGAGGATGAAAGAGAGGGTGGCCAAAGGCTGCATGGTGTTGGAATTATGTTGAACGAAACGAAGTAGCTAGGCGCAGTCTTATTTCTTGGGCGCCAATATCTGAAAGAATAATGACTGCAAGGTTCCGCTCAAAAATTCGCAACATCACAATCGTTCAGTGTTACGCCCCCACAAATGAAGCGACCGAAGAAGACAAAACCGCGTTCTACACTCATCTTAACTCGGTTTACAGCAGTGTTCCGAGAGCCGACATCATAATCGTCATGGGAGACCTCAACGCTCAAGTCGGTGCAGACAATTACGGTCTGGAACGAGTTATGGGAAAAAATGGCTTGGGGTCATGAAATGAAAATGGTGACATGCTTGTCGACTTTTGTAACGCAAATCGTCTTGTAATTGGTGGGACTGTATTTAAACATAAGACGTGCAACAAAATCACCTGGGTGCACCCAGATGGTCAAACCGAAAATCAAATTGATCACATCATGATTCAGCAGCGATGGAGGAAGTATATGTGTGATGTCCGAAATATAAGAAATGCCGATGTGGGAAGCGACCACCATTTGGTTGTCATGAGTCTCAAACTAAGAACCGCAGCTGTATTAAGAACATCGCAGAATGCAGCAAGAAATCCAAAATTCAATACGAATGCTTTAAGCGATCCCAACATAACTCGTAGCTATATCAACACCCTTAACTACAGAGCTTCGTCATTAAATGTGAGTGTAGACTCAGATGTTGACGAGATGTGGGGTGAAATAAAAAGTGTTTTTATGGAAGCTGGATCCGAGACTGTACCTAGGCGTACGAGAGTTAGTGAGTCTTGGATATCCCAAGACACGTAAGAAAAAATCGAGCTTCGTAAATCGTTGAAGCTGCAAATAAACGCCGAGACAGGCGCTCAACGAAAGGCTGAATTGCGTAGCGAATATCGGATTGCACACAAGATGGTCTATCGTTGTGTGAGACGTGACAGGAGGGTGAGGATAGATGGACTCGCTGAAAATGCTGAAAACGCTGGAGATATCCGAGAATTGTACAAAATAGTCAAAGAAGTTGTCGGGAAAAAAAGCAACAACAATCATCCTGTACACAGCAGCTAGTATCTTGCATCCGCTTATACAAACTGTTTGGGAAAACGAAACCTATCCCAGGGAATGGAAGGATGGAGTGATTGTTAAGTTGCCAAAAAAAGGTGATCTCAAGAACTGCAACAATTGGCGTGGTATAACCGTTTTGTCCGTTTTTCCAAAGCTAATGGCAACTTTAATCCTCGAACGGATAAGGGCCAGAATTGAGACTACACTCAAGAGGCATCAGGCTTGCTTCCGGTCGGCGGTCGGTCGTGCGTTGACTATATCAACACCTTACGCATTGTTCTTGAGCAGTCTGCAGAATTTCAAACACCGCTAAATCTCATGTTTGTAGATTTTGAGAAGGCCTTTGACAGAGTTAACCGAGAATGTATATGGAGATCACTTCTTGGTAGAGGAATTCCGCCAAAAATTGTTGCCATTATAAAGGAGTCCTACAACAATGCAAGGTGTTTCGTGTTGCATAATGGGCAGCTATCCGACTCTTTCGAAGTGCGTCAGGGTGTGAGACAAGTGGATGTTTTATCGCCAATTCTTTTTCTGCTGGCGATAGATGATGTTTTGACGGCCAGCGTCAGTACAACTGAGAGGCAGGGTATTCAATGGAGAACGTTTGAAAGGCTTAGCCATTTAGACTATGCCGACGATATATGTCTCATGGCAAATAACATCAGTGGGCTGAACGAGATGTGTCAAACTTTACGGGTGAAAGGAGAATCGTGCGGTCTTAAAATAAATAGCAAAAAGTCAAAAATAATGCTAACAGGCCCCCCAACACAACATCGTATTATTCTGCATGACACGGCTGTTGAAGAGGTCGAACAATTTAATTACCTCGGAAGTATTGTATCAGCAAACGGTGGTACGGATCTGGACGTAAAAAGCAGAATAAATAAAGCTCGCGTTGCCTTTGGTGCTCTGTCCCAAATTTGGAAATCCAGTCAAGTCTCCTTACGCACTAAACTGAGATTCTTCGAATCCAATGTGAAGTCCGTGCTATTATATGCTTGTGAAACATGGAAAGTCTCGGCCACCATCTCGAGAAAATCGCAGGCTTTTGTGAACCGCTGTCTGCGTCACATCCTGAAGATTCGCTGGTCACAAACAATATCTAACCAGGAATTGTGGCGTAGGACAGGTCAGAGGCGCTTGGACATCGACATCAGAAAGCGCAAATGACAATGGATTGGTCACACACTGAGGAAACCAAATCTATGATATTGCGAAGCAGTCCTTTGAATGGAATCCTCAGGGGTCACGGCGGGTTGGAAGGCCAAGAACAACAAGGAAATCTACAGTGATATCAGAAGCTAATTCCCAGAGAAAGACGTGGCCACAGTTAAGGTATCTAGCTGCAGATCGAGAAGGATGGAGACGTTTTGTTGACGCCCTATGCCCCGAGCGGGGTTACAGGACCTGATGATGACTTAAGTGCGAATTTATTTTTTTTATTCTATCTAGATGTAGATATAATATGTAGGTAAGAAAAAACTTTTTTTTTCGAAAAAAAGTTGTTTTTTATTTTAATTGTTACGTTTATTTCTATCGTTTTTGGAAATTTGCATACGAAATACCCCTTTTTTTAAATTTTTACAAAATGTCTAATCAAAAAATGATGGTTCTGAAAAAACAATTAAATTTTTCCGAAAAATAGTTTTACGAGTACCTACCTATGTATTTCAATCGATTTTTAAAATTTGCAAACCTAAATTTTAATATTACCTACCTATTTAATTTTTTTCCGAAAAAAATCACTTATTTTTTTTAGAAAAATAGTTTTCAAGTGAACTTCAATCGATTTTTAAAATTTGCTAACCAAATGTTCATTAATATAATTTTTTATAAAATTTTCTAACCAACAAAAAAGTTTTTTCCGAAAAAAATAGTTAAATTTTTTTGGAAAAATCTATTTCACATGTACCTACCTATTTCAATGGATTTAAAAAAATTTCAGAACAAATTCCCACATTTTAAAAATTTTTATAAAATTTGATAACTTAAAAAATGTTTTTTCCATTAAAAAATTATTTATTTATTTTTAGAAAAATAGTTTTCACGTATGTATTTCAATCGATTTAGAAAATTTTCAAATCAAATTCCAATTTTTTTTTTTAATTTTTACAAACTTGCCTTAACAAAAAAAAAACACTTTTTAGAAGAAAATAATTTATTTTCTTTCAAGAATTGGTTTTACGGGTATTTCAATTGGTTTTTAAATTTAAAACCCTAATTCCACTATTTTTTAACATAATATGGTTACCACATAATAATACCTACCTAAAACGATAAAAAAACCTAACAACAATTCATACCTACCTACCTATGTATATACCTACCTAGGGAAAAAGCATAATAAATGCAAAATATAGCAACGTTGTATTTACCTCACATATTGTGAAATTTCATCAAATTTGAAAATTTAAAATATTTCGCTTCAAATAATACTTTCATGTATCTAATACCTAAACCTAATTTATACCCCTGTCATGACAAAACACAGTAAGCTTCGTCCATACGACAAAAAAATTTCATTTTCTTTCCCTTACTTTGCTTTATGCCACGTCAAAAAAATCTGATTTAACCATCTCCCTTAGTCTCATTATTGTTGTCAGAATAATACTTAAAATAAGAAGATAAGGAAGAGAAATATATCACATATACAGTGTATGTGAGTAAAGCACCAAATAAAAAAAACAAAAAGGTGCCTATCTTTCATTTTGCCGAAAGTGTTTCGAGATTTTCAATCGTTAAAATAGTGAAAAAAGATAATTAAACTAAATAAAAAAATGAAATTAAAGTGAGAATAGTGAAAGCTTTCAGTACTTTATTATAAAAAATATAAAAGAACATGCGGTGCTGTGTTAAATTGTGTAAAAACACCTATAATATGGAGTTAAAAATCTTTCCATTTCACTGGCTGATTGTGTCTCAAATTCCACATTAATTAATAAGAAGTGATGTTTTTTATATAAATGCATTATCGTAGAATACTTTAAAATTGATATTTCATAGCATTTTGCTATAAAAAAGCCTAATTTGTTGAAAATGCAAATATACTTTGAAACGTGGTATGTCAGGTGCCTTTCTGTCAAAATTGAAATTCTCCCCCAGGGTCGAATTAGCTTTTGTTGGTGATGGCAAGGCGATCAAATACATTGAGCGCCCGTAGTGCAGAGTAATTTTACTTACTTTATGTGGAATATGAGACACAGCTTACCTGTGAAATGAACAAAAGTTGCAATTATTATTATAGATGTTTTTACATAATTTAACGGAGCACCGCATGTAGTTTTATATTTTCATTTCAATGAAGAATAGCATATATTCACTTTATTTACTTGTATTTCACTTGTTTATTTAATTTACTAAGCTTTTTTTTCTATTTTAACTATTTAAAATCTCAAAACACATTCATCACAACAACAGCTAAAAATTTAGCTGTCTAACTGCATGCCTTCCCTGTGTGAATGCATCTGGGTTTGTGTTACTCACACTATTTTGAAAAATGCTTCCTCGATATGCCCGTTCCTCTATTTCTTCTTCTATAGGGGGGTTCACATTATCAAATATGCTTGACAAGCATGGTTTGATTGAATCGAATTTGAAAATGTGAACGCTCCATCAAACGGCTTGTCAAGCATGTTTGATGGATATCAAAATGTTTTAATATTTTGCTTGCTTGACAAACATATTTGAGAATATGAACGCATTCTTGTCAAACCAGGAGGAAATTTCATTCTAAAAAAAGTTGCCAACCTGTGCGCATCAAAAGATAAGAACAGCCAGTAAGCGGAAATTGTGAATTTTGGAGGGAATTCTTTGAAATATATTGAAGTTTACCAGAGACATGGCAAATTAAAAGTGAAGACTATAAAAACAAACCGAAAAAAAAATTTGGACGCTTTTTAGCCATTCCTTTGTCCATATTCGTTTCCTCTTATTTTGTTGACTTTTTTTTTCTTCTTGGTCTTCATCTTCTTAAATTTGATCTATTACAAGAGCCGCAACAAAACATCCGCCATGGTTAAAATTCTAAAGAGAAATGATGTTTGATAGCCTGTTTGACAAATGTGAACGCAAAATGGCTTAAATCCATCAAACATCATCAAGCCATGCTTGTCAAACAAATTTGAGAATGTGAACCCCCCTTATGGAATAATAGGCATGTTCAGGAAAATGAGATCTCGGAGATCTCAGCAATCTCAGTTACCTGAACAGGATTCCTCAACAAAACTTCTCAGCTTTGCTGTCAAATCTCTGAGGAAAAAAAATCTTGGATTCCCTTGCTCACTTTTTGAGTGAGAAAAATCTCCGAGATCTCATTTTTCTGAACACGCCAAATATAAATATAATCCTCTTGTTCTTACTACTTATCTTCATTACTTTGTGATTTATCTTCCTCCCGCCTTTTAATTTCGCCAATGTCAGATTGTGGCGATTGCAGCGCCGTTCGAGAGCCGATGCAGAACTATTGTTTTCTGTTCCATGAGCGTACTATAGAGTTTATATACAAAGCATACCGTTTACCACATTAAGCCTAGTACGCTGCTGATGCGAAACGAAAAATCCCATACAAAAATGACACAACGAAATCATAAACGGAAAATTTCGTTCTGCTTTTCGTTTTGCAGTACGCTGTTCGAAGAGCGAAATTTATAATTATAGCAGATTATTTGGAGAAGTCTCCACTCCTTTTTCGCACTGATTTAATTATACAGACTATTTTGTGTGCGGAAAAATGACATTTGAGTTTTATTTGTGTTTTTTTTTTTGTTTCTCATTTTTTTACATCATGGGTTTCTCTGATTTTTTGCGTTTGCGTTTATGTTTGATTTTGTTTTTAGAATTAGTGAAACTCTCCAAGGATATTTTCCGTTGTGTTTTCGCAAGCGTTTCGTTGTCTGTTTGGAGATCACAGAAAAATTTCGTTTCGCATCAGCAGCGTACTAGGCTTTAACGCAAAATTTTTTATGGTGCGTTCATGAAACGTGTGTCGGAAACTTTACGATTTTACGATATCGTAAAGTTCAAGACGTTGCATGAATAACCTTTTTGTTCATATTTGTAGCCTTTTTAAGTATAAAGGTAAGACCGCACTCGGCGGAACTGCACTTCAGCGGAACTGAATTTTACAACGCGGCAAAATATTATTAGCATGAAACTGAATGAGCTATATCGCACTAAGCGACAACTGAACTTAACGGCGCGGCACTATGCGGCAAAGTTGATAATGACGCTGATTACACGAGTCTTTTTTTCGTTCGTTTCGTCTTTCGTCTTTTTGACAGGCACGTATCGTCGTGATTACATGGTTCTTTTTTTCATTCGTTATTTTGAGGAACAAAAATTTTGCAGTTGATTTATTGGAAAATAAACAGTGGTTATAAATAAAAATGTTTTTTAATCATTTTTTGTTCATATTTGTAGCCTTTTTAAGTATAAAAACTGTTTTACAACACGAAATTAAAAGTTTATAAGTTCTTCGCAAAATGCTTTCTTTTTAGAGATGAGCAGTTAAAATATTTCGTGAAAAATCGATGAAAAAATTTATGGAACCCGAAAAATCGATATTTTGCGAACGAACTGACTAAATCAGTGCCTATGTTCTGTAACTCTCGCATTGATAAAATTGGTCGATAAACGCTGAAAAATGGAACAAAACTCATCCTATTTGTTTTATTTTCCATCGTATTTCGACTAATTTTGGCGATCCGAGAGTTTAAGAGCGTAGGCAAAGATTGGAAATTGTAACAAATTTAGTCCAGCCACAAACGAAATATACGACCATAACCCAAAATTAAGGCGAAAGAACCTTAAAACCCTATTTCTGTTATGTGAATTTTTAGGCAAAAAACTGAAACCCAGTTATATTTCAATCAAACATTTTGGAGAAAATATAAAAAGTAAATTGTTATTGTGGCAGATACCGCTTTACAACCTCAAAAAAAATTTCGATTTTCTCATCTAAGAAATTTCATTCAAATCATCTGTGCCTTCAATCTGTAGCTCGCATCGATAAAATAAGTCTAGAGACGATTGAAATTAAATTTTAACACAATCCGTATGAGTTTTGTTCCATTTTTAAGGTTTCTCGACCAATTTTATCGATGCGGGAGTACGGAACTTGCGGGAGGCACAAACGTAGAAATCAATGGACCGTAAGGCAAAACCACCTTATTATTATTCCATGAAATAATCGATTTCTTTGTCAAATTTCCTTTGAATCCATCCAGTCAATAAAAAATAATATATTTTCCCCGTTTAATATCAAAGAGAATTATATTTTCTGTAGAAAGAACACATAGACAACAATGGACGTTTTTGTGAAGTTTCATTCTTTGCATTCGATTTACAAAAACCATTTAATTTGCATTTTTTTTAATTTTTTGTAATCGATTTATTTTATTTTAAAATCGATACCTGAATATCGATCATTTTTCTATCAACTACGATTTTTGCTGACATCTGCTCACCGCTCATCTCTATTCGGTTGTCAAACCATAAAAATCAATGTTCAACCAAAAAAAATCTTCAAATTTTCATTCCTGCTTTCGTTACTTCATTCCCCCTACATTTCTACACCCCTCACCCAAGCTGTCAAAAAGACGAAAGACGAAACAACCGAAAAAAGTCTTCATGTAATCAGCGTCAATCTGGGCAACTTTGTCGCAACATGAAGTTTCGTTCAGTTCCGTTGCTGCAAGTGCGGTATAGCAAGCGTCGTTATCTGTCATTTGTTTGTTGTTTTTTTAGTCTTAACTATATTTTGCAAAATTACAAAATTAATAATAATAATCATTCGTTTTCTCAGTATCGCAGTTTTTTTGTGAAAAAATAATACGATAATATATAAAATATGGATTTCGACGAGGAAAAACTCATCATATTAATCTCGACATATCCGGAATTGTAACAAAGGTTACATGAATTCCACAGTGAAAAACACCATTTGGAAATAAATTTCTCGTGAAATGGGAGTACAAGGTAATATATTAAAGCTTATATATAAAATTTACATATTGTCGGCTAAATACGTAAAGCTGCTAAGTCTACTTTTGAGATTTTGATGCCAACAAATTGAGAACCACATCCTGCACAAATTGGCTTAATCACTTTTGTCCAATGTATCTTAGCTGTTGCAGAAAATCAGTTTTTATATGGAGCCTTATGTAATTTTTTTTCTGTTTCTTCGCTCTCCTGTAAAATTAGCAAAAGTGGACTGTAGTTTCACGAATTTAGCCGTTGATATAATATTATGTACCTACGTCTATGCATGTGGCAAATATTTTGGATTTAATAGTTTTGTCGTCATCTTAGCTAAATAAACTATATCTTTATAGTCTATTATAAAATTCATTATCTATAAAACTTCATCAAAATCTGGTCCTTCCTGTAATAATCGAAATATATTCCAGGATAATGGGAAATCCGTCCTTCATTTACAGAACATACATACAAATTGTAGCCTTGAGATTTTCTAATCCAATGGTTAGCCTATATGTAATGCAAGTTTATTTAACGGATATGCTAAATGTAATAAAATTCTTTCCAATCCCTTTATTGTTAATTCAGTCTTTTATAAAAATAGTTTATCAAATCAACTATTTTGTTTTAATTAGCCAGGACCCATGTTCTGTAACTCGGCGATAACTTTTTGAGGCGATAAACGGCGAAAAATGGAACCAGGTGGCCATTGCATTAATTGTCGGCAACCGAAGAAGTGAAAATGTAAATGATGGACATACTGAGCCCCATTCTCTCGATTGGTGGTCACAACACAAAAACCGACCTCAATATACTCAGTTTTGCCCACAATCATGAGATGACCCAAGTATTCCTCGTCCTCAATACCTGTTAAGGACTGTTCACATGAGAGCGACCAACGACCGGCGAATAAAAGAAAAAATGAAATTTAAAACATTTAATAAGCCTTTATTCTTCTTAAATGGTAGAAAACTTGTTTAAATTAATGTTAAAATACTAAAATTTGCGTTTTAATTACTTACTGCCAAGGCCCAATGCCCTTAAAAACTGATTCTTCCAGTATATCGAAAACAAAGTAAACAAACAAGTAATAAAAGGAGGAGTTATTTTTGAACTTTTGATTTTTTTAAATATTCTTATGTGCAAAAATTCATTCATTTAAATTCATTTAAAATAATGTTTAATTTTTTTGAATACATTTTATTAGTTTTGATTGAAAAAAGCGAACATTTTAAGCACTTATTTAACCTGGTAGTCGATGACATCCTCTGCTGACCATTTGGTTTTGCCATGGCAGCCTACCTTGAGGGGAGTTGAAAATTTTTTAAAATCTATCCCGTACCAGCATTGTTTGCAAAATTGCCTCCGACATTAGGAATGTTCTCTAAACGTAGTTCTTCAGGCTCTTCGTCATCAAATGACACCAAATCCCCTCTCAAAAAGTTATGCAAAGCACAAGTGGCAAGAATGACATTATCTACATGCTCTGGCATATCTTTCGATAATATATCCTAAATTTTTGACACAATATTCCGAGTGCATTTTCAGATACTCTACGTGCTCGACTGTGTCTATAGCAGTATACCTTTTTGCCAAGATCATTCAATTGTGTTCCAGGATACGGTCTCATTAAGTATGTTTTTAATGGAAATGCTTTGTCTCCGACAATCACATGGGGCAACCGTTCTGTGGTTCCTGGCAATTCTTTTGGGCCCGGTATGTTTAAACTATTTCTTTCGAGTCTTTCCGCCAAAGTTGAACGTGAGAAGATTCCTGTATCACTGTTTTTTCCCAAATCTCCAACATCCACATATATAAATTTATAGTCAAATTTTATTTCTGTTTTGGGCTTCAGGTCAATAAATGAAAAGAGTTTTTTTGTTTTTTCACGACGTTTCGTCCATGTCTATGGACATCATCAGGTGAATTTTATTCTGTATTTGTATTGATAAAATAACATATAATTAACATTAAAACACTTGGAATAACAACAATCAGTAACTTACACTAATTACATTTATATCGTAAAAACATACAAAATATGGTATTTACACTTTAAAGTAACACTGACAAGTAACATGCTCAACAAAAGCTTATTAATACATTGCTTTGGTTTTTTTCTTTTCTAATAAGTGCTTGTAGTGTGGGCTAACGTTCTCCATGTCCGTTCTTCTGTTCATTGTGTTATGTGTGTCGATTATGTGAAGAGTTTCAATTATGAATCTCTTGTTCTGGTTCTCTTCTCTCTGCAATATTTTGATGTCGTCAAGATTAGGAGTGTGCCCGTGTAGGAGGCAATGTGCTGCCAGAGCCGTCTTCTGTGAAGCGTTGGCTTTTATGTCCGATTTATGTCCTGCAAGTCTCTTTCTAAGTTTTTGTTTCGTTGTCCCTATGTATGTTTGGTTACACACTTCGTTGTCTTTACCTTTACAGTTTATCTTGTAAACTAAGTCTGACTGCTCCATTTTGTCCGTTTTGGTTTTAAGTTTTGTGTAAAGTTGTGAGGCCGTGTTGGTGGATTTCATCGCCATTTTGTATTTGTGTGTATCGAAGAGTTTGGCTTGTTTAAATCTATCGGCTATTTGTTTTATATATGTGAAGGATTTATATTTTGTTATTTGTTGTTGTTGTTCGTGTTGTTGTTGCTGCTGTTGTTGTTGTTGCTGTTGTTGTTGCTGTTGTTGTTGTTGTTTTTGTTGGTGTTGTTTCATCAATGAGTTGATTATCTTTCCCGGAAAAGAGTTTTTTAATAAAATGTCCCTGATTTTGTTTCTGTTTTTTGGGTGAAATTCTGGATCACTGATCGAGAGGACTCTGTTGATGAAGTTATTAGCGGTGTTGAAAATAGTAGCTTTTGGATGTTGGGAATGATAGTTTATCATTCTTCCTGAAGATGTCGGTTTTTGAAACCAGTCCATTTTTATACTTCTTTCTCCTCGAATCATTACAGTGTCTAGATATGATATTCTGTTGTTGGTTTCGATTTCACACGTGAACTGAACTTTTCTGTGGTAGCTGTTTAAGGCATTCAATGTTACGTCAACATCTGTTCTTTTTATAACGGCGAAGATGTCATCCACATATTTTGTTATTATTTTTGGTTTATTAGCTAGTTTTTCAAGGCATTCTTCAAATAGTTCTTCAAGAATAATGTCCGCTATAATTGGAGAAGCTGGGTTTCCCATGGGGATACCATTTCTTTGTTGGTAAGTCTTATTGCCGTAAACCAGGTAGTTGATGTCGATGTTTCTTTAACTTTTCCCAATTCTTGCTTATTAAATCTAGTGCGGTTTGTAGAGGAATGTTGGTCATTTATTGACCTGAAGCCCAAAACAGAAATAAAATTTGCATTAAAAAAGGTCCCCTAATATACATGATAAATTTATAGTCTGCATCCACTAAAGTGAAAAGCACCACCGAAAAATATTTTTTGTAGTTGAAGTATAGAGAGCCGCTTTTTGGTGGAGAAATGATTTGGATGTACTTTCCGTCCAGGGCACCTATACAGTTCGGATAGTTCCATTTTGCTGAAAATTCCTTTTCAATCTCCCTCCATCTCTTTTCATCTGGTAGGGGCATGACTGTTTTCGAAAGGACTTCCCAGAGTGCATTTCATATGGTGTGCACAATTTCTTGAACAGTTGAGTACCCCAAACGAAAAGATTCTGCTATTGTTTTAAATGAGTCACCTGTAGCTTAAAATCTGGAATAGTAGAAATACATCATTTATTATTTGTTATTTTCAGACGTTGTTTGCAAAGAGAAATGGATTATGGAAGTCATTACGGGATGGATATCATACAGTGTTGGAAAAAATAATAGGCATCATTTATTGGCCGGATAGTTCCATTTTGCTGAAAATTCCTTTTCAATCTCCCTCCATCTCTTTTCATCTGGTAGGGGCATGACTGTTTTCGAAAGGACTTCCCAGAGTGCATTTCATATGGTGTGCACAATTTCTTGAACAGTTGAGTACCCCAAACGAAAAGATTCTGCTATTGTTTTAAATGAGTCACCTGTAGCTTAAAATCTGGAATAGTAGAAATACATCATTTATTATTTGTTATTTTCAGACGTTGTTTGCAAAGAGAAATGGATTATGGAAGTCATTACGGGATGGATATCATACAGTGTTGGAAAAAATAATAGAAACAAGTGTTTTTATCATTTTCAATGAATAATATTTTTTAGCAATTAAAGGTGCCACTATAAAGTATTAAAAGAATATGAAATACTTTTACCGTTATATTACCCTTTACCTACAAAAAGAGTACCATTATAATTTTGTTTTTATCATTTTTTCCAGGGTGAAACAACATTTTATTATAATTCTTCTTTTTATAACCATTCTTGATTTTAATACTTAAAAAAAAAATTGTTGTATTTTAGCAATACATTATTAAGAATCTATCTTTGCAGTTTTAATTTTCCCTTTCTTCACAGACACCATTTTACGTGTTAAAAAGAATGAAGATAAAGCCTGTTTCTATTATTTTTTCAATCACTGTAGGTGTCTGAAAAGACGAAAGTCTAAAAGTGGTGACTCTGCTACAAATTTGAAAAAGTGGAAATTTGAAGATCAAATGGAATTTTTGACACCATATTTTCTAGAACGAACGACTAAATCTAATATTGAGCGTTCTGAACCGCTTACGAGCGATGAGAATACAAATCCAAATTATCCTGAGCCAGTAAACCCTTCACCATCAGCTGCAACAACGATGTTTACGGAAATGACTGCCAGAAAAAGGAACCAAAATCAACCACAACAAAAAACCTCAGTTGCCCATGTACTGCAGGACTTAGGAGTATTTACATTCTCGTCCAACTTCAACGCAGACTGAGAATCCCATTGACTCTTTTTTTTAAAGCTATGACGAACTCGACGAAAACCTTGCCTCAAGATCTTCAATTAAACGTAAAACACAAAATATATGGGATTGTCACCGACGCAGAGCTGGAGTATTTGGAGAGGCAAAATATTGAATATTGTGTAGCAGAAGATCAAGATAATCTGGAAATATTATTGGACTATGAAGTGCCTTCTCTACGCGACTGAATGGTCGCGCTTAGATTTAGTATTTATCATTACTTGAATTTAATATTAAAAATAAATAAAATCAGAATTTTTCAATGGATACAACTGTAATAATAGAACTGGTAGTTTCCTAGTTAGCATCAGAAAGAAATCTTACTTACTAGTAAATTTTTAATGAATGTGTCATGATGAGGATCAATTGATTCCTATTCTTTATCAATGCATTTTAAAAGTGAAAAAGTGAGTTCATCAATTCGAAGTAATTGTGGGCCTCGTAAGGTCTTACTGACTGAATACATTGGTGATGAAACATTGGAGATGAAACTGGAACTGAATTCAATGTTTGATGATTTTTGAAAATTAAACAACGGCGGAATTACTTTTAGATAAAATTTTTTTAAATTTTTGTATAGAATTGAAAATGAATTTTATATAATATAAGAGGACTTAAGTAAGAACTCAAAACCGTTTCAATCATCCCAATGAAGCAAGTAGTTTTGTAGTTAGAGCATTTTTTAGGTGACCGTCAGAAGAATTTCATATGATTTTCTATTGAAATTCTTGTAAGAGTTACATATAAAATGCTATTATTTCAAAACTACTTGCTTCATTGGGATGATTGAAACGGTTCTGAGTTCTTATTAAGGTCCTCTTACGTTATATATAATTCATTTTCAATTCAATCAAAAATTTAAAACATTTCTATATAAAAGTAATTCGGCCATGATTTTTGAAAATTGAACAACGGCGGAATTACTTTTAGATAGAAATTTTTTTAAATTTTGTATAGAATTGAAAATGAATTGTATATAACATAAGAGGACCTAAGTAAAAACTCAAAACCGTTTCAATCATCCCAATGAAGCTAGTAGTTTTGTAGTTACAGCATTTTTTAGGTGACCGTCAGAAGAAATTCATATGATTTTCTATTGAAATTCTTGTAAGAGTTACATATAAAATGTTGTTATTTCAAAACTACTTGCTTCATTGGGATGATTGAAACGGTTCTGAGTTCTTATTTAGGTCTTCTTACGTTATATATAATTCATTTTAAATTCAATCAAAAATTAAAAGAAAATTCTATCTAAAAGTAATTCGGCCATGATTTTTGAAAATTGAACAACGGCGGAATTACTTTTAGATAGAAATTTTTTTAAATTTTGTATAGAATTGAAAATGAATTTTATATAACATAAGAGGGCCTAAGTAAGAACTCAAAACCGCTTCAATCATCCATATGAAGCAAGTAGTTTTGTAGTTACAGCATTTTGTAGGTGACTGATTTCGTACAGCTCGTACGCGAAAATGATTTCGCGTATGCGAAACTATAGGAATGGGGTAGGTGCAAGGTTGGCTTTAAATCCAGATTCTTTAAATGCAAAAGAAACTTTGCATACACCCGACCTCGCACCTACCCCAAATCCTATAGTGTGCCCAAGCAGGGGAGGCCCCCCATACATTCCTCACTGTTTATACGTCGTGATGCTGAGTGCTAGCAATGGTATTTGTGTAAACAAGCAAAAAAAACATAGAAGTGAGAAGCACTTAATTTCGCGTACGCGCTGTCGGATCTTTAGACAGACTCTAATAGTTTATAGTTATACTGCTGCCAATTGTACCACTGATACCAGTTGCCAAATCACGCACTTTTTTCCATACACATAGATCACATCCTGTCTGTCAGCTAAAATATCAGACTTGGTGAAGAAAACTGTCCATATTTCTCTAACACGAACCGCCTTCCATATTTCCTCTCCCTATAAAACCCTGACGTCAATCACCAAAAAATATTGCGAACAGGAACCGGAGTGATGATGTTATATAAATAGCAATACCAAAACATACTCATGGAATCAGTTTTGGACAAAAGACCCCAAAGTCTATACTCCAAAAAATTGATAGTTCATGCTTTAAAACTTGTATTAAGTCCTTTTTTTACTTTATACAAACCTTAATGTGACCATTAGTTTTTCTTCAACGCCTATGGTTCGTCTAAACTTCGTGTCCTTTTTTCAGAGAATTGGTTCCATAATTCTTTTTAGGTCGTAGAATTCACTTAAAGACATTCTAAAATAAGTGTGAAATCTTTTTGTGTCTTTCTTTAGCCGAGGTAAAAGTGTATGATATTCCCCTTCTTCATACCGAGAATTGGGAATATCATGCACAGAATTTCTTTTTCTTTGATTATTTTCAATATTTTCTTCTTCCTCGGCTAGCAAGGAAATTATTATAATTTTTTCGTCTATTTCAATTTTTTCCATTTTGAAAATAAAATAAAATAAAAAACAATTTTTATAATCTAAATCTGTCAATGTCAAAATTAAAAGTTTTTTCCCATTACACAATTAGACGCTCACTGTCGCGACGCTGCAGGACAAGTGCGGTATATCAAAAAAGTGCGCCCAGTGTTGCGCAGTTCCGCTTAAGTGCAGTTCCGCTTAGTGCGGTCTTACCTTTATTACAGATTTAATCCATTCTGAACTACCGACACTAAGTCAAAAACACGTTTTGATGTGAATTCAACGTATTTTACTACCAAAATTAAAAAGAAATAAAGAAAACATCGATTTTTCAGGTTCGATAAATTTTTTCATCGATTTTTCACAGAATATTTTAATTGCTCATCTCTAAAACTAAAGCATTTTGTAAAGAACTTTAAACATTTAATTTCGTGTTGTTAACCAGTTTTTATACTTAAAAAGGCTACAAATATGAACAAAAAGCGATGAAAACACATTTTTATTTACAACAACTGTTTATTTTCCAATAAATCCACCGCAAAATTTTTGTTCCTCAAAATAACGAAAGAGTCTTCACGAATGAAAAAAAGAACCATGTAATCACGACGATACGTGCCTGTCAAAAAGACGTAAGATGAAACGAACGAAAAAAAGACTCGTGTAATCAGTTCAGCGTCAATAACAACATGTGGTTGTAAATGAAAACAACACGTTGTTTTTATTGTTTTCGTCGTCGCCACCGGAAATTCGCGTTGGTGTGGGGGAACCTTAATATCAAAGAGAATAATGTTTTTTTTGTAGAAAGAACACATAGACAACAGTGGACGTTTTTGTGAAGTTTCATTCTTTGCATTCGATTTACAAAATCCATTTTATTTGCATTTTTTAATTTTTTGTAATCGATTTATTTTATTTTAAAATCGATATTTGAATATCGATCATATTTCTATCAACTACGATTTTTGCTGACATCTAGGCACAGATTGGAAACTGTGACAAATTTAGCCCAGCCATTAGCGAAATATAAGACCATAACCTAAAAATAAGGCGAAAGAACATTAAAACCCTATTTCTAGGCGTGTTTTTTTGGAAGCCCGGGGGAAATGGATGAAAAAAACGACGTCGGTGCTGAACAATTAACATGTTAAATGCAACAACAACTAATCACGGAGAATTATCGGGGTTTAACTTAAGCGCACAGAAAAACTGTGTTACCGGCTTGAATTGCATACATATTATCGATAGTTTGTATGAAAACTCCATGTTTTTTTACTGTCATGGCGTCGCAAAAAAACACGCCTAGAAATAGGGTTTTAATTTTCTTTCGCCTTATTTTTGGGTTATGGTCTTATATTTCGCTAATGGCTGGACTAAATTTGTCACAGTTTCCAATCTGTGCCTACGTTCTTAAACTCTCGGATAGCCAAAATAAGTCGAAATACGGTGAAAAATGAAACAAATTGGATGAGTTTTGTTCCATTTTTCAGCGTTTATCGACCAATTTTATCGATGCGAGTTAGAGAACATATAGGCACTGATTTAGTCTTAGTGCCAGTTGGTTCCCAGCTAATCATCTTTGGTAAAGGATTATTGCAACTGGTAAATCTTCAAATCTCGAATCTATAATTTGAAACGTAAATCATCGAATTTGATAATCAGCCGATTCAAGCAGAACCTTTATTACAAATTTAATCTAATCTGAACAAACGGCACTAAGACAAAAACACATTTTGATGTGATGAATTCAACGTATTTGACTACCAAAATTAAAAAGAAAGAAGAAAACATCGATTTTTCAGGTTCGATAAATTTTGTCATCGATTTTTCACGGAATATTTTAACTGCTCATCTCTAAAAAGAAAGCATTTTTTGAAGAACTTATAATCTTTTAATTTAACGCGGCAATTATTTATTTATTTATTTATTTAATCTACGATAGTTATAATCCACAGATTTTTTGCTAAATTTAAAATTATATTAATATAATAAAACCATATTTCTAAAATTAAAATGAATTCTGTAACAATGTTAACAATGATGTTTTAAATTTATATCTTGAGACAAAAAGATCGAGAACATCACAATACATGTTAAAAAATTTACAGCAATGAGAAATAGGCTCACGCTGTCCATAATTTGTAGAGTGAGGAATTTCAAAAATAAGTGTTCTCATTCTCAAAGGTCTACTTGGTGCGTAAATGTTAATTAATGAAAGTAAAAATCCACAATCAATATCACTCGAAAGAATATCACGAACAAACAAAACACTATACATTCTTCGTCTTGACTCAAGAGTCTGCATTCCCAACATTAAACATCTACTTTTGTAATGATTTGCACTACCATTAACTGGAAACTGTCTTAAAGCGAACCTTAAAAATTTTGTTTGGATATTTTCAATTCTACCAACAAGTTTTTTTATATCTGGATTCCAAATAACAGAACAATATTCGAACAATGGTCTAACAATTGAACAATAAACAGCCTTTAAAGTGTATGGGTCCTTAAAATCCGACGAATTCCGTTTCAGAAAACCTAACATAGAGTTTGATTTGGAGACAATATAAGTAACGTTCGACTCAAAAGTTAATTTTTCGTCAAATATTACTCCCAAATCTTTGACTTCAGAAACTCTGCTCAATTTATGACTTTCTAAAAAGTAATCAAAAACAATTGGACTTGATAAACGACTAAAAGTCAAAACGGAGCATTTGGAGAAATTGAGAAGCAATTCAGTTAGCCTGCACCATGTATAAAAGTTTACCAAGTCCTGTTGAAATGCAACACAATCATTGTAACTTTTTATAGTTTTAAATAATTTTACATCATCGGCAAAAATTAAGCATTCCGAAACCTATAAAACAGACGGAAAATCATTGATAAAAATGTCGAAAAGCGGTGGACCTAAAGGCTACCTTCAGGAACACCTGAATGAACTAAAATCGGGATTGATTACAGATCACCAATTTTTACAATCTGCCTTCTACCGATTAGATAGGACCAGAACCATTTTAGTAGGGTACCATCAAAACCATATAACTTTAATTTTTTAACTAAAATTAGGTGATTTACTCTACTGAAGGCTTTAACGAAATCAGTATAAACCACATCCATTTGACATCGCTTTTCCAATGCATTGAAGCATTTGTTAGAAAAGCAAGCCAAATTAGTAGTAGTTGAACGACCACTAAAGAAACCGTGTTGAAAATCAGAAATATGACCCTTTATTATGTCATATAATTTATTTTTGACTATTTTGTCTAAAAGTTTTGGAATCGTAGCGAGTTTACTTATAGCACGGTAGTTGGAAATCAGTTTTTTATCTCCGGACTTGAAGATCGGGTTTATATAAGAAACTTTCCATGCATCTAAAAAATGGCCAGTAGAAAGCGGCTGATTAAAAATGAATTGCAGAGGATAGCATAAAGATTCAAAACAATGTTTCAAAACAATTGGAAATATTCCATTAAAATCTGGATTAGTCGAAGCTTCTAGTTCACTTAAAGCAGAAGAAACTTCTTCCAACTCACAATAAAGACTACAGCAATCTGCTATAGATACCAAATCCCTAGTACTATAATTATTTGCAACGTTCATATCTGAAGAATTGAAAGTATTTTGAAAGTTTTCAGCAAACCAGTCGACAATCGTTTGAGCATCACTGGAAGAATCATCATTATAAAACATAGTTGATGGCAAACCTATACATTTACGTTTCAATTTTACGAAACTCCAGAATTTTTTTGGATTTTGCTTCAAGTCACCCTCAATCAACTGTACATAGTTACTAAAACAAAACTTCGCTAAGAACACATACTCTTTTCGGAGACGTGAATAAACAAGAAAGTCACAATGACAATCAGTTTTTTAAAAGTTTTAAAGGCTTTATTTTTAGCATTTTTTTAATTTACGCAACCTAAAATTGGAACAAGGAGGATGAGAATTAACTTTAATTAAAGTGCGCGGAACAGAGGCAGCCATTTCTCTTACAAAAACATTAATAAAATATTCGAAATTGTATTTCAAGCTATTGTTTAAATCAAATTGCCAATTTAAATTAGAAAATAGTTCATTTAAGTTATTTAAATTGGTAGTATTGAAACGATATTTAAATTTGTTAACAGTTTGAAAGGAATTATAATTTTTAAAACAGACATTTTTTAACAAGATTGAAATGGCAACATGATGAATCGAGTTAGAAAATAAGGGGATGCATTCAGAAACAGTAACATCAATAAATTCGTTTATAAATACTAAGTCGAGTATTCTTTGTAATGAATTTTGAATAAAACAAACGTGGATTAAATCTAAAGCAAACAAAGAATCAACAAGCTCAAATTCTTTTTCAGATGAAATAACGATTGGCAAGACTTTATTTTCATTTTGCATCCACTTAATTCCACCCAAGTTAAAATCAACTAATACACAAACGGAAATGTTATGATCATTATAATCGGCTAAAATTTTTTCAATGTTCTTTATATGAGATAAATAGATAGATATCTGGGAATCTGGTGGAATATAACTAACAAATATTAATAATTTACAATCATTATTTCCTTCTATGCAAACACAAATCTGTTCAATGTTGTCTTCGGGAGATGAAATATTTATGGAATTGACAATATGTGGTCGTCGAACTGCAAGAAGAACACCTCCACCTCTTCTCCTGCCAACGTCATGACGGTCACGACGAAACAATGAGAACTTCTATGTATTTAGTACTTCATCATTCCTTATTTCATTAAATAACCAGGGGTGGAATCGGCTAAGGTGATTTGTGATAATTGACAGTCACAATAAACAAATTCGGTCTGCGTAAGGTGATTGTCACATGTGACAATCATATTTTTGCGACTATTTCTTGTGACAGCTATTTTGGTGTCATTTTCATGTAAAATTGAAAAAAAGGTTTCAAGAAAATGAATTTATTTGTACCTGTGGAATTATTTTTAAGTCCTAATAATGTAGAAAATGAAAATCACATACATAATAGAAATGTCAGTCAGGAGTTTTGATTGTATTTTATAGGCTTACTTCCCATCAATGATAATTATTTCATTTTCTTCAAATCTTAAAAAGTTTAAAATAATGTATTCCTATAGGTACATACTTATATTTATTTTCACTGATTGCTATAGACACTCAATAAAGGGGGGATACAAAATATTTGCTAACAAAAAAAATCAAATAAATGGATTTATTACATTTTTCAATACTTGTCTCTCAAAGTAATGCCAAGTTTTGAATAATTTTTGGTGATCACTTTACACAGAACGAAAATTTAATTTGATCACATTTGATTGTCATAAATGTGACAATCACCAATCACCTTAGCCGATTCCACCCCAGGTTTCCACAAACGCATAGACATCATATTCGCTGGAGTCGACAACAACAGAAAGGGTATTAAGTTTACCTCTAATACCACCCATGTTTTGGAAATAAATTGAAATGTCAGTTTTGTTTACTTATGAGCTCCCTCTATATGAACTCGATTTATTTCCTCCAGACCCAGAACCGATATAATTTTGTCGTTTTTTCAGCCATCTCTTGGAATAAACTCTCTGACTATAGTGTTCCTCGGCCAATTTGATCCACATAATGCTGATTGAATGTTTTTAGTAGGAATTCCAACTTTAAAATTTATGAATTTCAAATTTTTAGGCTCATTTTTTACGAGCTTATACCATTTTATGGTGGCTTCTTCAACTCCCATTTTGCCGGCTACATATTTTGTCAAAGATTCCACAGATGTAGATGGGTCAAATTTGGACACATGGAACCATTTAGGAGCAACAACAACATTGAGATCTACGGCATTGTCATCATCATAAACACGCAGATTATGTTTTTTTTTTTGTTTCTGCATTCGCTCACTAGCGGATAACAATCCGTTATTTACTTGTGAAAAGTTATTAAGCAATTCCGTTTCTGCTGCCATTGCTTCCGCTGACGCTACCACACCCGCTCCAACTACTACTTTCGATGTTGTTGCCGAAATGTCGTTTGAAGAAAGAGCTACGTTGGAATAAGAGCGACCTTCAATGCTTTTATTAACTGGGCAAGGAACACCATGATTGGAAGCTATGTTCTTTCCTACATCAATGTTTGAAATAAAATTTCGTTTTGGCAAATCAACAGCAACACCAATCAGTTTTTTAACATCAGCATGTAGAGAATTAATATCGCTAATTTTTTTCGCAAGCATGTCAACAACAGAAGAAAGTTCATGAACCTTAGTACAAAAGTTGTTCATAGATAACTTAAACCTTGTGCAATGTGCTTTCAGTACAGCGATATACAATGATAAGTTTTTTCTGTGTTTCTTCTGAAATATTGGCACAGAGCTTATGAAATAAATTGCCGCAAAGAAAACCACAGTTGATACCTCCATCATGAATGGGATTTTTGCAGGCGAAACACTTTTTTAATGTATTATTGTTGGCCATTGTAAAGTTTTTATCTTTTGGCAAATTATTGTATTTTTGGATTTTGTATTCTTTTTTATTTAGTGTTGTAAAACAGTTTTTATACTTAAAAAAGCTACAAATATGAACAAAAAGTGATTAAAAAATATTTTTATTTATAACCACTGTTTATTTTCCAATAAATCCACCACAAAATTTTTGTTTGTCAAAATAACGAAAGAGTCTTCACGAATGAAAAAAAGAACCATTAATTAACGACGATACGTGTCTGTCAAAAAGACGAAAGGAAAAAAAGACTCGTGTAATCAACTTCAAAGTCTTCATGTAATCAGCGTCAATATTGTAAGATCTGACAATCGTCTGTACTTAGCTTAAGACTAAATCAGTGCCTATCACTGATCTCTATATACATGGACGATGTCTATATATATATAGAGATCAGTGGTGCCTATGTTCTGTAACTCTCGCATCGATAAAATGGGTCTATAAAAGCTGAAATATGGAACAATACTCATCCTATTTGTTTCATTTTTCATCATATTTCGAATAATTTTGGCGATCCAAGGGTTTAAGAACGTAGGCACACTTTGACAAATTTAGTCTACCCATTAACGAAATATACGATCTAACCCAAAAATAACTCGATATAACATTAAAACCCTATTTCTGTTATGTGAATTTTAAGGCAAAAAACTGGAACTCATTTATGTTTCAATCAATCATTTTCGAGAAAGTACAAAAAAAGTAAATTGTTATTGTGGCAGATACCGTTCTTATTACCTCAAACAAAAATTCGATTTTCTCCTCTAAGAAATTTCATTCAAATGATCTGTGCCTTCAATCTGTAGCTCGCAACAAGTCTAGACCAATTTTATCGATGCGGGAGAACAGAACGCAGGCACAGACGTAGAAATCAGTCAATGGTCCGTAAGGCAAAACCACTTTATTATTATTATATTTATATTTCTTTTCAACGAAATAATCGATTTCTTTGTCAAATTTCCTTTAAATCCATCCAGTCATTAGTCAATCCAAAATAATATAATTTCACAATAGTATAATATCAAAAAGAAATACCTATGTTTTTTTTTTTGTAGAAAGAACACATAAGACAACAATCGAAGTTTATGTGAAGTATTCAATCTTTGCATACGATTTATAAAAACCATTTTATTTGCATTTTTTTTACTTTTATGTAATTGATTTATTTTATTTAAAAATGGATACCTGAATATTTTTGGATGTTTGGAAGCGTCCAGAATCAAAAAGAACTCTTCTGAAACCATTCCATTGGCAAAAAAACGGTCAACCGAAGCTTCTCAGAAGAAAATTTCGCTTCTCGATTTGAAATCAGAATCCACTCAAGAAGCACTAATACATTTAAGCTATAACTTCAAAACAAACTCACTCAAATGTCAAAAGTAAACATCGGACTCTGTTTGATTGTATGCCTGTTCGATAACATGAAATGTTCACGATGATTCACCAATATAATGACAAAATTTCTAAGTTGAGTAGAAGTAGTTAGTATTGTTCCATTGGATTTTAGAATGAGTGAATCCCTGAGTGAAACCAATGGAAAACGACATAAATATATATTGTACCTACACATTGTACCTACACTTCTCCCATACACATATCTGAGTGTGAACTTTGAGCAAAATTTGCTTATATCGTTTTCCATTGGTTTCACTCAGGGATTAACTCATTCTGAAATCCAATGGAACAAAGTTAGCATTCTTCTACTCAAATTAGAAATTTTGTCATTATATTGGTGAATGATCGTGAACATTTCATGTTATCGAACAGGCATACAATCAAACAGAGTCCGATGTTTACTTTTGACATTTGAGTGAGTTTGTTTTGAAGTTATAGCTTAAATGTATTAATGCTTCTTGAGTGGATTCTGATTTCAAATCGAGAAGCGAAATTTTCTTCTGAGAAGCGTCGGTCGGTTGACCGTTTGTTTGCCAATGGAATGGTTTCGGAAGAATTCTTTTTGATTCTGGACGCTTCCAAACGTCCAATGGAAAACGACATTAGATTCGTTCACAGCTAATTTGAAGGAATCGGCTGATACGATGAGAGCTATAATTTTTTGTTTGTGTATATACTTTCAGTGGATACATTTCGTTTCCAAATTATGTGAACGAATTGATGTTGAAAGTCAAAAGAGAGAGACGTTATTGTTTCTAGTGGTGTTTGTTTTTATTTAAATTGAGTGCATGAAAGTGTTGCACGAGTCGGAAACTGGGAAACCGAGTGAGAAATTCACTCAAATTAGCAGACAAGTAATATAATTTTGTGGGTTGTTAGGATAACGAGAAAATTTTAATATTTGTGTAGGAAATTTAGGCGTCCATGAACAAAATGAACAATATGGCGCCTCGCCACTGATGTTAGGGTTTATTAGAAGATGGTCTAAAGAATTTTAGGATCCTTATGTTACCCTCGCTCTTTACAACTGCTTAGTTCGCCCCCATCTTGAATACGCATCCCAGATATGGACTCCTTTTTACGAAACCCATAAAAACAAAGTAGAAGCCGTACAGCGAAATTTCATACGTTTCGCCTTGAAAGGGCTACCGTAGTCCGATCCTTATAACCTTCCTCCTTATGAACACAGAATTAAACTTCTTCAGGTTCAGCCTTTATCACAAAGGAGGATTAATATGGATATAACCAACTTATAACTGGCGTTATTTGTGCACCAGATTTATTAAATTTTATTAGTTTTAATTACCGTAGGGGAAACTACAATATTCGGAATTTGGAATTATTAAATTTATCCCAACAACGTACTAATTATGGTATGCATGAGCCTCTTACCCGCATGTGCAAGCTTTTGAATTTGAATTCAAACCTCTTTGATTTTAATATTAGTAAGAATAGTTTAAAACATACGTTAAGGACCAGTGCACCACGCTCTTTGTAAAGAAAATAAAACTGAAGCACCCAGTAATATAGTTCTGTCTGACTGCCACTGACATTTTACCTAGGTAAGAATCCATTTTTTATGTCTACCCTGGTTTCCGCTTACCGCCATTTTGAATTTTCCGAAACTTCTTTAATTAATGAAGCTTTTTTTTTGACGAGACAGAGCACGAGGCAGTCTGGAAGAAGATAAGAGCTCACCAAAATTTAAGCCAACACTATAATTATCGTTTAAATAAATTAAAGTTTTTATTAAATAAAAAGCTCTAAGAAGCTATAAATTTTCTTTTGTCAAAAAGTTTATGACAAAAATCTTAAATTTTGATTGCAAATTCCGTGCTCGACAAAATTGCCTCTCAATCGTACGCCACCAGATATCCCTCCAACATGCAATAATGGGGCAAATCCGCGGAATCAGGAAGATCCAGGGCCAGTGCAACTGCAACAACAGCAGCCACCAGAAGAACAGCAATCAGGGTTCGGACTTAGGTTTTGAATTTTCGAAGTAAATACGGAAAAAAACTGAAGTAGATCCAAAATTTTCGAAGTAGTTTTAGGAGATTAAAAAAAATTTTCGAATTAAATTCTTAACAAAAGTTTATTCAGTATTATTTGATTATTTTTCATTAATAAATAAATAGTTAATTGCGAACAAGTAACATAAGGTACAAGAAAGTCAAACTTAAAATAAAAAAAAATATAACTATAACACAAACTTCAAACTTCAATAGAAACAAATTAAACATAGATATTAAATCAGCACCTTGAATTCTAGTTGGGTTTAAATATTGTATTAAGCAAAGTTTACTGTCTTCAAATTCAAATCTTGATTTGTTTTGAGTACACAAAGCAATATAATCACCCCTGTTCTGATTTCCGTTCCGAATCAAATCCGTAAACGCAATTGATTTCCGCACGGATTCAAAAAAAGTGTTCTGATTTTCACTTTCACGTTAGCTAGTATTCAAACCTTTTTTTCTTTCGAAATCAGTAAAAACAAAATTCGGAACGTCAAATTCGTTGAAAAAAATTAAATAAATCACAACAAAAAATTTCATAATATACGTATAATACCGTGTCAATTCAATTGGGGCACAAAAATTCAAATGCATTTTCAAATGTCAATTATTCTCAATCCGATCGAAAATCAAAGCACACTCGTTCCGCAAGTATTGAAAGCGAAAAGTATTTCAGAACACCTAGAGTTTGAAAACGAAAGGATTTTAAAACCGATCGGAAATCAGAACAGGGGTGATGTATTTTATTTTTGCACTTTGCAGTAAAATTTTCTAAATCCATACGATGAAGTTTAATAAAATTTATTTTTTTTGTACAACTTTATTTTTCTAAAAAGCATTGATCTCGCATCATCCTTTTTAATGATATTGTGATCATTACATGTTTATGAATCCACTTAATGCCGTTGCAGAAGGGTAGCGAGATCTTAACTGCATACTTCTTTCACCGTCTAGCATTATTGTTTTTCGTTTGAGAGTAATTTCTCGTTCTAATTTTTCACGATTCTGAATCATTTGATTTTTAATCTTTTCAGTTTCTTTCAACACAGTTATCATATTTGAAATTCCGTTTTCAATATTTATAACTTCATCAATTATCCCCTTTTGGGCATGATCATTGCAATTCTCAAAATGTGGGCGATATATCCGATAATCCAAACGAGTATGTGCAACTTTGATAGGTGGATCGAAACTTTTAATGGCTGTGAGCATTTTTTGAATACAGTTTTCGTTGTTCACCAGTTTTTTGAGACACTGCAAGATAATAAAAAAAAGTTAATTATATTAATGTTAATTTAAAAATGACTGCTAGATCCATAAGTTGAATATTTTATTTTGATTTTTATGTTTCTTAATTGGAATATTTTTTTTTAAATATACTGAAGACTTGAACAATAATACTAAGGGTATTCACGCAATGATGTAAAACACTTGATAAGTTTACCATTTGGTTATGTTTACCATTTGGTTAATGAACTGTCAAATTTTGTATGAGAAAATATTTAAAAATTGTTTAAAATTCTCCATGGATTTTTCTGGATAAAATTAACCAAATTTTTTTGGTAAACTTAACCAAACGTCATTGTGACTTCTAAAATAAGGCGTGTTCAGAAATATGATAATTAAGTATCTCAAAGAACTAAAAAAAACTCTGCCCGTGTTCTGTAACTATCGCCTTGAGATTAGTTAAAAGTTGTGAATAAAAGCGTTTTTTATACAACAAAAAATAAATAAAGACATCCAAATTTTCTGACTATTGATCAGCATTGTTTATTTACACAAATCCATATAATGGGCCATATGGATATACAAAAGTAAATGATTTTACTTGTATTTGTTATGGTTTCCGAATTGCCATCGAAGTGATCGATATGATTTTTCTTGTATTCGCTCATTTTCGTTCGATCAGTGTTATGAGTTTGCGACTATTACAGTTCTATATTTAACCCCGAAATCGTTTTCTCATATAATTCCCGTCAGGCTTAAAAAAAAAACCTGTTTTTTCGTGTACCTTACATTTTTTTCCGTTCCGAGACATTCTGCTCCGATTTCAAGTTAGGTAGTTTGGGAGAGGTTCTACATTTAAAAATAATTTCGAAATCTGAACACGCTTATTTGTATACATGAGTTTCATGATATGCGCATGTTGTTCATTTTTGCTGTTCATCGGTGTTCATCTGTCGAAAAATTCTGACGTCATAGGAAGCCAGGAAATTACCAAAGAGGAAAAACAATTCGATTTGCGCGGGCGGAAGTACTATTTGAAATTTTGTTTGTAATTTTTTGTAAAGTTTAATTGGGTTAAAAAGTTGATTTTAATAAAATAAATATAAAGTGTAATTTAAAAATGTCTTTTTGTGCAGCATTTGAGTTTTAGGAGAAAGAAAACATTGGACACCAGCTTTTTTACATTTCCCAAAAAGAATAATGAGTTAAAAAAGTGGATATCTTTTTGTAGAAGGAAAGATACAATAAATACAAAAAGCGCTAGACTTTGTAGTCTGCATTTCGTCAAAGACGATTTTTTAAACAATATTGAATATGAAATGGGTAAGTTGCCATACTAATAAATACCTACATTGACCTGAGTGTTTAGCCATTATGATACAAATAAATATAAATAGGATTTACGATTCGGCGTGTATTGAAACCTGGGGCTATTCCTCGAGTACACTTGGATACACCCCAAGTTGATGTTCCTGTGCAAAATAATGCTCAATGTAACCGTTCAAATAGAACGGCTGCTCAAAAAAATAAAGAAATTGTTGGGAGCATTCTCGGCAACTTCAATTCAGCTGGCCATGTTGATCCATATGTTGATCCTAATGCCCCTTACGAACCTCAGGGAGAATTGGATGCAGTGCCAATTGAAAAAGCTGATAATGAAGCCTTCGCAGCAACTATCGACGAAGAAAGTAATGCTATGCTAAAAGCAAAGCAGTTGGAACTGGATGAAATGGCTACGCAGATGTTTCTGATAAAAGAACAGATGTAAGTAATTATAAATGTTTGCATATTTTGTAGCTTTGATTTAGCTGTATGAAATATAAAACCTACAATTATTTTAGGACTAAATTAAACGAAGAAAATACATTTTTGAAGACAAGTCTTTTGGATTTCAAAAAAAAAAACGGTGAACTGGAAATTCTGCTCCAGCAAAGCCATTACCAAAAAGGAAACATGGAGCATAAATTACTTCAAATTTTTACTGAAGGGCAGGTGAAGAAACTGCAAAATCCATTTAAAAAAATGTGTCGCTCTATTCCGCAAGCTCAAGGGCATATAAATTGCTTAGAAGAAAGAATTTTCCTCTTCCCGCCCCACGAACATTGCAGCACTGGGCACAGAAATTAGAAATATTACCAGGTATTATAAAATCGGTTGTGAAAATTATGAGTGCAGCAACACAGCTAACTGAGGCCCAAAAAGGATGTGTATTGAGCTTTGATGAGATGAAAGTGAGAGAAGGATACTGTTATGACCGACCAACGGATACAACTCTTAAGCCAGCATCATAATTCATATGTCCAAGTAGCTATGCTGAGAGGTAAATATTTAAACACTTAGATTTCAATTTAAACTATATATACATAACTGAATTCATATTCACAACAGGCTTAATGGGAAATTGGAAGCAGCCCATATTTTACGAGTATGACTGCACAATGACAAAAACCATTTTGTTCGACATTTTAAGAACTTTTGAAAATTGTGGGTTCAATATTGTCGCTATCACCAGTGATCTTGGAGGTTCCAATCGAGGTCTTTATAATGAGCTCGGCATCAACATGAATAAGCCTTGGTACGCACAATTCTACATTTCCATACCTGTTCTTTTTCTCATACTTGTGTAATTGTAGGTTTTCATATAAAAACAACAACATTTACGTTTTTGCCGATGTTCCACATCTAATTAAGCTTCTTCGAAATCACTTCATCGACAGTGGATTCGAAATAACAAATAAGAAGGTTGCTCGAAAGGAGACTATTTTAAGACTCCTTTCTTGTACCTCTGGAGAGTTGAGTATAACTCATAAAATATCAGAAAAACATTTAAATGTTATTCAGGCTGAACGCCAAAAAGTTTAGACGGCCACGAAATTATTTTCGCATACCGTTTCGCAAGGTTTATTACGAGTTTATTACTTAGGATTGATGGGAGATGAAAATTGGGAAGAATGCGTTGAGGTATTTAAACTTGTAAGTACCATTATTGCTTTAAAATGAATGGTAATTTAATATAACTATTATGTTCTAGACAAATTACTGGTTTGATGTCATGAATGTAAGGGTGCCTTTTGCAGACTCCAGAGAACGGGTGCATGCATATGGCATTCACTTGGAACTGCAAGACAGCATTATAAACAGAATGACCGATATGATGCTGAATATGAGGGTAGTCGGAAAAAATGTCATGCTTCCGTTTCAAAAAGGTAAGTAATTAATCTTTCAAATTGCTTTCACTACTCAATTTTGCATTTTCTAAGGCATTGTTCAATCTAACACTGCGTTAAAAATGCTCTATAAAGATATATCTGAGCGTTTTGGTTTTAAGTATGTCTTAACGTACAGACTGAATCAGGATATGGTGGAAAATTTCTTTGGTGTTATGAGATCAAAAGGTGGATTGCACGATCATCCTGACCGCCAGGACTTTAAATACCGTTTAAGGTCTTATATTCTTGGCTTTATTGAAGGGGCTCTTTCGGATAACGGAAATGTTAGCATTGATTATACTCCAGATATAAGCCTTGAAGAACCTTCTATAACAGGTACTTTTACAATTCACATTTTTCACCACTGATCACTGATAAAATCTTTAACATTATAAAGATACCGAATGAAGCATTGTGCCCCGAACCAGAATCAGAACATCCAATGGCATACGATGGCCTGGAGAACTTAGCTGGTTTCATTTGCCACAGATTAAAAGAAAACCTTCCTGAGCTGTCACAAACCGAAGATATTTCATTTTCTTGGATCAACCAGCTCAGCGAAGGTGGCCTTTCTAAGCCAACGGAGGAAATGATGTTACATATGCAGTCATTAGAAAAGGTTTTTAATGTTGTCAACGGCGATGGACTCAATATTAGGACGAAGACGAATTATTTGCAGCATTTGATTAAGTTATCAGAAAAAGCCAACATCAACTGCAACATCCGCATAAAAAAACTCTTCTTCCGATCGCGTATGTATTTTCGGATTCGGTTACTTAATCGCCAAATAATTGAAGAAAGAAAAACTCGAGGAAACGCAAATATAAGAAAATAATTACCTAAGAACTTGTTTTTTAAAGTATTTTATTTGATGTTGATAACATATTTACAATTTCTAAAACTGCGACACTAATTGCTTATTTTTGTAATTCGTGGAATTAAAATTTTTGCAAGATATTTTTTTTCAATTGCTTGCGTTACAGGACCTATAAGCAAAAGTGTAAAACTAGCAGCAATAACGAATAGTTTTGGTTTCACCTCAGTTAAAATTTTTAACAACCGGAGAGTTAATCTGATGGGTAAATTTCCATCAATGAAATTAAGGGTGACAATTTCCTTTTAAACTATCATCAGCAATTATCTTCTTTAAAACGCAATTTTTTATAAATTTCGGCGGCTGCTCCTACACATAGAATAACCTGCTTCTAGAAATGCAAAAAAAAAAAACAATTATTCACTTGTAACAGAAAGATTAGTTACGAAATGAAATCCGAAATTGGTAAATATTATTATATTTTATTTACTTTGCTGCTTTTTCTTTTTTCGGTCCAAGTAATTGGAGACAAACAGCGAAGTTATAAATAAATTGTGTGTTGTTTCACGCGAATATTACGGCACTCCATTTTATTGTTAGTTCCGAAGCAACACAATTTGCATTTGTTATTATTTAAATAAATATAAACGCGAGCCACGCACGACACAAACAATTTTTCAATTAAAGTTAATGCAAATACAAAATGTCAAAATATTCCCTGGTGACGTATATGCGCAGAACAAATCCAAAAATGAACAGCTCATTGCGCTATCTTCTTTATTTGTATCATGTATGAGTTTCATATTTGACGTTTAAGGAACAGCTGATTCAATTACACCTCATTTAACCAAATGAATTAAAAGGGCGTTCACGCAAACTTTTGTGTAAACTTATCATTTTACACAATTGGTAAACTTACGACGTTGCGTATCTGCAAATTAAATTTTCCTATTAACGAATGTTGCATTCACAACGATCGAAACCATACATTGTTGGTTGATGAAAATATTCAAAAACTATTTATTAATAAAACTGTAGATTTTTATGTGGCGGTCGTCTAAAAACGAGAAAGGAGTTGGTATAGCCGCGTTTTATTATCTACGGATCTGGATCAAGACCATTTTTTAACACGTACTACAACAACAACTTGGGATCCTGCCCTATATCTGGATTTATTTTAATCATCCGAAAATAATTTCTTTCTTTGGCGGGTAGGTGCTTTTTCAGTTTTGAAAATAGTGAAGTAGTGTAAACTGTAGTGCAAAGAAAAAAAACAACAAAATATATGAAACCTAAATAACTATATTGTCATTATGTCCGTATCGTTTTATTTTCATAGCGTGGTTCATATGGATCTTCATGGAAAATAAGACGCGGCTATAGTAGTTTGGTTTCTCAAGAGGAGAAATTGATTTTATTAATCAGAGTTCTCAGAGATAAAAAAATATCAAGTCAAAATATTTGCTCTCGAATTAATTAATAATAATTGAATGGTGTCCCCAGATTTCATTTTATTTTTGAATTCGAAAGACTTCCAGCTGAACCGCCATTTTGTTTTTAGTTTGATGGCATGTGTGTGGTACCGTTTGAAAGAGGAACTATTTATTTATTGTTAACAAAAGTCAATTTATTTTACTAGCTTAATTTCGCTGTAAAGCTAGGACCGCACTCGGCGGAACTGCACTTCAGCGGAACTGAACTTCACGACTTATTTGTATGAAATTATATGAGCTATATCGCACTAAGCGACAACTGCACTTCACGGCGCGACACTATGCGCCAAAGTTGGTAATCTGACCAACTGTGTCGCGACGTGAAGTTTCGTTCAGTTTCGTGCGAAAGTGCGCACGGTGTCGCTGAAGTGCAGTTCCGCCTAGTGCGGTTCTACCTTAAGAGTGAAGTATTTTTATTCTGAAATCGTGTGTCACAAAATTACCTGTCAGTACCGTGGTAGTGTTATCCAAGCGTGTTTTGAAATTTGTTGGGGTAGTTTTTAGAAAATTGTATTTCTTTTAAAGGCATATAAGTTAAAATTATAACGGATTTTATTTTTCTCAGAAGCTTTGAGATATGTGGTTATATTAAAGCCTAAATGTCAGTACCGTGGGTGTCAGTACCATGGTATATTTATGTATGACGAACTTAAATTAAATGATTTCAAGCAATTTTGTTAAAAATCTTGTTATTTTTTTTATTAAGAATGGTACTAGTACTTCTGACAAAACATATAAAAACAAATCCGTGCAATAAATGTGTAGATATAACCTAGCATAAAAATAAAAACTCCAACCTCAAAAAACAGATTTCAGAAACTAAAAAACATAGAATTTTGAATAAAACTTTATCTTTCAAAGTTGAAATCGTCGAAACGTAAGAGAAAATTTAGAAACTTACCAAAAATATTGTCAAAAAGTTTTAGAACGTATAAAAATTCAAAAATAAAAAATCAGTATCAGCACCATGTCTTCGAGATTTAGTACTTTTTACGGTATTTTTTGTTCCTTAAAAGTTGTAGTAAAAAGCTCAGATTTAATACCATGCCTATTTAAAGACAGATAAAAAACAAAAATTTAATTTTCAATGACTTTTGATTTTAACAAAATTTTTATTTAAAAAATCACAGTTGGCAGAGAATCACCCATATACCGATAGTACTAAATAGGGCTACCGCTACCCGTACCTAATTTCTATTTCATCTTATTAATAAAAAGTTTATACATTATACACTTACGTTTATCAAAGTTTATGTGAGTTCTTAAAAAATGGTTTACCTTACCTATTTGTATGTTATTCAAGTTCATGTTTGACACATAAACAGAATCTTTATCTCCCGTTGATTTTCTTATTGCATATACAAATATACATATAATACTTCGCAGTTCGCACCCAAGTAAACATCTTCTTCTTGCCTGACTACCTGCAACCAGGGTTGGCCGAATTAACTACACTTCATTTTCTACATGATTAACTACGCGTAGCTAATTTAATAAACTACACGTCTTATTTACTACAAAATGTTACGTTTGCTACTTACATAGTAATTCTAGGTAAATAATAAAATTTCAATAAAAAAATTTCAACTCAAATTCAATCTTCAAAGTTTACTACATAGCAAATGTAAAAAATGTAGTTTATTCCAAAAAGCGTTAGTTCGGCCATCCCTGCCTGCAGCGTTATACTCAAAATGTTCCATTTTTCTCTCACAATTCATTTTGCAAAAAAAGAATATGAGAAAAAAAATTGAGTGGAAAAAGAGTAAACAAAGAGAAACCTGCACAACATAAATAAAAAAACATAAGGGAGGTAGAGAAAATGCAAGAGGGTGGAAATGATATGAAATGAAACAAAGCAGCGACCTCGTGAATGCGATTGAATTAAATTTCTGGATTAAAAAAAATAGAAAAAGTTAATGACTTAGACATTTGTTTATATTTATTTCTCAGGTTGCATGCATAATTAAGAAAAGATTTAGGGCTTAAAATGTGCATACAAAAATTTACTTTTGGAAATAATTTTTGTTTTTTTTAAGTATCAATTAGTTTGGTATTTATAAGTGAATATGTGGGTCAATATCAAGAAAAAAGTTGACCAAAAATTTAAAAAAATTAATTTTCGTAATAAACAAACAAATTAGATAAACAAAAACTTGCTATTTACAATCTTCTAAACAAGAGCATTGTAAAAAAAATCAGGTAAATAGTTTCTGAGATTTCGCGTGACAAACTAAATAATCGTTTCGTCTTTATATAATGTTAAAGATTAAAGATTAAAGATAAAGATTAAAGATAAAGATTAAAGATTAAAGATGTTTAAGATTAAAGAAGAAAAGATAAAGATAAAGATTAAAGATAAAGATTAAATATTAAAGATTAAAGATTAAAGATTAAAGATTAAAGATTAAAGATAAAGATTAAAGATTAAAGATTAAAGATTAAAGATTAAAGATTAAAGATTAAAGATTAAAGATTAAAGATTAAAGATTAAAGATTAAAGATTAAAGATTAAAGATTAAAGATTAAAGATTAAAGATTAAAGATTAAAGATTAAAGATTAAAGATTAAAGATTAAAGATTAAAGATTAAAGATTAAAGATTAAAGATTAAAGATTAAAGATTAAAGATTAAAGATTAAAGATTAAAGATTAAAGATTAAAGATTAAAGATTAAAGATTAAAGATTAAAGATTAAAGATTAAAGATTAAAGATTAAAGATTAAAGATTAAAGATTAAAGATTAAAGATTAAAGATTAAAGATTAAAGATTAAAGATTAAAGATTAAAGATTAAAGATTAAAGATTAAAGATAAAGATAAAGATAAAAATTAAAGATTAAAGATTAAAGATATATTTGGTTTCTCGGAAATGGCTCAAACGATTTTGATAAAATTTTCAGAGTTTATTACGATGAACGAGAAAAAAAATAAAAAATTGGATTTAATAAAATCCTCCCACTCCCACGCCCACTTTTCTTACTTCTTAATGTGACGGAAACGGTCGGAAATGTCTTTACTTCTCGGAAACGGCCCAAACGATTTGAATTAAATTTTCAGAATTTACTTTTATGGATACGAACAAAATTAAAAAAATAAAATTAGTAAAATCCGCCTATCCCCACGCCCACTTTTATTAGGTTTTGGTTTTTCGAAAACGGCTCCAACGATTTGGATAAAATTTTCAGAATTTATTCTTATGAACGAGAAAAAAATAGAAAAATTGATTTATTAAAATTTTATGACTGCCACGCCCACTTTTATTATTTCTTAGTTTCTCGAAAACAATTCAAACGATTTCAATGAGGTTAAAAGAGTTTATTCTTATAACAAAAAATTGAAAAAACCTTTTACTAAAATCCACCCACTGCCACGCCCACTTTTATTGTTGCTTGGTTTATCGGAAACGGAACTAGCTATTTTATTGATTTTTTCAGCGTTTTTTCTCCTCAATAAGAAAAAAATGTAAAGAAATATTTAGTGAAATCCGTGCACTGCTCCTTTATAAGTTTATCAGAAACGGCCAGAGAGAAAGAACTAATAGAGAGAGTCAAATTTCCTCATCTCCGTCCCCTCGATTTTTTATAACGTGTTGAATTCTTATCGGTGTGTACATGTTTTCACCTCGGGCAGTGCAAAACAAAAAAAAGGTCGTGAGTATGAACATCTTCTTGCATATGTATTTGTCCCCACATTTTTTTTATATGGAGTTAATAATTATACATATGCAAGATGTAATTATACATATTGCGACTTGCGCAACATCGTAGCTTTTAGGCTAAAAGAGAGCCACCGTCGAATTTGACTCTCTCTATTAGTTCCTTCTCTCTGGAAACGGCTTCGACAATTTGGATGAAATTTTCAGAGAGCATTGTCTTTTATAGGTAGGAATAAAATTTAAAAATAAATAAGTGAAATCCGCTTACTACCACTCCCACTTTTATTAGTTTTTGGTTTCTCGAAAACGGTTCTAACGATTTGTATGAAATTTTCAGTTTATTTTTATGAACAAGAAAAAAATTCAAAATTTGACTCAGTAAAATCCACCCACTGGCACGCCCGTTTTTATTATTTCTTAATTTCTCGGAAACAATTCAAACGATTTTAATGAATTTCTTAGAATTTATTCTTATGAAAAAAAATGAAAAATTGTTTTTTCAAGCTTCGCCCACTGCCATGCCTACTTTTCATACTCCTTGTTTAGTAATGTCTCTATTTCTAGGAAACAAATCAATCGATTTAAATGAAAATTTTAGAGATCATTCTTATGAGTGAGAAAAATAGAAAAAAGATAGTAATATCTACCACAGCTCCACCCACTTTTTTGATTTTTGTCTTATCCAAAACGGCTCTAACGATTTGGATGAAATTTTTGAAGTTTATTCTTATGAAAAATGTGTGAAAAATTATGAAAACTTTGAAAGTTTAATTCTGTAAAATATGCCCAATACAACGCCCACTTTTTTTCTTCTTAGTTTCTCAGGAAAAAATTATAACGATTTGGATGAAATTTGGATTAAGTACAATCCGCCTACACGACCCTACGATTTGAATGAAATTTGCAGTTTGTTCAGCAAGGTATCTAAACATTTATCCCACGTATGTGGAGGTATGTAAGTATATCACCACATTTATATCCACATGAATCTCCACATGTAAGAAAGTATCTTCTCATTTGTGTGTAAATATAATGTCAAGGTACTTCCACATGTATCTTCATATGCGTGGAGGTATTTCTGAATGCATCTCCACGTTATGGAAAAGTGTCTTCACGTTTATCTCCACATACATATATGGAAGTGCCTCAACGCTTGTGGAGATATTTCCAGGTGTAGCTCCATACCTTAACATGACGTGTGAAAATACCACCCAACCCTGACACACTTTCGGACTTTCCCACTATAACTCTATTGCAGGAACTAAGGTTCCACCTCCTCCTTAGCACGTAGGGAGATCTCCACGTATTTCATAGTATCTCAACATATGTCAAGGTATAACCAAACTTATCTCAACATATGTCAATGCATCTCCTGAATGTATCTTCACATGTGTGGAGGTATTTCCACATGTATCTCCACATTATGTCAAACTGTCTACATATTTATCTCTACATACATATATGGAAGCATCTCCACACTTGTAAAGGTATCTCCACGTGTATCTCCATACCTTGAAATGTGTGGAAATACCACTCAACCCTGTCACCCTCCCACACTTTCGTGATTTCACACTAATATACTTTCGCTCTTAAAACAGAAAATACCACAAATTTACCACTTTAATAATGCCACAATTAGAGTAGCCTTGCACACTGTGGTACCTGCAGAGTGTGATAATATCACACTGTTAGCATGTCTCCAGGATCAACCACAAAAAGCATAGATACATGACACTCAGCGATTTCTGACATCCCCTCCTAGCAACGATGCAATAAGAGAAGAGGGTGTGGAAGTGGGCAGATTTAAAAAATATTTCATGCAAATCGTTCGAGCCGTTCATTTATTTCTCCATAATTTGGATGAATCTTTCAGATATTGTTCTAATTAGCAGGAAGATGGTTTAGGAAGTTGTTTTTATTTTTGATTTGGGGTTTTTCCTTATTGAACGCATTTATAGAGTGAACAAATTTAATGAATGACATATGTTGTTTTCCACTAACTGCCATGTCTATTTAATTTTCTCATTCATATTTCAATTTTCTCGATTAGAAAAAGCCGGGTGAAGCTCGGTCTCCCAGGTACAATTATTTAGATAGCTGTCCAAGTTAGAAATAAACATGTTTAATTGTTGTCTATAACAGCAATCTAACTTAAGACAAAGAAATCGGTTGCCTAAACCTTGACTATTTCGACATTTTATTTAATTAAATAAAGCATACATATTTCCAACTATTTCGAACATTTAAAAAAACGTTTAACTAGTCAAAAATCGAATAAATATGTAGTAAAAGTCTAATAAATACGGTTGATTGTGTACAAATTATTTCATTTATTTTATTTGTTTGTATTTGCTGTTGGTGAATTTTGTACAATCTAGTACCAACTCCGAACTTTAACTGTTAGTTAGAAAAATATTTAATTATTGTGGAACGTAAAGTATTTTGTTAATTGACGAATAAGTTCTAATACTAAGTTTAAACTTCAATTAGACATTGTGAAACAAGATTTTTTTCCGCCAGATATTTAAAGCGTTAAGATTATGGATATCTACGAGCTCTCATAAACGTGCTCTGAGTAATTTTTATTGTGTTAGATTTTTATTTGATCATGACAACGAAAATAAGGGCTCACCTCTTCAAGTTCATTTTCCAATCGTTTTACGATTTCTCGGGTACAATTAATGCGATTAGTCAAGGCTCTTTCAGTGTTGTCAGCTTGAATTCGAAGACCCCTTGTTACACTCATTATCATCGATGACAATCGGCCTCGCAAGTTTACTGATCTTATGCGGCATTTCTCACATTCAGTCAGAGTTTCCTTCGTGACAAGTTCCCAAAACTGTTCTGAAGATTGTCTATAAATAAAAATTACTTAGGTACATATTTATTAATTCACATACCTAAACCACTTAACATAACTAAGTTTTTTTTTTTACTTCAAAACAGTTACATATATACATTTTTCAAAATAATAAATTATTTTAAAATTTTTTCTGAGACATGAGAGCATTTCCTATACAAAAGTAACAAATTTAAAGCTTCAGAATTGAGTTGAAGAAATTAACACTTTTTCAAGCGGAATCAGTGAATTCCTGATTAACACCAATGGAAATGGACATCCATGAAGCCTTGGAACACGTTATCAATTATTGTGACTCTGTCCTAAAATCCTTTAGAACAGATTAACAGGCATATAAAAGGTAATTTTTAATACAACGGAGAATTGTCTCATCGATGCTAATGTTATTTTTTTTAGAGCGTTATAGTGTTTGAGCGTTAGAGCCGCTGACGATATTAATTTCTACTATTTATCTATTCTATATTACTGGTTTTAAGAATGGAGTTAAAGCAATTTCAAATAGCGTTTTTTTTCAATGCTAGATCATTTAGTTTCGGAGTTAAACCCAAGTTTCAGTCTATTTAGATCTCGATTTATTCTTAACTGAACTTAACAAATCTGGTGAGTTAAGCTATGCGCACACCGACACGATGGCGTTGGCGATTGCGATAACTTTTATCGCGCGATAAAGATGCGTTCAAAAACCTGTTTACATCAACGCGATATATTGTGTAGCGGGCTAAGTTGTCAGCGACAATACAAACGTTTAATTTTTGAAGTTTAATAAAAAAAAAACATATAAAATGGAATTTCACCTAATTTTTTCTATTAATTTTTCAGTTTTTCAAATTTTCTTTTTTAGACTGTAATTTTTCTTCAGAAATATAGCGATCAAATGGTGCTTGCTGCGTTCAAGAAAAGTCGCGTAACTGAACGCAGCAGTGGAATGTGAACGCAATCCACATATCGCGTCGATGTGTGCCCCTCCATTGATTTACGTGTGCGGCATCCACATTGTTATCGCGATCGCCACCGCCATGGCGCGCCATCGCGTCGGTTTGCGCGTAGCTTTAAATTTTCATTAGCTATATGAAGAGATATTGGACTATTGATTTACTTCGATTTTGATAGTTTTTTGACAACTTAAATCTTATATCATATACAAATGACAGGTGTGTTTCTTTACTCTGTGCATTTGTGTGAATTTCTACACAGAAGTTTGTCAACGTTTATATTAACAAAAATAAAATGTGTAGAAATTCACACAAATGCACGAAGTTTCAAAGTAAAGGAATACACCTAATATTGAATACCAAATACATCTACTTGGCTGATGTATTTCAGTAGTATATAGAATTTGTATTAGTAAAAAACTTCTTATATAAAACTAGCCAGGCCACGGGCAAAAAAACAAAAAACAAAAACTTCCAATTTAATGATTAGGAATTCTACTCTTGTTGGATATACATAGGTAGTTCACACTAGATATTCGTCACGTTCACGATCGTTAAAAGCTATTTTGAATCAAATATAAAATTGTTTTTGAAAATTTCGGCTGCTGGGTTAGTATTGGTTTTCTATAGATTCAATTAAAAAATACATATTCCAAAACCATCCGATACTCAATAGCAATTATCGACTGTACTCAAATAAAAGTTTAAATAAGAAATATATATACTCAGTTGATATCCTTGTGACCCCTGGTTGAATCATTAAGAATGAAGAACTATTGTTAAGGCCAAAAATTTTAGACTCAATTTCATAAGCTTCAGATTTATCACTCCAATCGTACTCCAATCGCTCCCTTGCATTTCTATTTTCGATTTTTTGTTCCTGAATTTCTGAAAGACCACTTCGGAGTTTAATTTTTATTTCTGAAATTAAGGATAGCTCCTTTATTAATTCATTTTCTGGGTCATCCAGAATAAGTTCAGCTTCAGGACGATAAGCTCGCTTTGCTAGACATTCATTAGCTATTTAAATTTAAACAAATATAAATTGTAAATTATGACAAATTTTATTTAAATGAAGTAATTTTACTTATTGACTCCGGTATCGTAAAGGCAATCAAAGAATTTTTAAGTTTTATTTCCTCTTCTTCCAGTATTGTTGTTTCATCTTTAATTGCGGATATTGTTCTATCTAGTGCAATTTTCATCTCGTTTATAAATTTAGCTCTCTTTTGTATATTTATGGAGTTCTCTTGCTGCATTTTTTGGCTTAGGGCCATCATTTTTTCGGTTATTGTTTTAGAAGTGTATCCATTCCTTAATTGATATAAAAGCATTTTATTCATATATAAGACCGTTACTTCAAATTGTGTATATCTATACCTGTGATTATCTTCTAACACTTTTTCCACATTGTCAAAAATCTCATTGTTTCTCTTATGCCAATCGTTGGTGTTCGTGTTTAATTGAGTTATTGAGAAGCCATCTCTTTTACACCTAACACCATTAAAATTCATAGCTGGTTTTGAGAGAAAATCCGTCGCACATTTTAAGCTTTGAACAGCTTCGCTTTCAGATTCCTTAAATTAATATAAAAACGTTAATGTAGTCAGCCCTGTACATAAAACCATGAGTTTCATCAAGATGGAACTGCCACAACAGAAATTCAAAAACCTAATGATGTAGAAATTAGGTGGTAATTAACACATCAAGATAGCACGACTTAAAAATCAATTTTTATTTATTTTAAAAATTAAGGCAAAAGGTTTTAATTAAGTGCTGAATGGTATCACATCAAAACGTTGCTTCAGTGCTCTTCAAAGAATGCAACTCAACTTTTTCCTGCCACTTCTTTATGTCCAAACAAATTTGAGGAACTTGTGATTAAACCACGAAATAACTTATTTAGGATTGCAGTGCTTTTAGTTATCACTTTTTTTAAATTTTCAATTTGGATTTTTGACGGTACTTCTTCGACCACAATTAAACTCCACTAAAAGTTTGAAAGGGAAAGGTAGTAGGTACCAGTTAATCACCTGTTATGTATTATTACTGAATATTTATCAAAATTAAATTGTTTACAAATAAATTGTATCTATAATCTAATTTATATCTAATTTAAATCTAAACTGCGGAAACTAATAAGCAGATGACTTAAACCTGACTTTGTCTGTTGCTGTAGTCGGGCCCATAGCTTGTATTTGGTGAGTTAACTATGGATTAACTGAATAGACAATTTTATGTCAAAAAACTATCAAAATAGATAGGGTATACACAATGGAAATTTTCCTTTCCAAAGTGACGTAATATAGTGTCACTCTGTCTGTTATACGATAGTGAATGCGCATTTCCATGGTGCCGCTCTTTGATTACGATAGATTTTTGCCAACTAAAAGACAAAATTAATCCTACACTGAAAAACTGCTTCTGAGTAATATTGGGTTCCATGTATGTGGACTACTTAGTAACTCTGGTTTAACGCAGGCTTAACACTGTACTGTAAACCTGGCTCTAAGAAGTTATTTCTAGCCTCAATGTGTTGCAAACAGCGACAAATAATTCTTTTCAACTGAATAGATATTTCTGATTGATTGAGAAGGCGAAACTATTAACATCACCTTTTCAAAAGTAAGTTTCCAGGAATACGAAAAAATTGTATATAATGTACATTTAGTATTTATTTATAAATTTACCTCTTGTAAATTCTGCAAATGCTCAACATGTTCCATTTTGAATTTTTTTTGTAAAGAGACACAAAAATAACAAACAAAATATTATATTTTTTTTATTTAATTATTAAAATTGAATGCGACAGTATTCTTTCACAACAAAAGTGTTTTATTATTTTAGTTGTGAAAAAAAAGAGTTGTTATTATCGGTAGATACACAAAATTATATGAACTTTCAATGCTTCCATGGAATTGGTTTGGATTCTTTCGTTGGCATGTAAACCAAACAAACTTAGCACTCAGTGGAGTCACTTTAGACTAGAAACGGAGTTAATATTAAGCAAACATTTTTCTTTTTTGTTTAGAGTTTTAAATTGAGCTTAAACAACAATATTAGCCGCAAAAAATCTTGCTCCTTAAATGATTTTAGATGTCTTAAATAAATGAAGTTATCCACATACATTACATACATATGTATTATGTACATCCGGGTTACCACGATGACGATATATAGAAACCAATAATCTAGAAAGAAAAAAGGAAAGCGGTGCAGGGACATAGCCAAAATTTTATTTTTGGGGCTTACGTCCCATCTTGAGTGGGACATAAAGCCCAAATTGAATTTGGGCCTTAAATCCCACCCAAGTTGGACCCAAGCCTAACAATGGGACATAAGTCCCAAATTTTTAAGAGGATAGAAGATAATAATAATAAACAGTGAGGTATGCCACCCCTTTGCTTGGGCTCACTATAGGATTTGTGGTAGGTGCGAGGTTGGGTGTATGTAAAGTTTCTTTTTATCATTTGGTTATAGTTTTTATTTAGTGGACATAACCCCCAAAATTTGTATTTGGGGCTTACGTCCCACTTGATTTGGAGATAAAGCCCAAATGGAATTTGGGCCTTAAGTCCCACCCAAGTCAAAAGTGACGCTAAAGATAAAAAATTTACCCGATTTGCCATTCCAGCATAGTTGAAGTACATTAGAAATGAAAAAAGCATTTATGTATTTTAAAACTTTGAATAAATTCTTTTTTAAATTTGCTCTTCTTCACATACAAATCTGGAAAGCCTACGAACAGGGTTGGCCGAATTAACTACACTACATTTTCTACATCATTAACTACGCGTAGTTAATTTAATAAACTACACGCCTTATTTTCTACAAATTGTTACGTTTTCATATACATACATACAAAGTAAATTTAGAGAAATAATAAAATTTCAATAAAAATTTGAACATTTTAACTCAAAATTCAAGCATCAAAGTTACAACTGACAGGTCATTTGATATTTGAAACTAAGTTTGCTACAATTTGTTTCATTAACTACATTTAACTACGTTTAACTACATAAACTACGTAGCAAATGTGAAAAATGTAGTGGCCATCCCTGCCTACGAACACTTCTCCTTTTTTTGGTGTCCGTTTTATCATCTTCTTCGTATTCTGTTTCCTCAGACCAGTAAGAAGTAAGAACATAGCATGAACGCAATAATTTTGTCTATTCCCCTGACGTTTCGCCCTCTTTCTCTACTCGGCGTTACACTTTTTTGAAATTCTGTTGATTTTTTCACATTGTTAGTAGGTATGCCTCCGCTTAAACATTTCTAATGTTAAAAATCAAAAATCCTCTGTTTAACTGATATTTTACCACAAGCTGTGATGCCAGCGGCCCAACATATAAAATAACCGTGTTTAGTCATTGTCAACTACAACACAAAAAATAAATTGTTTAATAAACTGAATATAATAATTAGTTTTATTTATATACATAGTTACAAAAAACTGTGGAATAATTTATTTTTTTCGAGATTTTTTTCTAGTACCTACAGTCTTTCGATATTTTTAAAATTGTTTTTTCGAGATTTTTGTCATTCGAGATAACGTCATGATCCCGTATATACATATATTCAATTTTTTCATTTTTCTAGAATTGCCAACTGTGATTTAAAAAAAAAATTGCTAAAATTAAAAATCATTTGGGCTTATGTCCCTCTTGAGTGGGACATAAAGTCCAAATTTAATTTGGGCCTTATGTCCCTCCCAAGTGGGACCCAAGCCCCAAATATTTTTTGTTAATAATGGGACATAAGTAATATTTTGTTGATGTTTTATTTGAAAAAAAATTAGTGCAGTGGCTAGTACCCAGAATTACGGCAGATAAATAGTGAGGTATGTATGCAACCCCCCTGCTGGGCACACTATAGGATTTGGGGTAGGTGCGAGGTTGAGTGTATGCAAAGTTTCTTTTTATCATTCGGTATAGTTTTTATTTAGATGGGACATAACCCCCAACATTTTTATTTGGGGCTTACGTCCCACTTGAGTTGGGGTTTATGTCCCACTCAAGTGGGATATAAGCCCCAAAAATAAAATTTGGGCTTTATGTCCTTGTGCCTTATGTCCATGCGCCTATTTTATTTGTGTTGAAATAGACATGATATTAAATCTGTAAGAGCATTTTACTACAGCTTTTAAGGAGCAAAAAATATCGTACTTAATCTCAAAGACATGGTGCTGACACTGATTTTTTATTTTTGAATTTTTATACGTTCTAACTCTTTTTGACAATATTGAGATTCAAAATTACCTCTTACGTTTTGACGTTTTCAACTTTGAAAGGCAATGTTTTATTCAAATTGTATGTTTATTAGTTTTTGAAATTGGTTTTTTGAGGTTGGATTTTTTATTTTTATGCTGGGTTATAACTCAATATTTATTGCAAGGATTTGTTTTTATATATTTTGTCTGAAGTATTGGTGCCATTCTTAATAAAAAAAATAACAAGATTTTTAGCAAAATTGCTTGAAATCATTTAACTTAAGTTCATTATAAATGAATATACCACGGTACCGACATTAAGACTTTAATATAACCTCATATCTCAAAGCTTCTGAGAAAAATAAAATCAGTTATAATTTTAACTTATATGACTGTAAAAGAAATACAATATTCTAAAAATCACCCGAAAAAAATTCATAACACGCATAGATAACACTATACCACGGTGCTGACAGGTAATTTTGTGACACACGATTTTAGAATAAAAATACTTCACTCTTACAGCAAAATTACGTTAGTGAAATAAATTAAGACTTTTGTTAACAAATAAATAAATAGTTCCTCTTTCAAACGGGACCACACAAATGCCATCAAACTTAAAACAAATTAGCGGTTCAGTGGAAAACTTTCGAATTCAAAAATAAAATGCAATCCCGGGACACCATTCAATTATATTATTATTTAATTAGAGAGCAAATATTTTGACTTGATATTGTAAAAATTTAATCAAGCAACTATTGTCAAACTTCTCTGAGAACACTATTTTTATTCAATGATGTATTTTAATAGAAAATAGTAGATTTAATTGGAAAAACAAGGATGCGGCATGCCACGGTACTGACATTTTGCGGATACTTTTTCAAGTCAGGTAGCTTTGTGGTAATTTTGTGACACACGATTTTAGAATAAAAATACTTCACTCTTACAGCAAAATTACGTTAGTGAAATAAATTAAGACTTTTGTTAACAAATAAATAAATAGTTCCTCTTTCAAACGGGACCACACAAATGCCATCAAACTTAAAACAAATTGGCGGTTCAGTGGAAAACTTTCGAATTCAAAAATAAAATGAAATCCCGGGACACCATTCAATTATATTATTATTTAATTAGAGAGCAAATATTTTGACTTGATATTGTAAAAATTTAATCAAGCAACTATTGTCAAACTTCTCTGAGAACACTATTTTTATTCAATGATGTATTTTAATAGAAAATAGTAGATTTAATTGGAAAAACACGGATGCGGCATGCCACGGTACTGACATTTTGCGGATACTTTTTCAAGTCAAGGGGAAAGGTTAGCAAATTTTTAAACAATCTGTAATGTAAATTGTAGTACAAACTTATTTTCACAATTCAAACCAGAAATTCATAAGAACATTTTACATTAAGTAACAAAGAATCGCAGTTGGCAGAGAATCACCCATGTTTCAATTTTTGTATGGTTAGTCGTGGCTTTTGTAAAATCATAGTCAAGATATACACGACTTTATCTTTCTCTGCTCAACTGTCAACACAATAAATAAATTACTGTTTTTGTCGATATGGTTCACTGTGGCGTATGTGGAACATTAAGAACTTTCAACTACAATTTCTTTTTTGACACAGATCTTAATCGAAGAGAGCATGAAACAAGCTTTAACTAGGGACCAAAAATTTTCCGACACAAAATTGAGTACACTGGGTCTTTAGCCCAGTCGGAATAAACATTTGATTTGAAAAAAATGTATTGTAAAATTTTCTTTCACAATTCTAAGGGGGTTATTACGAGCATATGGGTAGTTTTTCGGGAAAATTGGGCTGGAGCTAAGCCGCCATCTTGGAATTTCCTAAAAAAAATTTACTTGAAATATAAAAAAAATATTAAAAAACAGGGTCAGAAAATAGGATTTTTAGACCAATATAACAAAGATTGAAGGCAAATTAATTAAAAATTTTTTCTGATATTTTTCAAAAACAAGACATTTATGCATCTGGTTCTTAGCGCTTGACTACAAATTGTTTAGAGCATTGAAAACTTTAAACAAAAATACTACTTGATAACTTAAAATTAAAAAAAAAAAAAAATTATTTCAAAAAATTAAAAAAAAAAAACGTTTTTTTTTTAAATTTGAGTTTGAAAATCAATTTCCCAAAAAGTATTCATTTAAATAATTTGATTTATAAACAGAATTGAAGAAAGGATTTTTGGCTTCAAAAAAGATACAACATAACATTGTAAGTGTTGCCGTATTTTTTAAATATTTTTTTTTTCTACTTTATGTATTTTTTTTTGAAAATCTAAGATGGTGGCTTAAGCTCCACCTCAATTATCCCGAAAAATCACAAATTTTCTAATAAAAATTCGAATTGTAAAAAAACTGTAAATACCTTTCCATTAATTTGGCTTCAATCCTTGGTTTAAATTGCTCTAAAAATCATATTTCCATTAAAAAAGTAGTAAAGTAAATTTTGATGTTTTCAATTTTTTCAAAAACTAGGAGACATTTTAGCATCTGGTTTTAAGTGTTTGATTAAAAATTGATAAGATCATTGAATATTAGAAACAAAAATTCTACTCAATAACGTAAAATTTTGAAAACAAAAACAAGTTTAGAAGAAAAAAGAATACCAAGGTCTTAAATTTTATGAAAAACTTGAAGGCATTGAAGCATCTGGTTTAGTGCTTGACTAAAAATTGATTAGACCATCGAATATTAAAAACAAAAATGAAGCAGAATTTTAGTGGATTTACATTCATCTTCATCTGCAATGATCAAGAAAACTAGATAGTACCTTTATGAAGATAAACATATTCGTCTTTATATCTGAATTATGGCACTTTAAAATTTTGAGTTTGAAAATTAATTTTACTTCACTAAAACAAATAAAATTAAAAACAGAATTAATGGATAGATTTGCTATAAAAAAAGGTATAACATAATATTGTAAATGTTGCCTTTGATTTGTAATAATTTTGTATCTAATTCAAGTCGATATTTTAGAAAATTTTCCTAACCACTTAAGCGGGAGGAAATAGACCTTCCTCCAATTTCTTTATCAACACTCACACCCTAGTTTTTCACATGTTGTGCCAAAGACCCTGTATATTGCAAATTAAATTCATCAGCCCTCTGTAACAGACTGGACTTTGGGTGTTATTGCTCTCCATAATCTAAGGTATTCATTAAATAAACGCTAAGTTTCTCCTTTTATTTTTTGTATCGATTTATTTCAGTTCCTATTTATCGGAAAGAAAAAGTGTGTAGGAACAAATTATTCAACTGAAAATATTGAAAATTTGTTGTCTAAGGTCCAACTCTGTGTTGTTATTGCGTACGAAAAAAAAAACAAAGTTTTCAAAAGTCACTCAAGTCAAAAGATGAAGAAATTAATTTTTAGAAAATTTGTTGCTCTCTATCTTTATAGGGAAAAAATTTCAAGCTGAATATTTTTCGTTTACACAATCATCTCCCAGATCAAAAGAAATTTAAATAAATCAATAATAAAACCTAGTTTGACTGTAGGTACTTGTACGTACATACTATAGTAGACCCGTTTTGGGAATATTGAATTGTTATGTCTCTGATGAGCATACAAACATGTAAAGACATAAAAACCATTGCGGGACTAATTTCAAGTTAAATTAAAATCTCGATTTTTTCTTTTTATCACGCTATCTATACATACCCAGTTACTTTTATCATAAGTAAAAAAACATGGTTTCCCATCAGGTGTAGTCATAATTTGTATTACTCATTGGGTATATCTATGTATATAACTAGTACCATGAAAACGAAGATGTCTTAAAAATGGTCATTGTACTTTTCAAACACTCCACCACTTATGATTTTCAAATATAAAAGGTACTCGAATACGTAATGAACTTTAAACCTTCATTCGGAAGCAGAATTCGATTGTGATGTAAACATCATCTTGGGTTTTAAGGTATGTTAAATTATGTCCCCCCACTATACATACATTTGTACAATGTACATACCTACATACATCAGCTTCAACATAGGATATAATTCTGTCATGATGAGATGGTGGTAGGTATTTGTCATTGTTCTTATCTTGTGTTCGTCGTCTGTATTAAAAAAATCGATTTCTAGTTGATTTACATTGTGTTGCCAGAGATAAACCACGGTTTATATCATGTTGGAGTGCACTCTTCAGAGTGTTCTCCTTTACTTATATGTGCAAATGACATGGTAGAACAAAAAATGTATATATTTTTTACTTTTCCAGTTTCTTTTTCGATAAAAAAAATATGCGGGATTTGAGAAAATAAGTATAACTAACATGCTTGTGTCTTGCATATGCTCTCTTTTACATGAATTGAAATAATATACATTAGAATAAACGAGAGCAGTGCAAAACGAAAACGAAATACACCAAAAGCAAATAACAAATGTTCATTACAGAGTCACAGTGTGGAATGGGCTCAATCCTGAATGCTTACATTACATACACATTTAACAATTGAAGGGATGCGTCCGATTCGAATTCCAAACTATAAAGGATTATCGAAACGATTTGTTACGCGTCTCATTATTTGTATTTGGTTTTAGGTCGGAACAATAAACGAGCAGAAACAATCTCAGTGAATTAATTGCTCATTTCATTTTGTTATGATGGCAGGCCAAGCCAATATACAATATTGTCTGGTTAGTAAAGTACCTGTAATTGGATTAATGTTTGTATTTAACTACCTTTAACCCGTTATGAATTAAGTAATTGGTTTGGATAGGTCTGTTTGGATAGTCCTTTACCAAAAATATAAATCGAGATAAATTTAAGATAATTTATTTGCTAAATAAATAATTGTTATTTACCTGATGCGATATCGAAATCGTGATTTTAATCAAAGCTGACAATACGGTGATACCGGAGGAAGAAACAAAATTTGCAGAAAGTTTTTCATAATAAAATTGGATTAAAGCTCAGCACCACTAATAAGGAGACTGATGATAGGGCTTGGCACCCCTTGAAATAGCTATATCTCTAGCCAAATAATTAATTAAAACGAATTATAAATTAATTCGTATACCATTGGTGGTAGCACCTTTAAGTTGTTGTTGTTGTTCAGAAATTCAATGAAATTGACGGAATAAAGATTGGTCAAGTCTAATAAACTGACATTCAAGTATGAATAATACAATAAATAATAATAAAAATGTATGCACTTTTACTATAATAATGTCTAAAAGAAGAGATTATAATATTAGTCCATTGAAATATTGCAAAATTTTGACCGAAGCTCGCATTTTGGATAGGACGACGCGTTTTTTTGTATGTGTTGGGTGCGTCAGTGTGAGTATACGAAATGATTTTGGGGGTAAAAGGATATTCGCTATATCTAGAGAACCACAAGTTCCCACAAACAACATTTTTGTAGAAAATTTAATTCTCTATAATTTTGATATAGAAACTTTTACCGAGAAATCAAAAATTAAAAATGTTATAACTAAAAACAGACGTTTTCAAAAAATATATTAACTTTTGTTGATTGATTAAATGACAAAACGTTTGTATATACATATTTGTAACTGTAACTTTTTTATTTTTGATTTCTCGGTAAAAGTTTGTATAGCTAAATTATAGAGAATTACAAAACAGACGTAAAATTTTGTTTGTGGAACTTATGGTACACATACATTCAAAGATTTAACGGAGAAGCTGAGAGTAATTTTTCCCGGTAAATTAATCAGCAATTACGGAGACATCATCAAGTCACCAGGTCACCTCGTTCACGGGAATATACAGTATACATACTCCTGGAACACAATGTAGAAGGAGCTGCAGCTGGAATAGCTGTCAAAATATTCAATAAATACCACCAGTGTTGCCGCTGAGGAATTTGAAAAGGTCGCACAAAAATAGGGTAACGAGGAAAAAAAAGTCGCGCATTTACAAATGATCTTTTAGCAATTTATTTTCAAAAATCAAATGTTTGTAAGATATTTAAATTATTATCGCGAGTTATTACCCGAGATTACCATAAGACCATAGACAGGTTTAAGTACCTGCCTGTGTAAAAGCACCTTGTTTTCTACATTGATCTTACAATGTTTCCCGATTAATCATTATATTTCTCTGAATTTAATGTTAATTTCTTCGCATTTCTTTTGAACATGCTGCTTCCGTTTTAATTTCGCGTCTAGAGTCACTCCGAGATATTTTGCCTCATTTGCAAATGGAGCTCTAGTTGTATTAACAAATACACCTTTAACACTGAGGAACCAGTTTTTGTATATTTTTAAAGGTTCATATTTAGGATTGTTTTAATTTTGTAAATTTTATCCAGTTTTTCTTTTCTATTTTTTCAGCGTTAAGTTTTCAGAACAGGTGGCAATAACTTTTGAGGTATTTAATAGTTTTTTTTTTTATTAATAAGAATTGAGCTATATATCAAATCATTTTGTAATTTTTTTTAATCAGTTGACAATAAATAAAGAAATTTAAGTTAAAACTAGTATATAAATTATACATTACATTTATTTTTATTTTGAACGTTCTTTTAAAATTTTACATTGACCTTGTATTCTGGACAATACTTGTTTGTATGTGTAAAATGTGTGTTTGAAGTTTGTCGGTAAAAAAAATTCCACTTGGATGCCACTTTGGAAAAGGGGGTGCAAAAAGTTGTGCACTATGTTCTGGGAACCGTTTGTAAATTTCAGGACATTTTTGTACAAAATTAAATTCTCTACAGTTTATTTTGGTGTTGGTACTTTTATCGTGAAATAAAAAAAGAGGACAAAATCAGAGGACTAAATGATAGTCCATGTGATTTTCTAGTAAGTAGCATTTAAAAAAAAGCAATTAAAAAAAAGTCGAGCTGCAGACGGTGCGCAAGAGTTCACCAAATTGTAACTTTGTACGTTTTTACTTGTATGAAGAAAAAAAAGAGCCGGAACAAAGTATTGAGGCTTTTAAATTAAAAGAAAAAATATCGGAAATAAAAAAAGTGGATAATAACCCCTTGATTGTTTTTTATTTGTTTAAAACGTACAAAAAGATGTTCGGCTGCATTATGGCCTCCCAAAAAAAGCACGAACGACACTTTTTCACAGCTGTCCCAGTTCCAGTTGTACCATTCTATTGTGTTCAGGAAGTTATACTGTGTGACTTTCATTATGGGGGTACCTTAAGTCGAGGGCTTACACTTCAATCCCCGAACAACTCGGGTTGTTCAAAAATTACAAATGTGTGTTGAGAGGAATGAAAGTTATTAAGACGATTTTGCAAAAAGTTTAATATTAAACTTGACAAATTTCCGGGAACACTCTTAACAAGATTTAATTTCCCTTAAAGACAAAATCGAACCTTGCGTTAAGGCTGTAAGCGAGAAGATATAATATATAGATCGAAATGCGAGTTTTGTCGTCTTCCCTGCAGTGTAAAGCCAAGTTTGATCCAAATCTCGAGATCAATGTTTTTTATAATTGTTTTTACAAGTAAAATCTTCGTCCTGAAAGAAAAACCTATTAAAATTTATTTTGTGGCCGATTGAAGCAAACGTTACTTTGTGGTTAGTCTGGTTAGAAATGTACCCAATGTGTAAGTGTGTGATAACCCAATGGGCTTAAAGGTTTGCTTTTCTCTATAGTATGCCACCCCTGTTAGGTGGGCTATATAAAGAATTTAAAATATTTTTTGTCTATATGTCTACATTTAAAAAACGTCTTTTTTTAATTCGAATTATAACGTTATAGCTTAGGTGTACCCACTCGGTATAGTAGTATAAAAGAATTAGATACTGCAGTTAACTTCTTATAATAAATCTAATCCACCCCTCAAAAATATCTATATCCAATACCTATAGCCTTTGCTATATTATTAACCCAACGAAGAGGGTTATTTGATTTCCTTGAATTTAATTTTTACAAGCTCAATTGATCACAGTTTTCCATGAAAATAAGAATTCCACCCCCAATCCTTAATTTATCGATAACCTCCTCACTGTCTGCGTGCTTCTGTGTATTCCAGTGTTTACAGAAACAGACATTCCGATTGATTTGTTCTGCTAACTCCCCCTTTGAACAGATAGGTAAGATACATTTGCAAGACATACTTGTTGTATATATTTTATTCCCGGAAGAGTACTTAGGAGGTCAAATTTGGGTTTTACATAATTATATCTTTTGTTTTGTTCTTTTTCGTTCAGTTTTTTTTTATTTTTCTTAAACCAAAGTCTTTCTCTTTTGCATTAAGAAAATTGTTTTTTTTTCAAGAAAACTTTCATGTCTATTGTGTATATGCGGACAAATTAATAAAGATAAATATTTACAGGGTGATACATATAATGGCAGTAAGAATTTACTTAATAATTATTCATATTTGGAAGAATATTCTAATGATTGAGGATTATCCATTCCATTGAAAAAGAAAACAATTACATAAAGGTTTCGTCAAGATATTCAAGGTTCATATTAAAGGTTTCTTCAAGATATTCAACAAACAACCTTAAACTATTTAAGTCCATCAACCATTATTTTTTTCGAATAGTGTATATGCCTTTTTGGGACTTCTTAGCAGAGTTTAGAGATTTCCAGAAAGTATAATTTTCTCTGCAGTCATGCCTTTGAAGTTTAGTGTGAAGCGGCCTCTAGACGATACAACCGTCGCGTCGTTGAGCCGATATCAGTATAACCGTTGCATGTAAGCTACACACTATACAATTTCCACAGACAATTTGCTGCTGACTCACAATCATAGCATGCAATCGCAGGTTGGCGGTGAAACTCGTTCCACCAAGCGATGTCCGTACATCCATCTCATACATACTATACAATATGTAGTTGTATAGTTGTTAAAATATCTATCTGAACGACGATTGTATCGTTCAGAAATCAGAGGCCGGTTAAATACCACGATTCTTTGAATATCAGATTTAATTTTTGAGTTTAACGAAGCGATTGTTGCAAATGGTTTTCTCCCGTGAACCGCGTGAGATTATAATAACAGAAACTCTTGTATTCTTGTTTTTGTAAAGTATTTTAAGTAAAGGCAAAAATTTGTCATTTCGTTACAGTTTGGTGGCAGCGCCTTGTTAATATACAATCCGTAACATTTGAATAGCCTCATACTTAAACTTTCTTAACTAATAATTTCAACTGTTTTTGATAGGTACTTCTTTTATTTGTACATAATAAAATTTATATTTAAAGAAAAGGTAAGAGAAACGTCTCTGAGATTAAGACAATTTTTTAAAAAATATCTTAAAGTTAAAAAAATTTTCTGTGATTGTTTGTCTACAGTCGCTAAAACGATCATTTTTTTTTTTTTATATTTTAATAGCCTCAATTGATTTTATTCCACATTGTAAGCAGCTATAATTTGGCAGCGTACGTCTCGGAAAGTTATCAGGAAGTGATAAAACAGTTATGTTTTGTGATTTTTTCAATTTAAAAGTTTAAATGGGCAAACAAAATGCATTAACGGCTACAGAGATTGCCTAAACAGAGGCATATCAAGGAATGAAGAAACGTTTTATTGGTCAGAAAGTTGTTCACATTCTCAAATTGGTATGCAATTTTTTAAAAAAATCCGTTGTTGTAGGCAAAAAACTACAAAGAAGAAACTTTTTCAATTCTATCCTATCTATCAATGAAAAAAATATGATAAGCTTCCAATTCAACTACTTTCTGAGCAAATCAAGACACGCAGCTGGGTTAGAAGTGCGCCGAATGACCTTTGGGTTATCAGAAGTGCCGGACACCTAAAGCACTTAATGCTGATGAAAAAAACCCCCGTTTAACAATGTGCGTAAACTATAGCAGCTTAATTTAGCAAGATCCCGAATGCCATGGAATGCTGAAGGCAGAATCCATTCAATTAATTGGCAAAAAATGATCTTTTCAGTTAAAGAGAGTTCAACTTAAACAGACCGGATGGATATAAATACTACTTCCATTATTTAAGAAAAGGAAATTTGTGTTTTGATCGCTATCAAAGCCGTAAGGGATGAAATATATATATAAATTATTTATCTATAATATTAGTAAATTCTTTTGCTTGTATATACATATTACTTAATTTTTAAATTTTGAAATTCATTGTCGAAATAATTTTATTTTTGTTTTATCCTTTATCTAAACTGATTAGGCGGAGCAAAATCGCTTCGTCGCGTCACCTCCAAGTGGTGCCCGCTAGATAACCTAGATGGTGAACTAACGATGAGCGTTGGATCCATGGATCCATGAGCTGTGAGTCACCTCAGGAATTAGAGGTAAAAGATAAGATATTGCCCTGAAGAACCAGCTTCCAAACAAATCCAAGAGCGTCTGACGCATATTGTGCGGCTTATTGGTCAGCGTCTGATCCCAGAGGGGACGGCTGAATTTAAACTATGAGTAGAAGAAGTAACAGCTATTTATGGTAAAAATTAAAGTTACAAATAAAATGATTATGGCAATGAGTAAAACAAACAGATTAAATACCCCAGGTGGCAAACCAGTAAAACTGGCAAATCCACTCTCTTCGGAGACCGGTCCTAAGGATTCTGGGGAGCACCATTTATTGCTGCAAGAAAATAGACGGAGTATAAAATGACAAGGAACTCCGCCAATTATATTTTCATCGAGGGTAATTCCATCGACAACCCTACCAAAAAAATCAAATGACAAATTAGTCATTAGCGAAAAAGGAACCAATAATCATGAAAAGTTCGACAAAACAGGTCAACAGTGTTCTACCGATTATTACAAGGAATGGCAAAATCAAATTTTAGCCAGAAGAAAACTTGAAATTCTAGTTGAGAGCCTCTTACAAAAAGTTAAAAGATTGGAAGAAAAATTCACCTTGCTTGACAAGAAGGGCCAGAGTCTCCTATATCGGTTAGCCCTATAAAAACTGCAACTGAGTTTCACACAGATGAGGACGAACTCATACTTGAAACTGAAGGTAATGAACAAAAGCGAAAATCCAAAAAACGAAAAGCAGAGGGTAGCCCAGAGGCTTTTATTAAAACTCAATCGTCACCTTCAAGAGCAGAGAACGCTAAAATTAAAGGAGTTAAAGACATGTCCCAAAGGAAGTCCAACAGTAAAGGTCAGAGGCAAATTGCACCACCACGAATAATGATCTCAAGATTAACAGTATTTGGAGAGCTTAAAAAAATTATAGAAAAGTGTACCAAGGAAGTACACAGGAAATATACTTCGCACAATAAAGACAATTGGAAAGTCACTGTCGAAGACGCCAATGTATACAGATCTGTCACTGAAGAACTGAACAAACACAAAATTCAGTGGCACTCATATGAAAACAAAGCTACAAGAGCAACAAAAGTAGTAGCTAGAGGCCTTCACTCATCATGTATAGCCAAAAAAATTGTTGAAGACCTTGTACATAAAGGCTTTAAAGCTCTCGATACAAATAATCTTATCAAAAATGAGATCATCAAAGACTCCGATGGGGCACCAATGACAAAAAAGAGGTCTCTACCTTTATTTATGCTCACTTTTGAAAATACTGAAAGTCTGGAAAAGATCTACGGTATTAGATCAATCATGGGTATAGTTGCAAAGATTGAACCACTGCGAAAGTCAAAGACTGTTCCTCAGTGTAAACCCTGCCAAGTTTTTGGTCATACGCAAAAATACTGCAACCGCGAGTTTGCTTGTGTTAAATGTGAAGGCAAGCATGAGACAAAAAACTGTCCGCTGAGCAGAGAACACAAAGCGAAATGTGTGAACTGCCAAGGCGAACATCCTGCAAGCTATAGAGGATGTCCAGTTGCCAAACAATTCCAAGACAAAAAAAGCAAAAACAAAACCTCGAAGAAGCTTAAAAACACAACAATCTCAAAAGCAGTAGTACAAAGCAAAAAACCGACTGCTGAAAATAAACCTAATAACTAACCGACTAAACTAGTTGATCAAGGCAAAAATGATGAAAGTAAATCCTATTCCCATATTGTTAAAAATGTACGTGAATGTAAAAGTGAGGAAACTTCAATTAAAGAAATGTTGGAACTTATTCTTAAAAGGATTGACAAACAAGATTTGAACATCAAGCAGCTAAGCGAAGAAGTCGCTCTTAATAAAAAACAATGATGGACAGAACACTTAAAATAGCAACATGGAATGCAAACGGTCTTTTACAACATTTATCCGAATTAATCATCTTTTTAGACATAGAGCATGTAGATATATGTCTTGTTTCCGAAACACATTTCGTAAAAGGGCAAAGTCTTGAAAATAAAATACCAAACTATACGTGTTATCACGCTCCGCACCCAGCTGACAAAGCTAGAGGAGGATCGGCAATACTTATAAAAAAGTGTTTACAACTCTATGAAGAAGCCAAGTTCTCTAATGAAAACATGCAAGTGACAATAATTAGTATTGGTATTAAAAATAAAGAATTTAAAACAGCAGCAATATACTGCCAACCGAGGTGCTCTCCAACTGAAGCAGATTATGCAGAACTGTTTAATCTACTAGGACATAACTTTATTGTTGGTGGTGACTTCATTGCAAAACACACCCACTGGGGATCTAGGCTCATAACAACAAAAGGTAAACGACTTTACCAAGCTGGCCAAGCACAAATGCGAATTTTATTCCTCTGGCTCGCCAACTTACTGGCCATCTGATCCAAATAAAATACCAGACCTTGTTGATTTTTTCGTAGCTAAAGGTATTAAACGAAATCATATAAGGGTCGAAGGTAATTACGATTTATTATCAGATCATTCTCCAGCTATCTTATCACTGAATTAAGTAGAATTAAGAGAAAAAAGTAATCCTAAACTCGTGAATAAAAGAACAAACTGGGATGACTTCAGAAAGAAAATAGAAAGTTATGTAAACAAATGAACAAATTTATCATGAAGTAGAGCAATTTATTGCTGATGTGCAACAGGCTGCAGAAGAAAGTACACCAACTATTTCGAACAGGAGAGAAACAGAAATAAAATACCCTGCAGAAATAAGGGAGCTGGTATTGAAAAAAAGAAAGGCTCGAAGAAAATGGCAAAGTACAAGATTCCCTGACGATAAGGCTGTATTTAACCGTCTGAGCAATGAACTTAAAAAAAGAATCGGTGAATTCAAAAACGAATCACTTAGATTTCTGAAAAGCTTGACAACGGATGCTTCTACCGAATACTCCTAATGGAAAGCAGCTAAACGCCTTAGAAGACATCAAATTCAAAATCCGCCTATTAAAGCACAAGACAGAAAATGGATTGCAAACCCAAAACTGAAGGCTGAACTCTTCGGGGAACATCTCTCGAATGTTTTTAAGCCCTTATCAGAAAGTGCAGTTATAAATAACTTAAATTTTGTTGATAGAAACGACTAATTGGAAATTCCCTTCGTCTCGCTCAAAGAAGTAAGAAGCATGTACACGGCCGTAGCCAGAACCTAATAAGTGGGTGAGCTCCAAGTTTTCTTGGCTGAGCTGAAATTTTTTTCAAAATATCAACTCTAGAAAAATTTGATTTTATTTAAAACCGTAGTTATAAGCAATATCACATTCATGTTTTTTTAAATTACCAATTAGAAGTAGGTATATAGGTACGGTGACAATATTTTAGAATAGCAAATAATGAACAAGTGAAAAAAGAAACAAAATTCAATTTAATTTTAAATTATTCTATTTACCTAAAAAATATCTACATAAAAATGACTTAACTATACAAATTAAGTCTTTGTTTGCTTAAAAATTTAACTTAAAACCAATATAACTAAAACACCACCATCACCAAATGTCTTGACAGCTTCAAAGAGGCGATATGTTATAGGAAAAGTGCTTTCATTAATTTTTATTTTGCAAATCCAGAGCAATTTTTTCCGTTGAGCAGAAAATTTATTAAAACTGAAATTTCTTCGTGTGAGGGCTATACCAAATTTAATTTAATTTGTTTTAAGTCGTTGTAGTTAAAATGTTCACTCACTCAAAAAGTCTGTAGTAGAATCGACAGCATTCAGTATGTTATTATTATGCTCAAACCATTTGTCATTTATCTTTGAAATAACTAAGTCGATAATTTCTAGCTTTAATAAATATGCTACTTCATTGTGATAGCCCCTTTTCCCAAGTGAAGAAGATCTGGTAGATCGAATTTGCATTCTCCGTGATACAAAGAGGGAACATTTTCAACAGCATTCTGTTTTTCATCTGCTGTATTCAAAAACTGATTCATCACTTTGCAAATCTTTAACACCTTCTTCAACTGACTGAAAAATTGGTATATCACTGCGATATAGCCGATTGCACTTAGTTGCAAAATTCTATTAGCTGTTTCACTTATTCTCAACAAACTAAATAAAAGAAAGTAAAAAAATAAATTTGAACTGAGTTTTCAACGAAATGAGAGAAACTAATATGAATAGTTAAAGTGGAACGTGAAAACTGTGTAGATATTCCATAATTCCAATCTGCCCCAAATTATTCAGCGCATTTGAATTTTCACTGAAAAAAAAACAAATAAGGAAGATGACAATAAAAACACACAAGAAAAATTTTAAAGGGAAATTCTCGACTTGTTGATGAAAGAAATTAATATGCGGATTAAAACGGGCAAAAATTAAACCAGTAGAATTTGATATGAAAAAATATTTTATCACAGAATTTTAAATTATGTTGAAAATTTTTAAATGTTTCAATTTTTTTTTGGGTGAGCTCAAATATTTTTTCGGTGAGCTGAGCTCACCCTAGCGTATGGCTGGCTACGGCCGTGAGCATGTATCAACACAAGTTGTCAAATAAAAAAGCACCCGGGTATGATCTAATTACTGCTCAGGTTTTGAAAGAAATGCCAACAGTAGCCTTCAGAAAAATCCAATATATAATATATGCATGCCTTAAGCTCCAATATGTACCACATCATTGGAAAATTGCAGAAGTTACTGTTATTCCTAAGCAAGGTAAGCCACCAACAGAAGTAACTTCCTACAGGCCAATATCTCTTATACCAACAATGGCAAAATTTTTCGAAAAACTGCTGCTGAAAAGGCTTAGCAAAGTAATAGAAGAAAGAAAGCTAATCCCAAACCACCAGTTTGGATTCAGAAACAAACATTCGACGATAGACCAAGTGCATCGAATTACGGATGTTGTTGAAAAGGCACTTAAAGAAAAACAAGTATGTTCCGCTCTATTTCTAGATGTTTCTCAAGCCTTTGACAAGGTTTGGCATTTGGGACTTGAGTACAAACTGCATAGAGATCTCCCAAGGCAGTTCTACGAAATAATGAAATCCTATGTTACCGACCAACTCTCTAGAGTACGGTACGAGCAAGAGTATTCGGAACTTAATAAAATTAAAGCCGGTGTACCACAAGGAAGTGTCCTAGGACCAACACTGTATTTGTTATATACCAGGGATATTCTAGTGGACAATAATGCTATCATGGCCACATTTGCAGATGATACTGCAATTTTAGTGCCTGATAAATGCGTTGTGAAGGCTACAGAAAAATTTGCAAAATGCAACCGATAAAGTAAGAGATTGGACGCAACAATGGCGTATAAAACTAAATGAAACAAAATCAACTCATATAAACTTTACCAACAAAAAGATTATTAATGTTCCAATTATTATTAACAGTAAAGCGGTACCTTACTCCAATACTGCCAAATACCTTGGAATGACTTTGGATGCCAAGCTAAAGTGGAAAGAACACATTAAAAAGAAAAGAGAAGAACTTAACCTAAAATATAGAAAAATGTATTGGTTACTGGGTAAGAATGACATATCTATCCAGAACAAAATAATGCTTTACAACTAAGTACTAATACCCGTTTGGACTTATGGCATCCAACTGTGGGGTTGTACAAAGAAAACAAATGCTAAACCCATCCAAAAATTCCAAAACAAAGTCCTCCGTGGAATAATAAATGCCCCTTGGTATATAAGAAATAGCGACTTGCATCGTGATCTACAAATAGAAATGGTTACATAAGTGGTTAGAAAACACGCTGTACCACATAATCAGCGACTGCATAGTCATTCTAACTCCGAAATGAAGACTGAATTAAATGTACGTGACAATGTTCGAAGACTCAGAAGAACCAAGCCTCATGGGAAAGTATTAAAACTTTAAACTTCCCCCAATGCGATTTTGTATTTAAGAAATAAAAATCTTTTGTCGATCTTTCATAGATTGGTCCTGATATCCAGGTGGTTTTAGTGCGGTACAAGTCCACACTACTTGGTACCGAATATTACCAAGTGTCTTTTGAAGATTTCCATCTGTAGAGAAAAAAAAAAAAACTAAACTGATTGTCACCACACATCAGATATTAATTGAACTTTTCAAACTATTGATATTTCATTCGCCACTAGCTTTTCTTACTTATTAACATTGTTTATAAATTTAGTTCTTAAATTTAAATTTAAAAATGTGTGGAGTTGTCAAACACGCAAGGTTTATAAAAATGGAAGGATGTACACAAGAAACGTAAAGTTCATCGTAGCTATCAAAGTGGCCAGGGCCAGCATTTCATTAGATTTTTAAGGAAATGTTTGCGAATGCTTAAGAAATCGAACATTGATTCTGTATGATTCCTTAAACGATCGCTTTGAGGTCATTAAAAACAAGGAGGGCTCTAAAAAGTTCTAAAATATTGTGTTAACCACAGAAAATCAATACAAATTATTTTCTTTAAAAAAATTAATAAATTTTTATTTCTTCTAAATAAAAACTGTAATGTTACAGCAAATAATATACACATTTTTGTGACTGTTAACGAAACTAGTTTAGAAAACGGCTTTAGCTTTAAGAGATTAGTCGAAACTTCTCTTAATACTAGTAACGCATGTTCTACCTTGCTACTGAAAACAAATTTTCTAATTAGACCTCAAAGAAGTACCAAAACTAGTTAATTGTAAAATAAACTATGTGTGAGGCTGTCCAAATGGTACTGACTGTACCTTAACGACTAACGAAGTTCTGCACTTTAGTCGTCGATATATATTGAAATAAATCAGTCAAGAAGAAAATATAGAACTATTTAATTGAATTGCTGAACTATTGATTCAAAATAGCAAATAGTCCAGGAGGTGGCTTTAAGATTATTATCTACATGCAATCGCGTGAGGATTCTAGTCGATAGCTTTCATTCGAAGAAAACCCACTGGTTTGGCAAGCCTTTTCGGCGTTAGATAGATCTTCTCTCAATCTATCGCCCAAAACCATAACGCCCAAAATTTGAAAATGCCAACGTCAACGAAAAAACACAAATATAGACCAAACGGAATGCAATAACCAAACTAATTTTTAAATATCATAACGCCCAAAAAGATTTCTTGTTTTGAATAATTTCGGCCGATAACCTACATTTTTTATTTAAATAAATCCCAATCGAAACTAAAATCTTTTTAAAGGAATGTAGTAACTCTCAGAGAGAAACCAATCGAAAATAAACGTTAACTGTTATTTATGATATCTGGCTGTGCGTTCACAAAAAGAATATTTTCAATCATGAATAAAAAATTTCGAGAAAAAAAAGGAGCTTGTATTAATAAAACCGAACGTTTGATAAATACAAATTTGAAACTTGAGTGTAATAATTGATTACCTGTGTTTTATTTCCCCCCAGATCCAAACCAGATTGTACTTGCTAACGAAAATACAACACAAGATCCAACTTTGTTTTGAATTTGGATTTCCGAATCCATTTTGAACACACACCCTTAATTTGTAAATTTCGTCAGTTAATGTAAAGAAAAAAGACAACGGGTGTATACAAATAAAAACAAAACAATGGAGTTGGGTATATAATAAGTTGTCACTGAGATCCAGGGTTGTTTTATTTTTATGATCTAATCTGGATTGGATCTGCGGGAAAATGAAATATAGCTATTAATTATTGTGAAAAATATGGTTGAAAGTTGATAGAAGTACATACCCGAAAATAGATTTTATAAAAATAAATAATTTAAAACATACTATATTTTTATGAAGCGTAACTATTTTTTTTATAGCTAATTCTGCAAAGTAATTTAATCCATCGGATAAATGTTGGGAACCCTAATTTTGACATAGTACGTCATAACACCCAAGGCAAACAATTTCAAAACACTCAAAAACTGAAACTGTTTTGGGCGTTAAGACCTTATTCCGCATTTTCAAGTTGCTTAAGGTTAGAAATTGAACGTTACTGCTTCTTAATTTAATAACAAAAATCTTAAATTAAGAAAACAAAATTTGATAGTGTGAAGTTTGAATGTTTTTTCGTCTTAATTTTCTGAAATACGAGAAGCCATATTAAAATATATTTTTTAAACTTTACTTAAATACTTAAAACGAGCGTAAAATTACATTACTTGGCTTAAGAATTTCCGAGTTTATAGAAGATTTTCGAAACCTCTGTTTACTCTAAAAGGATTTAAGAAAAAATATCTTAAGTTTGACGTTTCCCCACCCTTAATTCTGACCAAAGGGACTTTTATCGCAGTATTCAAGTAGGGTGACCAAAGAAAGAAACTGACTGAATTAAAACAAACACGTATTGGCTAATATAAAATGCTAGTTAGCTCAGATGCGATTAATAAACAACAAAACCTGTACTTCAGTAGCGCAATGTGTCCTTCGGCCTGTAAAGAGTTTGGTACATCGTTTGATTCTCAGTGACAGTAAAAGATTTTTCAATTCAAAATTTGAAGAAGATCAGACCACTAACAAGAAAAGAAGTCTGATGATCAAGGTTGCACTCGTGAAATAAATATAACTCCAGCCTTAACTTCGGGGCAGCGTTGCCAAACGACCACTATTTCGAGGACACGTCCAATTCACCAGTGTTAAACAAAAATTTCCTCATTTTTCCTCTAATTTTCCAGTGACAAATTTTTCAAATAATATCAAGTAATATCAATCAGGATTTATCCCAGATAGGGTTTAACAACAAAATAATTGGAATTTTTAATTTTCCAAAAGCAAAAATTTGTTCCTATTAATTCCTCAACGAAAACAAATTAAAAATGAAAATAAAGATAGATAAACCTCCAACCTGGATGGCCACCGTGGATTATTTCGGCCAAAAACCCCCCTTAAATAAGTTAGCGGAATGCAGAATGCAAAAGTTATAACAAACCATAACGCCCAAATCAAAACATGTCGTAACGCCCAAAAATGGTCAAAGAGCCCAAAAAGTCAACAAAAATGGAGAATGGAGAAAATTCTAGAAGTTATATAATTTTTAATTAAGGGAAAATTCTACAAAATAAAACCCTTATGTAATACTTAAAATCTAAATTGCACATAGTTCTTGTATTAGATTATTGTCCGAGAAATGACATTTGTGTATAAAATCTTATACATATTTAACAGATAAGGTTGCAACAAGGTTGACATTGGCTTTTTCATGTAAAATCGATGTTGAAAAATGCTTAGGTAGGTAATTTTAATGTTATTTTAAGTATTTTGTTTTGCATAACTTGCAATTTCTTTTTATGACAATCGGCGCAATCATACCAGACGGGTGCGCCATATAACAAAATAGGTTGGAAAATCGTTTTAAACAAAATAAGTTTGTTGTCTATACTAAGCTTTGAATTTCTGCTTATAAATGGATAGAGTATCCGAATATACATATTAATTTTTTTTTTAAAGTTACTGCAGTGTTTTTGAAAAGTCAACTTTTTATCAAATATTATACCCAAATACTTACACTCATTTTCCCATTGTATATTAGTATTGTAAAATGTGAGAAAAGATGAAGGTAAATAACAGCTTGCTCTGCGGCGTGTGAAGAAAACAGCTTGAGATTTAGCTGCATTTGCCTTAATTTTCCACCTCTTGAAATAATTTTCAATATCCTTAAGTGACTTTTGCAGGGAAGACATAATCGTTACGGGGCTTACAAAAGATCAGTATATTGCAGTATCATCTGCAAACATAGCCCAAAGTGTATTGTTGTCTCTAATCTTAAAGTCTGCTACATAGATGTTGAACAAAATAGTACCCAATACTGATCCTTGGACAACTCCAAAAGGGATATCCAAATAATCTGAATTGGAATTACCAATAAAAACTGCAAATAATCTGTCTTTCAAAAAACTTTGGATTATTTTAATTAGAAAAAGGGGAAATCTAAAAAGTTTCATTTTGTGCAAAAGCGCTTCATGCCACACAGTATCAAACGCTTTCTCGATGTCTAATAACACCAGCCCTGTAGACATTTTAGAAGCGAAGCTTTGTTTAATATGGTTTTTTATTCTTACAGCTTGATGATTTACGCTATGTCCTGATCGAAAACCAAATTGTTGCTTTGGCAATACTTGGTGTTGCGTCATGTGATTAATTAGGTGGTTTTTAATTATTTTTTCAAAAATTTTACCAATATTGCTAAGGAGACTTATAGGTCGATAGCTAAATGGGTCAGTCTTTGGTTTTCCAGGTTTTGGTATAGCAAAAACTTTTGCCTTTTTCCACTGACTTGCAAAGTAATTTAAATAAAGGCAGACATTGAATATGAAAGTTAGAAAAATAAATCCTTTTCTTGGGAGTTCCTTAAGATATTTGTTTCAAATTTTATCAATCACAACAGACTTATTTGTTTTACTATTTTAAATTATGTCACTAACTTTAGAAGGAGTTGTAAGAAAGTTATTTTATAGGCGTGATTCTGTTAGTTCTATTTGATGGACAGATTCATTTACTAAGGAAATTGTTTGATCGTCACTTAAGTGAGCGGCAATTGTGTTGTTTTTATGAAAGCAGCTAGCTAGTAAATTTAACTTTTCGTCTTCATTGTAGACTTTTACATCGCCATTTGAAAGTGCAGGGATATTAGTATGCTTTTTCGATATTACTTTACTCACTTTCCAAAAGGGCTTGGAACTTTTTTTGAATAAAGAAATCAATATATTACACCTTTTATTTCGATGGGCAAGAATTTCATTTTTAATTTGCTTATTCAGTTTTGAAACCATGTCACTATAGTAGGACTGTCGGTACCTTATCCAACACCTTCTAGCAGTATTTCTTAACCGTATAAGAACTAAAATGTTGTTAGGTAAAGGTAGCGAAGTTTTGTTTAGCAAAGATTTTTGAGGAACAGCTTTATCAATTACATCAATGATGACATCAACAAAGTTTTGTAGATACATATCAATTTGATAAGTGTCGTTAACCTCATTCAGTGCTAAGTTTTGCGTGTTTATATTATTTAAAATTTGCGTCCGGAAAGTATTCCAGTCAGCTCTTGAAAATATGTATCTTTTCTGCAAATTGTCCCTAGAAGCTAAATTTAGAAAGGATGCATACACTGGCAAATGATCAGAACTTAAAGCTGTGTGTGATTGGTTGTGAAAAAAAATCAATTTGATTCGTAAAAAAGAAATCTAAGACTGATGGAGTTTTAAACCGATTGGTTGGAATGTAGGTAGGATTGACAGGGCTAATTAAATAGTTATTACTCTGTGTGGACATAATAGCGTGCAAAATATTACCCCAAGAGTTTGCCCTTGAACAGTTCCAGGATTGATGCCTGGAGTTAAGATCACCACCAAGTAAAAAATTTTCTTTCATTTGCATTAATCTTAAAATATTTTTTTAAACTTAATTTTCCTATCGCCATTAATTTTTTTCCCAGGCAAATAAACGGAAAAGATATGAAAAGATATGCTTTCGTTTACTTTAATCTTTAACTCATCAAATCAAATCATTTTTCTTATTTCTAAATTGGTTGTAAATATTATGCTGTTCCGCTGGTACAGCTTCTGGCTCTGCACCATAGAGTACCTATATTATCTAGAGAACCGACTCGTACCCCCCTTGCCTAAAACACCCTCAAATTTTATTTTAGCTCAATGAGAGAAAACTCTCTTAAATTCCCTGTCCGTGAATACGTGTGAATTGTTGATACAACAACAATTGGTGCCAGTAGCTCAAAAAGTTGAAAAAGTGAAAAACACCCGATTTGCGATCATTTAAATGGATATATCTTTGGGTCCAATGGTTGGATTTTCAAAATTTAAAATTCAAATTAAAGCCAGAATGACAGTCGAGTACCAGCTATAAAAAGTTTTCAAAACCTTCAAAAATTTCTTACTAAAAAAATTTAATTAATTTTTGGAGAATAATTTTCACCGAGGCAAACGTAACGAAGAAGAGGAATACACAAGAAAAAAAATAAAAAAAGTTTGCTATTAAGAATATACTGGTTGGAGGGAGATAGTTATTCTAAAGACGGTGGAGTGTGTGCAACAACAGCATAACTTTAGCAAATTGGGTTCGCATCGGGAAAAAATTTGCTATACATATGTAGGTATGCATGTTTGTGGTAAGTATTTTTCATTCATTATTTGTTAACGTGCCTTCATATGCTTAGTTTGGTTGGCTGATAACTTTTATTCTAATAGTCGGATCGTTAAGGTTGAGGTCTTAAAATTCAGGTTGAATATCAGGCTACTTTTTTTTTACAAAATCATTGCAGAGTAACATAAAAGTGTGTTTACAATACAATATGTGTAAGATAGGTACAATATATTATTAATTATCATTAATCATGAAAAAAACCAAGTAGATAACCAATATCTATCATTTATATGATTTTGAGATTTTTTAAAGCATCCGTCAAAAAGATAAAAATCAAAAGGTAAAAAATTAATTTAATTTTTAATTTTTGAATTTAACGGACTCTTATTTTGAATATCTGAGCGCATAGTCCTCCATATTTCAAACTGAGCGTGTCTACTTTGGCTCAAAGAAGTGTTGGCATGGGCTCCCATTTAAAATGCACGGGATCACTAATACATGCTTATGAAAAAGTAGATTTCAGTGTTCTAGCAGCTTGTAGGTCGAAAGAGAACAAACCCCTTAAGTCGGTTCTCTAGATAATATACGTACTCTATGCTCTGCACTGTGTTGAACATAGAGTATAGCTTGAACCAAATCAGTTGGCCATTCTACTGCGCAGATCTCTTTAAATTTCTTTGCTCATCTCTTTAATTTTAAAAGATACACACAAATCACTGAAAAAAAGAAAAAAAAGATGTACATTCCAACGTTGTTGTCATAACCGCTGCTGCGATCATACTGAAGCACTAAGGAGGGTGAGTTTTGTTTATAGCTTCGCTCAGAGTAAATTAGAAATGGATTTCCAGCGATGGACTTTCCTTCATTGAGAGATGATCATGGAGTAATTTTTTTTCATAGCTTGATGTCTAAAAAAGTATTTCATCTCTGGTGGGATAAAAGAAAGAGATTTTTTAGGTGTAAACTTTACTTCGAAAAGTTAAGATTAAGAATTTAAATGAATAATTATTATTTAATTTATATTATTGTTATTTATGTTATTTTATTATTTTGTTTTATATTTATTTCTGAAATACAAATGTATAATAATTATTTTAAATTAAAATAAATTAATGTTAATTATTCCTTACTTGCGGGTAAAAGTTATTAAAACCTAAGGAAATTTCATTCTTAAAAACTCGTAGGTAAAAATTATTCAAACTCGTAAACGCTGATCTATTAATGATTCCCCAAAACCCCACAGGTCATAACGCCATAAAACAAATATAAACACATCGCCCACGGATCCTCTGTTCCTAAGCCACAAATCATAAAACCATAAAACATAGAAACAAACAATAATCCCTTAACTATTTATCAATTAATCCTATGTCACAGGTAGTTTTTTATGTTTAACCCAATTGCGTTTTGCAAAATATTTCTTTTTTATAAGTGCGCTGAAATTATGCAAATAAAAAAAATTAAACTCATACATTCAATCTCATTTAAGATAAAAAAAAAACAAAGTTGAGTTAGGCACTGTAGAATTCAAGGAAAAATCTGGACTCATTAAATATCTTGCGTGCCATTTTTGTTCTCTTAAATCCTCTCTCTGCGCAACCGACCGTTGGCCAACTGAATTGGTTCAAGCTATACGTATATTATCTAGAGAACCGACTTAATGGAAAAATTCAGCTACATATTTTTTACAAAATTATTGCAGAGTGACATTAAAGTATGTTTACAATACATATACAGTATGTGTAAGATACAATTGATTATTAACAATAGTCAATAGCTTTAAAAATTGTAAAAGAAAGAAAAAGAAATGGCTACCTTAATAGACAAAATTAATGATTAATGATAATTAATAATATATTGTACCTATCTTACACATATTGTATTGTAAACACACTTTTATGTTACTCTGCAATGATTTTGTAAAAAAAAATGTAGCCTGATATTCAACATGAATTTTAAGACCTCAACCTTAACGATCCGACTATATTAGAATAAAAGTTATGAGCCAACCAAACTAAGCATGTGAAGGCACGTTAACAAATAATGAATGAAAAATACCTACCACAAACATGCATACCTACATATGTATAGCAAATTTTTTCCCGATGCGAACCCAATTTGCTAAGGTTATGCTGTTCTTGCACACACTCCACCGTCTTTAGAATAACTATCTCCCTCCAACCAGTATATTCTTAATAGCAAACTTTTTTTTATTTTTTTTCTTGTGTATTCCTCTTCTTCGTTACGTTTGCCTCGATGAAAATTATTCTCCAAAAATTAATTAAATTTTTTTAGTAAGAAATTTTTGAAGGTTTTGAAAATTTTTTTATAGCTGGTACTCGACTGTCATTCTGGCTTTAATTTGAATTTTAAATTTTGAAAATCCAACCGTTGGATCCAAAGATATAAATAAGCATTTAAATGATCGCAAATCGGGTGTTTTTCACTTTTTCAACTTTTTGAGCTACTGGCACCAATTGTTGTTGTATCAACAATTCACACGTATTCACGGACAGGGAATTTAAGAGAGTTTTCTCTCATTGAGCTAAAATAAAATTTGATGGTGTTTTAGGCAAGGGGGGTACGAGTCGGTTCTCTAGATAATATAGGTACTCTATGGTGTTCAGCGCTGCCACCCTATAGATGATTGAGCGCAGTATATATCAGGAAAAACCTCAGTAGATTGCAATATACCGCACTAGATCTTACAATATACAAAAACAAAAAATCTATTCATTTAAAATATATTTTATTTACGAATAAAAACAGGAGAATCTGTAAACTTAATTACTTCAAAAACGAATTCCACAGTAAAAAGAAAAAACAAATTTCTTAAACTAAAGTAACAAAAAAACAACATTTCATTTGGAGAATTCATAAATCTGTACCTACAAATTCCCATTGGAAGTTATTGTAATAATTGTTATAAATATTAAATTATCAACAAAATTATATTTTATTCGGAAAATAATAAATATGTTGGCCTTATTTTCTTTTATATTCGCCATTTATGAATTTAAATTCATTGAAAAAACTCAATAATAAAAGAGGAGTAGATTCGATTTGCTGCGCAGTAGATTTTCGTTTGGGGCTAAGTGCAGTAGATCTACTGCTAAAGAAGTAGGGTGGCAGCACTGATGGTGTTGAAGATGTTCCGTTTCTAGTTGAGTTTTTATTTCTGTCTGTTGGAAGAGCAGGAAAGTCACTCAAAGAGAAAATTGAGTGATTTTTTTGAGAGACAAAATTGTTTTTTTTGTGACTTTAGTGTATTAGAGTTATTTCGGAGAGCAATTTTGTTTTCTGATTTCGAAAAAGTTGGAGCGCATTTTACAAGTAACAAGATGGATCGTTGGCTTTAGGAGGACCGCTACAATTTGCACATTTTATGACATCAGGTTTATCACAATCAGCAACTTCGTGTTTTCCAGAACAGTTAGGACAAAAAATTTGTACGTTGCAATGTTTCTCCCCATGCCCAAACATTTGGCAATTGTAGCATAAAGCATTGCGTCACTTTATTGGGATAATGTCTTTTGTAGTCCCATTTGACTAACATTTTAAAGATGGTTGAATGTTGTTTTTTGAGGTCACTAAATTTAATTGGACCACGTTCTTTATAAATTATATATTTGTAACTCACAAAATTGTTAAAAGTTTTAATAGTTATTGGTTTAACGTCGGTGCAGTGGATTCCTCGAGAATTTAATTCTTTTTTAAGGGCTTCACTCGTGTAAGGATCGAGACCAGAAAGCATCACTTTAAAGGGTCTATTATTTTTTCTTTGATGGGTATAAAATTCGAGGTTTTGCACTTTGAGTTCAGTTAAAGTTTTTTCATATGATTCGAGAGAAAGATACATTATTTTTTGTCCCAATGAAATATTTTTGAGAACATAATCATCAATTTTTATTTTATCTAATAACAATTTTATATTTTCACTAGTAGTTTTGAGAATCACTATTGGTGGAATCGGCTCAGTTTTCTTTTCTTTAGAAGAAACATTTATTTGAACACCTTCGTCATAGTCCATAAGTGCCTGTTTACATAGGCATTTTACTGAAAGGCGCAACCAGTGATCCTTCCAACCAAAATCCTTCTCGTTTCTACGCACATAAAATCTACCTGTCTCACTGGAAGCGCCTTCAGTAAAATGCCTATGTAAACAGGCACTAAGACTTTGCAATGGTGTAAAAGTATTTCTGCGATCAACACTCATATTGGATGGAATTGAATGAGCTCCTTTGAAAGTAATTTTTTTGCTTGGATTGATGAAATCGTCATCATCCATGCAATTACTTGCACGTTTCAATGAAAGAGACATTTTTTTTTTCTAATTCGTCAATGATAACTGTGTACTATTGTTTATCGCGTGGGTGTTAGCACAAGACTGAAGTGCATTTAATGAACTACATAAATACGGTGCCGTGAAATTAGGCTAAGTGTAATAAGGCCAAATGTGGGTGTTTGGCTTTATTTCACTTTGTTCAAGCGAAGTAATGCCAATTTGGTCGTCGCACCTACCCCAAATCTTATAGTGAGTCCTATGGGGGGCACATGCCCCCCCATATATACCTCACTGTTTATACGCCACGTGCCGCACGCGCCCTCCCTCGCGCCTTTTCCCTCGTTCCTTTTTATAGCAATCAGAATGCTTCAAGGAATTTGGTGTATTCTAAAATGGTATTTTTTGGGCGGTCTGACATTTTTTACTTTTGATGTATGAGTTTGGGCGATATTATTTAAAACGCAAAACGTCTTAGTGCCCAAAATAATCAAACATTATGTCATTATGCCCAAGTTTAGAAACACGAGACATATTTTGGGCGATATGACAATTACTAATTTGGACATTATGTTATATTTGAAAATTGTTATGGGCACTATGACATTGATTTGGGGCTTTGTGGCATTTTTTGGATAATTTTTTGGGCGATGTGTCGATACTTGGGCTATATGACATTTTTATTATTTGGGCGTTATTACCTTGGGTAAAAAGACCAAACGCTGATTTTAAATTTGAAATTCACAATACCCAAAAAATGCCATAACACCCAAGCCCTCGGTAATATTACACAAATCGTACAACAACAAAATGTTAATAAAATTGTTATGGGCGCTATGACATTTTTAATTTGGGCATTGTGGTTTTGAGCGAAAAGACCTAACGCCCCCAAACGAAAATATTGGAAACAAAAAACTATTATACGTGGCAACACTAGAACACTTCAATGATCAATCAACAGAAAAATTTTCAGAACTAGAATACTCCTTAGATAAGATAAATTGGGATACTGTCGGCTTAGCTGAGGTTAAACGACAAGGCAAAAGCATACAAGAACTCAGCAATGGAAATATATTTTCATCCTATGGAACTAAAAAGGGTCTTTATGGCGTCGGTTTCCTTATAGAAAAAGATCTGAAAAATAATAAACAGCAACTGATGAAGAAATGAATTGCTTTTATAACACACTAAAATTAGCAATAGCAAATTTTAGAACAGAGATATTACTAACAATCGGAGATTTCAATGCTTCAGGGAGAACGAAGAAGAAGCAATTTTGGGAGAATATGGCTATACGGCAAACGTAAAGAAAGAGGAAGCCGTCTTATTTAATACATTTTGCAACGAAAACCAATAATCGGAAATTCACTATTTAAAATAAAACCGTAAAATCAATGGACCTGGATTAAACCGGACCAAAAACACAGAAATCAAATAGACTTTATTCTAACCAATAAAAAATCAGTTCTAAATAACTACCAATTCGAGTCTGACCATCGAATAGTACGTACTGAATTAACGATCAACCATAAGACGAGGCAGCTTCATAAAACCACACGAAAAACTATATCTAAATCAGTAAATACGGAGGCTATCAACAGCTTTAAAGAACGATTTGCAACAACGATATCAAATTCTATCAACAATAAGTGAACTGACCCAAATAGCGTACAATAAAATGGAAAGAACTCTGAAAGAATCAGCAGATAGATATATTCTCACAGCTATATCTCAAAAACCACAAAAACTATCAAGCGAAACTCTAGATTTGACAACACTCCTAGAACGTCCTAGAAGGGGACAAACCTAACTGAGCAGGAAAGAAACGCTCTAAAACGCATACGAAAGAAAATCAAGAAAAAATTGCAACAGGACATCAAAAACTTCAATGAGAACCTTTTAAAATCAGTGATTGAAGGAACAAAATTTGCAGTTAAAAAAGCAAAGAATGCAGTCAGAGATTGTAGAAAAATTCACGACATGAAAAACATAAACCAAATAGCTACGAATTTTTATAACTGCTTTTTCTACTTCGTTTTTTATAAATGGTTTGAATTCTTCTTCGCTGTTTTCCTGTTGTACAGTAAAACCCCCTTAAGAGAAACTGCAAAATGTCACAGTCTTTCTTCCACCTAAGCGGGTTTTTCACTTAAACGAACCCCACTTAAGTGAAAAAAATTTCACTTAATCGGAGTCCGGATAAGTGAAAAAAATTGCACTTAGCAGATTTAAAAATTCCAAAAAGGGTTTAGACATATCAGAAATTCAAATGTCATTTTCGTGATGAAAATTTGGTGGAGGTGAAATATAAAAAGGAAGTAAAAGCGTTCAGCAATTTTTTTGTTCTTTTCTATTAAATTTTGTTTTCACTTAAGAGAGTTTTTTTTCAATGAAAAATATTAAATTTAACTGAAAATATGTTTCAGGTATTCGGGTTTTTCACTTGAGCAAGTTTCGCTTAAGCCGAGTGTTATAAAGGAAGTTGGTCGACAAATACTCGGGGATGAAAAAAGCGGGTTTTTCTCTTAAGCGGGTTTCTCTTAAGCGGGTTTTACTGTATTGTAATTAATTCATCTTCACTATCGGTTGTTTGTTTTAAATATAACAAGATGAGTTTTATTCATTGCTGCATAGCCAGCGCAGCAAAATTTCCCTTGTCAAACAAAAAAAATTTGATTGCTGGCGAAAAAGAAGTCAGTAAAAAAAGATGGCTGTGCTGGCAATAGAATTTTGAATTATTGACATGAACGTATAGAGTGAGTAATCGTTTTATTCAGACATGTGCTGCGCTGGCTATGCCTCAATTAATAAAACACACATATAGTAATTAATTGATCTTCACTATCGGTTGTTTGTTTTAAATATAATAGTATTAATTGATCTTCACTATCGGTTGTTTGTTTTAAATATAATAGTATTAATTGATCTTCACTATCGGTTGTTTGTTTTAAATACTATTATATTATACTATACTATTATATTTAAAACAAACAACCGATAGTGAAGATCAATTAATTACCATACAACAAGAAAACAGCGAAGAAGAATTCAAACCATTTATAAAAAGCGAAGAAGAAAAGCAATAGATAGCATTAAGAATGATAAATTCAAAGGAAACGATGGGATCGTAGCCGAATATCTCAAGTTCGGAAAATTTTTATTGGCCAACTGATTGACAGTTATTTTCAACAAGGTTTTGGTCACAGAGGACAAAATCTGAGATAATCATCATACACAAAAAAGCAAAAAAAGTAGATATCAAAAACCGATCTTCAATTTATAAGTTTTTTGCGAAGTGTATTTTCGACAGAATGAAGGCCATCCTTGATTTTAATCAGCCTTATGAACAAGCAGGGTTTAGAGCAATTTTTTCTGCAATGGATCACTTTCAAACTATTAACCAAATAATAGATAAATGCAAGGAGTATATCATGACATGTATACTTTGCTTTCATCGAATCTGTAAAAGCTTTCGATACGGTCGAACAGAGTTTTATATATGGAAGGCCCTTTTAAACCAAGGTATAGGCGAAAAAATAATTCGAATCTCAAAGGATATGTACGACAAGAGCAATTCGCGCATAAAAACGGAATTTATTGGACCAGAAATTAAAATATCCAGAGGTGTAAGACAAGGAGATCCTCTTTCATCTGCTATCTTTTCCGCAGCTCTCTAAGAGGTCTTTAGAAAACTAGACTGGGAGGACAAAGGATTAAGGATAAATGGCAGATATCTTTCAAATCTTCGATTTGCAGAAGACATCATAATAATCTCAAACTTCAAACTATGCTTAACGAATTATGTTCTAAATGTAGAAGTATTGGCCTAGCAATAAATCAGCAAAAAACTAAAATCATGACAAATGGTCATGAAAATGCAATAAATGTTGATAATAAATCACTTGAGTACGTTGAGGACTATGAATATCTTGGTCAAATTATCTCATTCAAGGACAGAGAAATGAAGAATATAGAACATCGAATGACAAGCGCCTGGAGACAATTCTGGAATGTTAAGCATCTACTCGATTTAAATATTTCAAATAAACCAAGAAAATATAAGTTCGAAATATGTGTTCCTCACAGTTTTGACATACGGGTACCATGGCAAATTACTAAAACCACTGAAACCAAACTCCGATCTTGTGAAAGAGCAATGGAGAGAGCAACTTTAAACGTCCACATCGCTCAACAAATCAACCATAGGTCTATAAGAAGCCGAACTAATTTTGAGGATGTCAGGTATAGACTCAAAAACCTTTAATGGGAATGGGCTGGGCATATTATGCGATCATCTGATAACCGCTGGACGAAAGTTTCAACAAAATGGGTGCCACTGGAGGGAAAGAGAAAAGTGGGTAGACAAATCGCTGGAAACGCTGGAAGGACGATATTCGGTCTACATTCTATTGGCGAGAAGCACTGGATAGAAGAAGATGGAGAAGTCTACGGGAGGCTTAAACTCACAACATAAAATATATTTAAATTTTAGATTAAAAGATTTATGTACATATACATAAAGTATAATTAATAAATTAATTTTTCTAATTGAATAATACCTTTAGATACATATTAACTTAATGTTACTTTATAAGACAAATTATGAACAAAGCTTGAAATAATAATAATAATTCTTCCGACAGTTGACTGATTTTTTAACATGATGATTGAAAATTTGTCTATGGGGGCTAATTTATTCGCTCTCCATTCAAAACAGGATTTGTAGTTTTAACTAAATCATCTATTAAGCTTATGGCGTCATTAAGAAAACCCTATTTACTTTTCTATTCATTAACTGCCTATTAGTTGAACAACTCGGTTTTAATGGCGTCTTTAAATTCAAATGGTTTCAATTGGTTTGGTAAATGAGGTTTAATAGAGCATCTGTTATTAAATCTAAATCAGCATTTATAAATGGCATATCTTAGAAAACATACGTCATGGAACAATTTCATGGTCAGATTTGAATTCAGTGGACCAAAAATATCCGGAAAAGCATATTCAGTTTTTCTACCACTGTTTAATTATTTTAACATCGAACTTTCAGATTAAAAAAACCTAAGTTAGTAAAAACTTCATTATCAACGTTAATTGAGAGTGTTAAAAAATAGAAATTAAACCCCAAATTAAGCTTTAAATACCTCTTAAAATTTTAATTTTGGGGTTTTAGTTGCTTTAAAACTCAATGCTGGATTATTTAATGAATGCATGCTTCCAATAAAATCCCATAAAGAGGCTGAATAAATGATTTATTTTTAAATCATAAATTTCCCTTTTTTAATTTCGAATTTAGAGAGTGAAAAAATTAGCCCTAGATATAATAAATCTGAAGTGAATTTAACGTCACAAGTATACTAAATAACCAATTTTATACACAAATTGAAATTGAAATAAAAGTTGAAGTTAACCCTTTTCTTATACAGAACTTTCTAAGTTCGTATTGTATAATCAGTTATATCCAAAACTTATACCAGATTTGACCATGTTAAAAAAAACACAAAAAACAATTTACGTACGCCCATAAGAAGAATGGCTATTTATCTGCAGCTATAGATATTTTTTTTTTGTGGTCTAATATATTATGTTCAAATTCAATATTTTTATGACCTGTCCTCTCCGCACATCATCATATCATAAAAAAAAACAAAGTAAATAATAGCAACCAAAATCTACTTGGGGAATTTCAATATACGAGTATACATATTGTGTTTGGTCCACTACAAGAAAGTATAGCACCATCTTTATTTTATGTTTATAATATGCAAACCAAAGGACATTTGTATCGAACCACATATTGGCTATTCTTTCACCTAACTTCATATTTGTGATTTTTATGATAATTATGGGTTGCAGGCGAAAAATTTATTGTTTTGCGGAGACCATAAAAAAATTCAGACAATATGTAATTATTTAGTTTTCCTGTTTTTAAGCTTTAAGCTTGTGATATACGAGTACTATCGTATATCTCGCAAAATCTTTATAAAAAAAACTACCTATAGGTATGATGGTTTGAGCGATTTCTCGATTAAGATTTTGTTTTGAAACAAGGCTATTTTACTGCCCATGATCTTTTTCTATAAATCAATAAATTTATTATATGGTATAACGGCTATCCAAAGCGTATAAATGCTTGACGCATCCCCAAATTCGTATGGAAAATGCATTCCCATTTGACTGCCGCCACCGTCTCGTTGTCCTCCGGACCGAATTTATTTATTGCTTCTTAGAATAAAAAAAATAAATAAATAAAGGGATGAAAGGAGAAATAAGTTCAAAAAGGAAACAACAAAAATCAAACAATAGATAATAAAAAACACCATTTGGCGATTAAGGGACGAGATTAAAAAATTTATTGCCAAAATATGTATGGACGGTCCAGCTTTGGCAGACAAAACATGTCAAAAGTTTTTCTGAAAATGTCGTCAGTCAATCGAATGATTTACTGAGCAGATGTTCCTGTATTGGCAAAGGGAGCTAGTTTCCTAGTTGTGTGACCTAAAATTTACCAAGTCAAGGGCTGTTTTTTTGCTTCTTATCAATGTAAATTATATGAAACAAATCAAAACTTTGGTGGTAGCGAAGTCTTGATCTTGGAGAAAATAATTGTGGGAAATTTTTTAAAATGAAATCTGACGGAAAACAAGCTTTATATGTATAGCTATAACATGTGTTTCGTTTTTTTTCGATATCAGAGATTTTCAAAACACTGCAATATCTGAGTGTTGTAGCGCTTAAATCGAAATAAATAGTCTTCTTGAATATGGTACCTATATATTTTGGTACAAATAACAATTTTTTGTATACTAAACTGAAAGAAATACAAATTATGTACATACAAAATTAATTAATTAATAGTAGTCCATCGAGAGTGCCTAAGAAGTTTAAATGGAACTTTAGACCATTAAAACTTCTGAATGCAAATAAAAAAATTATTTCATCCTTTTCCCGGTGATTCATTGGTTTTGTTCGACTCTTTAGAAAGCTTAAATCCAAATCAAATTTGCGCCCATCAGCCAATTTTAAGGTTGTCACTAAATATTTTTAATTAAGGAGTAAACTAGATTTTTGCTATTGACAAGAAAATTGTGTTCTACAAGTTTGAAATTCTGATATTGATTCATATTTCAAATATGTAACCAGTTTGAACCAATTTAAAAAAAGAAAGTAGGATTGACATTTTTTCTGGTCAAATTTTTCCAATTTATTGAAATCGTTCTTTACTCGTTAAATATACAAAATATGAAAAAAAATATTATATTATAGTCAATTTGGTCAAAAATAGTTTAGGCTGTTTTTCGAATGAAACAAAATACGGATGTTATTCGAGAAAAACGAACACAATTTTAATTCAAAATAGAGGTAACCCTACATGTGGTTAAAAATTAATTAATATTTTTTTATTCAAACTTTATTTTTGGTGGAGATAAATTAATAAAATCTAATCAAATATATAATTTAATAAAAAATGAAGTTCAGATTATTTTAAGATTTTAAAAAACGCATTTCAAGCTTTATTTTTATAAACAAATTTTGAAAACTTCAAGAACTCAAACTACAAGAGATGTGCGAGTGGTGCAGCACTTTTTTTTCAAAGAATTGCAATGAAATTTAAAGTCATAGACATATTGAATATATAACAAACAAAAATTCATACAACACTTCTAATGGAATCTAAAAAACAAAAACATTTTTTAAGTTAACGCTTTTCAATGTTTCCGGAATTATTCTTAATGAAATTTGTCATCAACAAGATTATACATACGTATATGTATATATGTATAATGTATCCTCAACGTGAACTGAAATTGACTTTGTTAATTAATTCTATTTAACATTTTATTTTGTTTTGGCACATATAAGGCTCTTAATTTTACACCTTGTCTTTTATTTTTATAAAAATTTATTAAAACAAAATTTTCGTTGAGTATCCGCAACGTTGCTGGTGCCAATTGCACAAAGAAAATGCACACCTAGATATGATGTTTGAGTTTAGTTATAATTTTCAATTAAATTACTTTGTTCAGTTTTTGAATAAATAACTTTTTAAACTCTTTATTTTTCAAATTTTATTCTCAAAATGTAAAGTTTAAAAATCATTTATTCAAAAACTAAGCACTAAAATAACTTAATTGAAAATTATAACTAAAGAATGAATTATTGGCTCTAAAAAAAATATAAAATAATATTGTAAGTATTGCCGTTGTGTTTTTATATTCATTTTCTCTTTCCAATTTTTTTTTTAATTTGCCCCTCCCACTTTAAGGGGTGCACAAATAAAGTGAGCCAACATCATGTTCATATAATGTACAAAAAACATTACAAAAAACAAAATTGATTCTTTTATCACCAAATGCACAATGTAAAAGTGAGCCAACATCATGTTCATATAATGTACTAACACCAAAAACAAAATTGATTCTTTTATCACCAAATGCACAATTTATGAACTAAGGAGCCCTAGTAGGGGGAAGGGGGGGAACATTTTCTACAGAGACTTGGAGACTTTGAGGGTTATTATTTTCAGCAGTTGAATTTTTCTCCTGTTGTTCTGGATCTTTGACAAATGCAGGTAGTGCAATATCAATTGGTAAATTGGCTGAATGAGGCTGTTCAGATGGCATTGCAGCGGCAGTCATCATCGTTCGTTAAATCGTTAAAAATCTGAGTGTTCAGCGGCCATATTCCTGATTTTTGAAATCCAGATGAAATATTTCGTGTATTAAATACATTATTAAATGGGACTCAAAAAAAGTGCAGCAATGTCATAAATTGTGATAGGAGATCCTGGTTTGCTTGTAAGACGATCTTGGAAGGAAACTTTTAAAGCGTTTTTAAATGGCCCGCATATACGGAAATATCAAGCGGTTGTAAACGGTGACTGCTGTGGGGTAGGTGTAAACGCGTTTACAGGTGCCCCTTTTTTTTTCGTTTACACCTACCCCAGTCGGAGTTTTTTTCATAAAAATATTTTTACAAAATAAAAACACGTTCACTTAACTACTTACCAAATTGATAAGAAAATACAATATTTTAACTTTAATAATATGCACTCACAATTTAAATGGGTTAAATATTTCTCGTTTGGCGGACGAAGAAACAATTTTTCCGAATTTTACTTTTAGACTACCAAAATAGTTTTTGGTGTATAAAATGTCAGCTTATCTTCGTAGCTTAACCGTTATTACATAGTGTTGGCGTCTTTGTTTTCCGAAAGCAATGGCAAATACAGTTTTTTTCTAAATAGTATTGACTAGCTACTATGTGAACTGTTTACAGGTGCCCCGCGTTTACACCCCTTCCCCCTTCCCCCCTTCCCCGCGCGTAAAACTGTTAGCGGTGCTCTTATCGATGGGGACTTTTGACAGTTCCTTAAGAACGCCATGAGGAGGCTATATACCAAAATCCAGCTTTCCAGCGATTTTTTCCGAGTCCAATGCTGAATGCTTTATTGACTGGACTATTAGCTTTAGTATTACTTTAAATTATAGTGTGAATATGGCAGAGTTATACCTGGATTTCAGTGCGGTGTAGGACAAGATATTGGAGTTGAACGCTTTCTGTATGCAAGACTGTTAAGCACGTTGCCAACAAGATTATGTAAAAGTCTAACATTCATATTAGATTTACGTGAGGTCGCAAGGAAATCGAAACAGAAAAAGCTAAACAAGTGGAAAAATATACGTTTCCTGGAGCAATAAACTGCATCCATATTGCTATCTCCAAAATCCCAAGTTTTTCTGATGAACATATACATTAATCGAAAAGGCTTCAACAGCCTTAGTATTCAAGCAACATTCAATGCAGTTGAAGAATTCACAAGTGTGACGCCCAGTTGCCAGGGTCAGTTCACGACTCACGGGTCTTTCAAAGGTCATCAATTTAATAATCCATGAACGAGAATTTGCAGGTATATGCTATAATTCTTGGAGATTCTGGGTACAGAAAAACACCTTACAAAAATCCTCAAACATAAGCAGAAAAAAATACAATGAATTAATATTCAACCGATATTAGAGCGATGCTTTGGCCAAGCAGATCTGCCTAAATATTAGAACGACTCATTTCCTGACGATCTTCAAGCTTCTCAATTGCCAGATATAGAAGAAAGACAACAAGAAAAACCACTAAATAAAGACCAAGACGGTGATAACAACTCAAGCGAAATAAACCTTCATAGACGAGGGCATCAGCGCAGAAATGAAATAGCTTTAGCAATGTTTTCAAAATAATAACTCTAATTTTTACTTTATTAGATTATTTTTAATTAGTTATCGTACAGTTAAAATTAACTTTAAACTTCTATTTCATTTAAAAAATTGTATGTACAAATCAAACAAAAAGCATCATTTTCATTTAGAAAATTGGCTTGGCACTATAACTAATGAGTTCTCAATACGAAGGCTGACCATCTGTGATTGGCCTTAAACAGTGAAAGTTATTGTTTAGCAGCTTCTTCTTTTTGGATTTGAAGCTGAATTAACTTCAATTGTTGCAAGAGAACGTAGCGCTGAAGCTCAGGTGTACTCATTTGCCTCGTTTCTTCGGTTTCACCAAGCAGGACTTTCTTTGCCTTTTTGGGAGGTGGTGGTTGCGGCAGTGGTTCCTTTTGAGTGAAGAAATCCATTGGTGTATTTGTAACCGGCACAACCGGGCTTGAATATCCAACGGTTGCTGCTCCTTAACAAGTATAGGCAATACAGGTCGAATTTAGTAATCAAGCAATGCATTTATAAAATTTTTGGATTGGATTTATAAAGCATTATAATAGGAGGTACAATTACAAACTTAATGGCAAAGTATGAAACAGGTACTAAAAAATTGGACGCGCTGTTAATAAAATATTATAGGGAATAATTAAAAAATAAGACAATTTTCTTGCGAAACTTTTTAACATATCAAAACTATTTTATTGGAGCTACCCGGCATAGATGAATTATAAAATCAAATTTATCTTCAAGGGCATTATTTGCCTTTTTTTCATTTTTAACTTCTGTGCTATAATTTGGTATAAAATTAAATCCGTCAACAGCACTTTAGTTTATGGCTTTTTTCTCCAAAAATAAATAAAATTAAATACCTCTATAATATAAATAAATAATTATTAAATTATCTAATTGTGATTTTGATCAACATTTTATTTGTCTTTTACATAGCTATCTCAAAGACATTGATTTTTTTTAAGTGACAAGTCTAAACTAAAACTCCAATGAAATAAATAAATTGGTCTTATTTCGTCTTCTAAAGCGAAACACAGGAAAATCAAGAATTCGGTCTGATGTCACATAGGAAGTATTGATGTTTGATTTTTTTCACCGTTTAGCCTTTTCAGCATTATTAACTGTCAAACTGTAGATAACTCATAATAAAAATCAATTTGATAGCATACGCGCAACAGCTCGTGGATAACCAAGGCGTAGTGACTTAGACACTAGGTACTCCAGTCTCCACCAATGATATCATTATCTTTCGATTTTGAAACGGTTAAAAAAAGGAAATTAGTGTCATTTTGATACCAAAACAATACTTATTAACAAAAATCATATTGTTGTCAAAAACATATATCATTTACCTACTTTTTATTGAAATCAATTATTTTGTATTTCAATTGTTTTGATAATTTATATATTTTATTTGAAAAAAGCTGAATATCAACTGTTCAGTATGAATAAAACAGTTTTAAGGATAGAATTTATTTAAATATATTGATTTGACAAACTTGATTTAATAAGCCTGTTTCACAATTAAGACAGTTTTAATTTTTGGCAATTGTGATTCGCTAAACAAAACTTTATAATTTTTAATTACAGAAATTAAGTTTTTCTGTGATTGGCCTTTGACCCCAATGGAATTGCTTACGAAAATACATGTATTACAAAAACAACACAAGATCCTACTTTAGGTTTGTTCTTTGAGCCCTGAAGTCAACCTGGGGTCGCCCGAAAATTATATCTATCAAACCTATTGATTTTAAGTACATATTTGTGAGTGCTTTTAATAATTAAAAATTTAAAACTTATTGTGGTATACCTATCAACTGGTTGGCTATCCCCATTAGACAATGGGCCTTGTGAATAAAAAAAAAGCTAAAGCTAAAACTTGGATTTTTAAGTAAAAGCTAGATTTTTGGTGAATAAAAATGAGCTTAAGCTAGCTAGTTAAAGATGTTTTCTAGTCATAGCTATTTTAAAATAGCCAACGCTAAATTCATTTAGTTTTAACTTGTTTTCCCAGCCTAAGCTTCAATTTGTGTGTATTAAAATAGCTTTAACTAGAATATTAAAGTTAAAGCTACAAAAATTTCAAGATTTTTTCTCCCTGTCTAGAAACCTTTGACTAGGTCTTATTCTGTATTCTCTTTAGTTATAGTGCGATTATGGTAATAAAACTAAAATTTTAGAAGAAACGGAAGTAAGTGATGAGGATTTTTAAAGTTTATTTAGATTTTCAAAAGAAATGTGCAGTGGTGATTACCTTATAGAGGACTCAACGGAGCGTAGAGGTGCACTGACCTCTGAGCAGAGAATACAGATATTTTTAAGATATCTAAGTGAACATGGATTTCAGTATGGTGCAGTAGGACAAGATCTTGGAGTTGAACGCTCTTCTGTATTCAAGACTGTTAAGCACGTAGTTGTCGTTGACAGTTGCAGCATGAATTAAATGCTAGACATTGTAGGTATATATATAAGCCATTAAAAGGTAGAATTACAAAGTTAATGGAGAATTATGAAGCAGCTACTTAAAAATTGTGCGAGCTGTTAATTAAATTAATGTTAGAGAGTAACTCAAAAATAAGACAATTTTCTTTATACTTTTTAAAATATCAAAACTGTTTTATTGGAGCTATCCGACCTATGTACAAATTTGAAACCAATTAGTCCACAGTGAACGTATAGACGCAGAGACTGACGGACGATATGATAGAAACATTCTTAACCCAAAATCAAAACTTGCCTATAATACAGATAGTGGAAAAACAAAATCCAAAGCAACCTTCCTTTTGGTCTATATACTATGAACAGTTCTAGCTAAAGCTACCTAGTCGAAACATGTGAATAAAAAACAAACTGCTTAAATTGCGAAGCTTAAACTAGAATTTTCTAGCACAATTGCTATTTAGCGTTATCATTTTTTTATTCACATAAAACAAAGCTTAAGCTAGAACTGTCTAGCTATTTGATACTAAACCTTCTTGAACTTGGCATTCTTTAAGATCTCACTACTTTTCACGGCTGTGTTGTTAAATAAACAGATTTTTTTATAGAAGAACTTGGCTGTTTTTTTAACATTTATGTTTTTGTTGATGATCTCACTCCTTTTTGCAAAGATATTTATTTGTTGTCAGGTAAAAACCCCGTAAGATACCTACTAATATCATTCTACAACAATCGTTAATGTATCTAACTTATTGTATCTAACTGATAAAAATTCTGTGAAAGTGGGCAGATACCATGCCCCCTAAATGGAAAACATCAAGTATTCTATTTTTTTCTTTGTATGCACTTTAAGCCCTACCGCTATACCTAATTTCATCATTCTACAGCAATCAGAAGTATTCCATTTGATTTGCCGCAGTTTTAAGAAAGAAGGCGGATACCACGCCCCCTGAATGGAAAACCTCAAATGTTAATTTTTTTTCTTTTGAAGCCCTACAACTCTACCAACTTTCATCATTCTACAGCAATCGGAAGTGTTCCATATAATTGATAACAATTCTGGGAAGCGGATAGCACGCCCCCTGAATGGAAAACCACAAATTTTCGATTTTTTCCTTTGTATGCACCACAAAACCTACCGCTGCGCGAAATAACAAGATTCTGCGGTGTCAGGAAGTGCTCCATAATTTTGATGATCTGTCAGTGAGTGAGTCAGTCAGTTGCAGTTTTCGCGATTTTTGACGTCTTATATCTTGGGAACCACTTGCGCTAAGGAGTTGAAATTTGGTGTGGTGCTTGTGCTTGGCTAGCCTACCAAATATTTCGAATTTGAAGTTCCTGACTTTATTGGTACTGAAGTTAGACGGGGGTCGAAAATTGTGCTATCGTGCCCTTTGATCAAAAGACAATGCTGTGATTTTTTCTATTATACATAAACTTATGGCAATATTTATTTAAATATTGAAGTTCACTTGAACTGATTTTACCATTAGACATGTTTAAGCGGAGGCATACCTACTAACAAATAACAATGTGAAAAAATCAACAGAATTTCAAAAAAAAGTAACGCCGAGTAGAGAAAGAGGGCGAAACGTCAGGGGAATAGACAAAATTATTGCGTTCATGCTATGTTCTTACTTCTTACTGGTCTGAGGAAACAGAATACGAAGAAGATGATAAAACGGACACCAAAAAAAGGAGAAGTGTTCGTAGGCAGGGATGGCCACTACATTTTTCAAATTTGCTACGTAGTTTATGTAGTTAAACGTAGTTAACCCTTAACTGATGTGGTGGGTCCAGTGGACCTATGTTCAATCTTTGAAAGTGTGTAAAAAACGCCGCAGTGCCCGCCGCTCCCCCCGCTTCTAGGTACCTTCCTACAGTAAGCTGAAGAGTACACAGTGATAAGGATTCATTTTACACGCCGCTCCTAAGGTAATTTTCAGCATACGCATGGGTCCCCTGGACCCACGTCTATAGATACGTGATTAATTTTTATTTGTTACAAATTTAGTTTTATTGCTTTAATTCAAATATCTTTAACGACAAATCAAATGTGTGTTTGAGAATTAAGAGGGCATGTTGGAGCAATGGTTGAATGCTCAATTGTTTGGTTTGTGAACGAAATTAGCAGATATTCAAGAAATACAATGAAGATGCTTTTTTGCATTAATTGTACTGAGCCACTGTGTAATTTTTTGATCAATGTCAGAATTGTTCAAAAAGAAGATTTTAAGTGTTTGTTTTAATAATTCTAAAAAGGAAGCATTAAAAAGGAAGAAATATATTTTGTTTGATTTAAATTATTTTTTTTTTTATTTTATATTATTTTTTTTACATGACATGTTTTTAAGTAAATTAAATTGCGACTCATTGGTAAACTTTCAAATTTGCAGTAAAATGAAATTTCCCAAGGTTGTTTTCTCTTTAAATTATCTTTGCCATTAAACAATGAATAAGTTTAGTAAAAAAATATGTATGAAATAATTTATAAATTCGCTGTTATTAACATTTTAAATTTGCTGGGTCCAGTGGACCCACATCTATAGATACGATACTAAATTTTACCATTTTAGTTAAGGGTTAAATGTAGTTAATGAAACAAATTGTAGCAAACTTATGTCGTTTTCCATTGGACGTTTTGAAGCGTCCAGAATCAAAAAGAACTCTTCTGAAACCATTCCATTGGCAAAAAAAACGGTCAACCGACGCTTCCCAGAAGAAAATTTGACTTCTCGATTTGAAGTCAGAATCCACTCAAGAAGCACTAATAGATTTAAGCTATAACTTCAAAACAAACTCACTCAAATGTCAAAAGTAAACATCGGACTCTGTGTGATTGTATGCCTGTTCGATACATGAAATGTTCACGATGATTCACCAATACAATGAAATAATTTCTAAGTTGAGTAGAAGAATGCTAACTTTGTTCCATTGGATTTCAGAATGAGTTAATCCCTGAGTGAAACCAATGGAAAATGACATTAGTTTCAAATATCAAATGATCTGTCAGTTGTAACTTTGAAGCTTGAATTTTAAATTAAAATGTTAAAATTTTTATTGAAATTTTATTATTTCTGTAAATTTAATTTGTATGTATATGAAAACGTAACAATTTGTAGAAAATTAGACGTGTAGTTTATTAAATTAACTACGCGTAGTTAATAGGCGTGTTCCTTTGGGGTGCAGCATCTACTGCCAAGTACTTCTGGCTCCTTTCAACTACTTCTACTCTATGGTCAAAGTAGTTCGAAGCACTTCAATAATGTAGTAACGAAATGAATCCACGCAAGAAAGCGACAGCTTCAGTGGAAGAAAATACTTACAAAATTATTGTTGTTGATGTTTTCTATAATTTAAAATAAAATAAAAATACAAACAACAAAGCTTTCGTCTACATTAAGGTTAGATTTTTCTTTTGGCAAAAATTAAAGCGTTCCATTCATCATCTACTGCGAAGTACTAAAAAGTACTTTGCAAGGCCCAAAGGAACACACCTAATGATGTAGAAAATGTAGTGTAGTTAATTCGGCCAACACTGTTCGTAGGCTTTCCAGATTTGTATGTGAAGAAGAACAAATTTAAAAAAGAATTTATTCAAAGTTTTAAAATACATAAATGCTTTTTTCATTTCTATAATGTACCTCAACTATGCTGGAATAACATATCGGGTAAATTTCAATTCTTTGAGCGCTATTCACCATGTTTTTGTGCATTCATTGACATTGTGAAGTGCGCTTTGTAATTTTATTTTAGCTTCGTTGATCGTTTTGCCCACTGCTAGCATTGCAGTGTCATCAGCACACGTGGCTACAATAGTGCCTTCTGTTTAAGGAACATATCGAGTGTAAATAAAAGGTACAAAATTGGACCTAGAACACTACCTTGTGGTACCCCCGCCACTATTTCTTTGAATTCAAAGTACTCATTTCCATGTCTCACACGAATGATTCTATTCTCCATATATTCTTTAAAAATCGTGAAAAGTCCATCAGGCAAAACTTGTCTCAATTTAAATTAGAGGCCTTCGTGCCAGACCTTGTCAAAGGCTTTGCATGTCTAAGAAGACTGCAAGCAAATTTTCTTCTTTTTAAAAAGCTTTCTCGATGACGTCAGTGATTCTATGCACTTGGTCAATATTATTGTCGAGTGCTTACTTCTAAAACTGAACTGATGTTCAGGTATTGGTTGCAGGCGCATTATTAATATTCTCTCGAAACTTTTCGAAGCTACAGGAAGAAGCGAAATTGTTTCAGAACCAGACTTTTGCCGATACGAAACTTAAATATTTCAGTTCAACTTACACACGCGAATGTTTCACTTTTTTCGCAGCGTAAACTGTCACATAAGATCTTAAGTTTGAATTTTAGATATTTGAGTTTCATTTCAGAAAATGGGCGTGTGGTATGATTGGTATGAGATTTGTTTTTTGAAAGAATTGCCAGGTTGATACTTTAACAATATGTATTTTCTTTGTGTTTCCAATTTATAATAAATACTACCTTTATACATTTTATTTTGATCAGAAAATAAAAAGAGATTGAGAGTGCTTTTGACTTCTAAAGGAGAAATTTTGATCATGTTCCCCTTCTCCTCAGTGGAGCTGAACTGGCTAAATCATCCAACGAAATATTTTAATTAATTTGTTTTAAATAAGAATGACGTGTGATAGTGTACTGTGTACTCTGGATTTGATATTAAAAAACTACAATTAAATTTCTATAAATATTCAGTAATCCATTAAACAAAATACAAAAGGACAAGTCTAGAATGCATTAAATTCCTGCCTATTTTTTGTTCAGACATTTTATTTACATAGTCAACTCATATGTCAAACGGATACTTTTTTGAAAGAATTTTGAAATTTCATATAGTTATTCATCCAAAATAGGATTTTGGAAGTACTGTGTTTTACGTGACCAATATTTTTTTGAAAAAGATACATGCACACAAAAACTCACCTATTTTTAAACTGAAATGGTTCCTACTATAATTTATGATAAAATTGTAAAACATAGTTTTATCAATACTATAAGGGGAAAATGTATCAGTTAATTAAACAATTGATTTTTGTTATAGCAGTTCTGAATACTTGATAAATATTAGGCCCAGAGAAAAAAAATCCACCTCAAAATAACTGGAAGTTCTGGGTACTTTTATAGGTAGTATTTATTGGATTCTTTAAACCGAAATTCTTACAGTCGTGTCGGTTCTTATAGGGAATCCACTGTTTGCTTTCCATATATAAAGTCAAAAATCTACCTCAAAAATGTTCGAGTTGAAATACGAAATAAATCCTGCGCATTACCGTTCACCCACAAAAAAAAAAATATAAACACATGCAATCTTAGGTACACGGACAATCGGGGTTGGCCGGAATCTACATGGAAAACTAAGCTCTGTTATGTTTTGTACTTAAAAAGCAGACAACAATTGGGCGGAGCTGGTGAATATTATCCCCTTGTATAACGATTTCAACGCCCAGTTTGCCTCCACCACTATATAGCTTCATCAACTTTTCCGCAAAAGTTCCGGTTATGCTGGATGTATACAAGAATATTTACATATACACATTGGATAGTGTTGTCCTCCATCTCATTTTATGGATTACATGAAAGCTTTTACCAAAACCAAACCAAGTACCTAGGCCAAAAGGTATAGTGTAGGTACACTGTGTTGAAGAAATATGAAAAAAGCTTCATATTTTTTTTTTTATTAAAGTATCTATCTATAGAATATAGCACTTGGCAAAGAAATTTCGCTTGAAGTTAACAAGTGCATTCTACATGCCACCGGATACAGACACCTACATACGATACGACATCGACAGTGCAAAGAGTTGCCTTGTAGCGTGGGGACTTTAACTTTATTCAACAAGGGGTATTTGATGGTAGAGAATCGGCGCCCTCCTTTAGTAGTTACTATTAATTCTTTCGCGATGGTCGGATATTCGTTGTGCGTCGGAATTCTCTTTTAATAGTGTGTTTAATTTTTGAAGAATAAATAAATAAAAAACAAATCCCCTCAAAAAAGTTACTATCATTTTTATTAAAAAAATATAAATTTAAAAATAAAATAAATCTCCAAATATTGAAATAGTTCATTTTTTTGTTTGCACATTCAATAACCTGCCCAATACTTTAATAGTGAAGTGTTATCATAACGGAAAAAAAAAAATTAAAAATCATATAATAAGTGAGTGAAAAAAAAGGATACTTGAATGCATAACTCGGTTGCTCTCGATCTCACGATCGTTAGCTGAAGAAATTTGTCAATAAATTAGTTCCAAATGAAAATGGAAGATCCGAACCTAGCTGAGCAATACGTACAAGAATTTGTCCTCGATCATTTAGAGGACACAACGTCTGGGGCGATTGGAGTTAAACGTGAGGACCAAAGTCCTCCGACCGCAGCCAAAATCACTTGGAATACGGTTCAAGAAGAAGAAGAAGATACACCCATTCCAAAAATGAGAGCCTTTGCAAGTGGGCTACCTGTCGCTGGTCATGTTTGGCACCATGAAGATCGTAGATTTCAAGCCCTTTCTCCGCCTCCAGAATTATACACACATGGGCCCATCGCAAGTCAAGCAATTGTTGTAAGTGCGGCCGTACCCGGAGTACCATCTACCCCACCTGAGACACCGCCAATAATTGGTTCGCCTTCCGGCAGTACCTGTGCTCAAGGATATCCTCCAAATCACTATGTACATAGACCCCCAACAACGACGGGCTTGGCACAAGAAATGATGTGGCTTCCTCAGTCAATGCGAACCGAACCACAACCTCTTGATCTGCGACCGCTTAATTGTTCTCTTCAGGAAGAAGAATGGGAACGACAACGGGAATATATGCATGTGACGTCGGTATCGAATCACGGACATATTATTCCAACGCACCATTTCCAGCAGCTTGAACATCTAACACCGATCAATATGCACACCCCCTATCATAGCAGCACAACCCAACACAACCGACCAATGTCGGTTAGTTCGACGAGATCATCAACAGCTACCCCAAGAACTTGCTCCGGCCAATATAGTACATCAAGCAATGCCGGTGGCGATGAATATATCAATGACGATTTACTTACCACACTTACAGTACGTGAACTCAATAAACGACTGCATGGATGTCCTCGTGAAGAAGTTGTCAGACTGAAACAAAAACGCAGAACCCTTAAAAACCGTGGATATGCACAAAACTGCCGATCTAAAAGGCTACAGCAACGTCATGAGCTTGAAAAAATGAATCGACAGCTAGCCAATGAATTACAGAGACTTAAATCTGAACTATCGCGTGTGTGTCAAGAAAGAGATCAATTAAAACAGCGATTGCAGGTACGCCAACCAGCACAGACCGCTGGCCTACAACAGGATCTCCATTCCGACGGCCAAAGCTCACCAGAATTCTACCTCTGACGTCAAATTGGTGGTCCTAATCATCAATGGTCTAGATATCAGCAGCAGCAGCAGCAACTGTAGCGGACAACTTGAACGAAAAGAAGGGTGTTATGTTAAGTAATCTCATAAATTGTCTTATAGAGCAACTTTTTCAAAAAAAAAAAAAAAAAATTTAAATTAATTATTTTTTTTCCTATAAAATCGGGACAATAAATTAATTGTAGAGATATTGACAAAAAAAAAACAACGTATACAACGACTTTGCTACACGTAACTAAAGTCACTTTTTTATTTCTTTTAAAAAGGAAAGGAACTTAAAAATTATTATAAAACAATTTTAAAGTCTCAGTTTGGATGTAAGTTTAATTGTTTTTTTTTATTGAAAATCTAAATAATTAAAGATTAAATAAATAGTTAAGGCTGCAACAAGATAATCAATGTCAATCGTTATCAAATAATAAATACACATTGTATCAATTCAAATCACACGCTTCATTTGTTGATTAGTTTTAGTATTATATTATACACATAATATATATATGTAGATTTGTATTTGCAAGTCCCTCAGATAACATGAACTTGAACAGGTCTTCTAATATTATTATTATTATTATTTTTATTTTAAAAATATAGGAACACGCAAATCTGAATATATTTTTGTTGAAGATTGCACATGAATTCCATATATATTATACCTATTTTATTTTGTAATTAATAAAAAAAATCCTTTGAGTTTTAAACTTTTTGATAACAGTATGGTTGTGTTTACATTTTATAATATTATGTCCATTAAAAAATTTATGTAAAGTATTAAAACTTTAATTTAAAAGTTGAGTTGTGTCAACAAACAAAACTGTGTTTTTTCAACGCAGAAAATCTTTAACCTATAAGAATCGATTGTAAAATATAATATAGTACAGAGGGATTAATTCCGTAGAACACACTATAAGACTTGTGAAAATGTGTAAATACCTATGTGAATTACGAGTATATAAACAATATTATTGATTATAGACACTATTATCAACTGTTAAGTTAAAATAAAACATATTATATTAAATCTATATTGTTTTAGTTTTTCTCATCGGTGAATCCTAAAAACTATGGTTCTATTAAATTTTTTCTTAATTTTTCAGGTCTTTATTTAATTTCAGTGATTTCGTCGGTATAAACGTCTGTAAAATATAATTGAAGAAAGAGGTAATAAATATTAAGGGCTAAGCAAACAATTTTGTACTTTAAACAATTGATTTGCATTAGGGTCAATGTAGGTATAACCAAGGTGGTTTAAAAAAAAAAACAGTTTAAATAGTTTCAGACAAGTAAAAAAGACCATCTATTAGTCGCTATTCGGTTATAAAATCCCAAAGTACAACTAGATAATGAACATGTGTTTTACCGTATACAAAGTGTTTATGGAAAAATATAACCGCAATGAGGCAAGGCATAAAAATTAGTATTATAAGAGCTCACTTTTTTTTCGGACTTTTGAACTTGTTTGTAAAAAAAAAAAAATTTTCAAACACCCTGTAGTGTAGATATCCATTATTTTTTAGATTTAAATGTAGGGCTGATTTAAAGAAACCACGGCTAATATATAATAATGTGGTTATCTGATGTACGTGGGTATATGTTCATACATAGATCCGCAATTTAAAATAAACAATTTCAATTTTGTTTTCTATTTTTTTTTGCTTTGATCTTACATAACTTACTTGATTTACATAACTGACGATTATGTAAATAAGTACTTAGGGAATGAGACAATATAATTTTAATTTTAAATTTTCTAATTGCCATATTATTCACTCCATTTATCCAGTTTAAAACTTAAATCCGGATGTATATTTACAATCAATGTATAATAACTTACATACATCCAGATTTAAGTTTTAAACTGGATTAATAGAGTGAATAATATGGTAGTGACTAGTGTTTTATTGAACCGAGAAATAATTTAATCTTGTGAAACTTCAGATTATTGGAAAATTTTTGAATTTAAAAACATAATGTTATTTACAGTAAATTTACCCGTCACACGGGTTGACAAACCAAAGTTACGTATGAAATTTAAAAAAGAAAATATAGATAAATAATAATACATTTATTTTACATCCCTTAAAAAGTGCCTTTCTGGTAATTTAAAATAAAACGGAATTTGACAGACAAAATATAAACAAAATGATATTTTCAATTTGTTTTGACAGAAATTGTAGCATTTTAAATGCTATTTTTCTACACCTAGCAGAAATTTGTAGAGTCGTAACTGTGTTTTTTTTGTATTCAAGTTTTTAAGAAAGCTTAAAACGGAGCTGCTATACTCGTTGCAGAAAAATAGCATTTAAAAAGTTAACATTTTTGGCAAAAGAAATTAAAATTGAAATATTTTTTTTATATTTTGTCTGCCTATTTCCGTTTTATTTTAAATGATCGGAAATGCACTTTTTAAACTAAACAAAATTCGTCCATTAAAGCTACAAAATCCATTGCGCTACAAATTAACATTTAAAAAGCTAAAATTTTTGACACCAAGAGAATTATTGTTTTGGTTTTTTCGTTCGCTAACTTCAGACTTATTTTGGCGGAAACTTGAATATAAAATAAACTACTTGAGCACTTCAAAAGCTACAAAATTGGGTGGCAATCCAATTTAAAAAATTGTATTATTTTAGATTTCGTCCGCTAACTTTAGACTTATTTTGGCGGAAACTTTAATAACTAAGAAACTATTTCACCAAAAAGTGTCCGCCAAAGTAAGGGGCGTATTAAATTTTCTTCATTCGCACTAATAAATAGTGTTGCGATTCAAAAATAAAACATTAATTTGGTACGTACGTGTTTTAAAATAAATACAAATTTTTAAAATGGAGTACTTATACATATATATATTTTTTTTTAATATACGACTGCGTTTTTTTCGTATGGCAAAAAATGGCACGATTTAAAAAAAAAAATTTGTTTTTGGGCGGCAACGCTGATCCTAGCTGTAAACAAACTGGCCCTAAGGACTCTACTCGATCGGTGTTAAAAATTGTTTTTTTTTTTATATTTTACTTGATAAGTTGGGGATTATTGGGGATGTTTAGAGATTTGTACATTTTAGTTGAAATAAAATATTTATTGGGTTTTTTGTCAGTCGGGTGCTTTTATCCATGGGGATTATGTATTTTTGGATTGCACTTTTTTTGAGATCTCGTCCGTTTGAGGTTTTGGTTTTTGAAGATGTATGTATATGGTTCCCAACTTGTTTAATCACCTGTCTAAACTGAGAGTTAGGGACGGCCATTTTTGTTCAAATGAAATAGTTCCATACCCATAGGGCCCTACCAATAACAAAATTTAGAGACTTAAATATTTAAGTAAAATGGACCATAATGGTATTTACAATATATAACAAACCACCCATGGTATATCGTCGCTGTAGGTCGAATACCTTGTAACCCAGAAAAGTAAATTTTTCAGGAGAAACAAAAAACTGATATAAAAGTATTGAGGACCAATAACGATGTATTGCTATTTATGCGTTTAGCTTTGAAACTGTCGTTCTTAGGCTAACAAGGTATTTTTCATTAGATCCGGAAAGTTGTTTATAATAAAAGTGCATTATTTCCTAAAAAGTGAACTTTTCTGGGTTACGAGGTATTCGATCTACAGCGACGAATATGACTTATAAAAATGTAAGTAGACCCTAAATAATTAATATTACATGTAATACGGGCTCTTAAATATGAAAGATGTGATATATGGTTAATTACTTATAGTCCACGCCATTATGGTTAATTTTACTTGAATATTTAAGTCGTCTTTAAATTTGGTTATTGATAAGGCCCATAGGGTTTCAATATTTCTCTTTGGCAGACATTGCCTTGGACGGATACGAATGCGCGTATAAATGGAAGAATAGTTTCTCTTTATAGTCGGGCGCAGTCTACAGAGAACAATAAATTGCTCTTTGTTATGGAAAAAGACATACAATTCCTGTTGTTAGTGAAATACAGAGATTATAGCAATCTACTATTGAACACTTCTATTGAAATTTAAAAAAAAATTCCGGCCAAACTACATGAAAATGAGGCTGTCCCAATTTTACTTGATTAAGCATTATTATAATAATGATGACATGATGACATGATGTTTTTTATTTTTGGTGATTTTCCAAAAAAAATCGATTTTTAAAGAAAAAATTAAATAATTCTAAATTTAAATCCACTGACAGATTCGACTACCAAGTCGTTGTCGTATTTTTATCAAAAAAATCCCATAAATTTGGCCCTCTCCAGTGATGATTGGATTATTTAAAATAAACGGATCTTCGGATACACGGACACACGGACGCACGGATGCACGGATACACGAAATACACGGATTCAAATCCGGATATTATAAGAACACGTGTATCCGTGTTTTTAATTATCCGTGTAATAGGGAGCTCTAGTATAAACGCGTAAAAATTCATGTGAATTCAAGTTTTCGGTGGAATCGAATATCAAAATAGGTGGTCTGTTTGTTTTGCGTTCAAAATTTTGTTTGTGTGTTTGTATCGAGTTATCCTTCATAACATATTGTAAAAGATTGTAAAAAAGAAGTACGAATACTTAGTAAATTTATTTATTACGATAAATGTTGAGTATTATGATATGATATATATGATATGAATGAGCCATAAACTAATAAATGATAGATACAAAATTGATCATTGTTTAAAACTTATGGGTTTTAAACAATTTTAATTTTAAAACACAACGACAGAATATTCGTACTATATTCATATAATAAATTTAATTGAGATAGGTATTATTTATTGTTAGTCATTTTGTTTTATTTGGTATATTTTTCAGCCACCACTAAATTATGTTCAGCTAATTGCGATGAAGGGTTTGACTTTATCATCCAAATTCTTTCATTTATTTAGCAAATTAAAATACTATAAAAGTTTAATACCTCATCGGAATACAAACACATGAGTATGAAACCATTTTGCCGCCTTTAATAGCTCCAATACTTTTCAATGTTTACCTGTAGTTTAGATATACAAAATTCTGACACAGCAAAATAACACCCATTCATATTTGATATTTAAAAATGTTTCAGAATGTGTGCTAGAAGCCGATAGTACAATCTCTATCTCTCTACTAAATGTTTACAAAAATAAACTAAATGGATCCGATTAAAAGGAACATCAACATAAACAAAGTTAAAAAAATCGACTACTGTTGGTGGCCTCACTTCCAGTCATTGTGATCTTTCTTCTTTATATATAATGACCAGATCTGAATGATAATATGAATTCGCGTGGGTCTCTGCAATACCAAGTCAAGTCGTCGTTGTCATGTCGTCACTCTATTAGACGGTGGATTTTTTAATGTTTGTTTATTCAGTCTTAAAGGGTAATAATATTACCGCACTAATATTATCACTTCGATAAATAAAAATATTAAGAAGATTATTTCAACAGACATAAGCATAATATTTAAAAGTTTGTTGGGAAATTAACTGAATTTTACAGGAAGTATCATCTTTCAAAAATTCTCATTTGAAATTTAAGACTTAATAAGAAGTAAGAGACATAAGACTTCAGCAGTACATACAATTCAAGAGTGAACTTCTCAGAATTTATTTGAAAGCTTGCAAATTCGTTCAACCACCTGTGAAGTGAAGCCATGGGCTTGGTAAATTTTTTTTGTTTTTATTTCAATGGCATTGTATTTGGATGGGTGCGATGGTGTGCTAACTTTTGTTTTGTAAGTTAATTATGACAATAGGAAGTTATACGGAGTAAACAGTTATACAAACATTAATATAGCTGTAAAAGTGATACAGAGTGATCAAATACAAGGAAATATTGGTAAGTGTATATTTATATTTATTCGAAATTAATATTTCGATAAAAACTATAGTAAAATAAAAAGTATTGTAAAAAAATTACTCTGCTCATTTGAGTTCCATTCAATTTTCCTAAAAGTTGGTGTTTTTTGGGTGTTATCGAATGTTGTTGTGATAAACAGTAGGCAACTTGTAGGTATATACAGTCAAACATCTCTATAACGAACCTTCAAGGGAACAAAAAATTGCTTCGTTATAAAGAAGTTATATACAAAATTCGTAATATAGAAAATGTAATTTTTTTAACACTGCAAGAGGTATATTTTAAAAATATGGTAAAAAAAACTAATTTTAAAGATATGTGTCTTTTTATTTTTTAATTAAAAACATCAATTTTCGATTGCAATTGAGTTTTATTTATTGTTTTATTATAAAAATCTTCCTATTCTCTCAAACTCGACGTAAAAGTTCTACTACATATGCACACTTTTTATACACCCGCACATAAATAATAATTTCAATTTAAGGTTCCCCACACCAACACGAATTTTCGGTGGCGGTGACGAAAACAACAATAAAAACACGTGTTGTCAATGAAAACAACACGTTGTTATTATTGTTTTCGTCGTCGCCACCGAAAATTCGCGTTGTTGTGGGGGAACCTTTAAGAAAATTCTTCACTTTTAAAATTAGGAACAAAAATCGTAGTAGGCTTTGATTTAAAATTTTAAAATAATTGACATTTCGAAAATTCTTGCATGGGGAATTCCCTTTTAAAATAAGAAACAAAAATCTTAGTCGGCTTTTATTTCAAATTTGAAAATTGAGATTTCGTTATAAAGAAACAATTTTGCTTTCTGACCAAAAAAATAATTTCCTTATAAAGAGAATTTCGCTATAGAGAATTTCGTTATAAAGAACCTAATTCATATGAGAAATTTATTAAGGGGAAGGGGAATAAAATGAAATTCACTATAGAGAGAATTACGTTATAAAGAAGTTCGTTATAAAGAAGTTTGACTGTATGTATGTTTATAAGTTTAGACATTTTTAGTCTTTTTATAAACGAATACTCAAAGATGCGAAGAATTTTCTTCCCGATTAACACAAGTTTCAAACAATCATCACTTCTAAATATAAGTAGGTATATAATAAGAACCTGAAATTTATTAAAGTAGATAAGGTACCTATGTACATGTACAATGTACATACCTACTTACTTTCTTCACAAAATAAAATTAGATGTAATAAATATAAAGCATAAAATTTTAAGAAAACTATCACCCCTATTATGGTTCTCAATTATCAATACGATATTTGATGTTTATCAACAAAATTAATTAATCGGTATTATGTTGTCAAAAATCAAAATTTTTGATGAAGTGAACACTTTTTGATCAATTGTGAATGAATCAATTGACAATCTTGGTATTATCGTTGTCAAAATTATTGTTTTTTATCAAATTTTAAGTCAATTACAAATTCGACGTTGATAAATTATTTTGCTGGGATCGTAAGCTCAAAATTGAATAATTAATCTTTATGTCACCAATCGAACCTTTTTCCTGGTGAATATGATATTGAAGAAGAAAATACGTTGGTGCAAGCCAACATCCGAAGCAAATTACGCGATGTTTTGAAAGAAGTTTTTATTAGTTTTGGAAAGAAGAGAATTTTGAGAATATTCTAGGAGTTTCAGGCTGTGTATATACAACGCTTTTCTTTTACTGTTTCCCCCTTTGGAACTTTTTGTTGTAACCACAGATTCTTGTAAGGCGCTTTCATGGCTCCGGGATCTTAGCACCTCTTATATGGGATATTCGCAAAAAAGTATGTCATCTTAAAGGTCACTAATTGGTCACAAAAAGTCAGCTATTTTAAGAAATTGGTCAGGCTTGGAAAACTTGTAATCCAAGCTTGAACTTTTTCAAGGTCATTAGCGTTTTTGGCACCTCATTTATGGGATATTCGCAAGTATACAATTTGAAAGGCCACCGGATCGTGATAAAAGGTCAGCTAGTTTCAGTAATTGGTCAGGCTTAGGTTTTTTTTTATGAATTTAAAAAAAAAATTTCAAGGTCACAGTATAAGACTTTTAGCACCTCATTAGTGGAATTTATAAAAAACAAGTATGCAATTTAAAAGGTCAGTAAAAGGTCAGGCAGTTTCAGAAATTGGTCAGGTATATATTTTTTTTATAAGCTTTTTAATTTTTTTAAAGGTCATACAAGGTCACGTGTACCTTTAGCACCTCATTTATGGGATATTCGAATAAAAATTATATTATCATAAAAGGTCAGCAAATTTCAGAAATTGGTCAGCCTTGGATTTTTCTTTATTCATTTTTAAAGTTTTGTCCCAAGGTCACGTGTACCTTTAGCACCTCATTTACGGGATATTCGCAAAAAAAGTATACCATTTGAAAGGCCACCGGATCGTGATAAAAGGTCAGCTAGTTTCAGTAATTGGTCAGGCTTAGTTTTTTTTTTATGAATTTTAAAAAAAAATTTCAAGGTCACTAGTATAAGACTTTTAGCACCTCATTTGTGGAATTTCGCAAAAAAATGCATACAATCTGAAAGGTTATTTTATACTTATAAAAGGTCAGCTATATTCGGAAATTGGTCAGGCATAGATTTTTTTTTATGATTTTTTTAAAAAAAATTCCAATGTCAGTAGTATAAGACTTTTAGCACCTCATTTGTGGAATTTCGCAAAAAAATGCATACCACCTGAAAGGTTATGTTGTACTTATAAAAGGTCAGCTATATTCGGAAATTGGTCAGGCATAGATTTTTTTTAATGAATTTCCAAAAAAAAAATTTCAAGGTCACTAGTATAAGACTTTTAGCACCTCATTTGTGGAATTTCGCAAAAAAATTTATACCATCTGAAAGGTGATGTTGTACTTATAAAAGGTCAGCTATATTCGGAAATTGGTCAGGCATAGATTTTTTTTAATGAATTTCCAAAAAAAATTTCAAGGTCACTAGTATAAGACTTTTAGCACCTCATTTGTCGAATTTCGCAAAAAAATGTATACCATCTGAAAGGTGATGTTGTACTTATAAAAGGTCAGCTATATTCGGAAATTGGTCAGGCATAGATTTTATGACGATTGAGTTACCTTTCAGATAATATAATTTTTATTCGAATATCCCATAAATTAGGTGCTAAATGTACACGTGACCTTGTATGACCTTTACAAAAATTAAAAAGCTTATAAAAAAAAATCTATACCTGACCAATTTCTGAAACTGCCTGACCTTTTATAAGGATTAAGTAACCTTTCAGATGGTATATACTTTTTTCGAATATCCCACAAATGCTAAAAATCGCTATGACCTTGAAAAAAATTAAAAAAATTATTAAAAAAAATATATGCCTGACCAATTACTGAAACTACCTGACCTTTTATGACCTTTTACTTTTACTTTTACTTTCCACTAATGAGGTGCTAATAGTCTTATACTGTGACCTTGAAATTTTTTTTAAAAATTCATAAAAAAAAGCCTAACACCCCTATTACGGTTGTCAATCATCAATACGATATTTGATGTTTATCAACAAAATTAATGAATCGGTATTATCGTTGTCAAAAATCAAAATTTTTGATGAAGTGAACGCTTTTTGATCAATTGTGAATGAATCAATTGACAATCTTGGTATTATCGTTGTCAAAATTATTGTTTGTTATCAAAATTTAAGTCAATTACAAATTCGACGTTGATAAATTATTTTGCTGGGATCGTGTAAGCTCAAACTTTAATAGTTCATCTTTATGTCTTCAATCGAACTTTTTTCCTGGTGAATATGCATGTTGAAAAAGAAAATACTTTGGTGCAAACCAACATTCGAAGAAAATTACGCGATATTTTGAAAGAAGTTTTATTAGTTTTGGAAAGAAGTAGAATCCACCATGGAACTATACATTTTTTCGAGTCTGTTTTTCTTGTTTTTATCTTTAGGCTGTGTTTGTACAACATCGTTTTTCTTTTACTGTTTTCCTCTTTTGAAATTTTTATTGTACCACGGATTCATGTAGCATCTTCCTTTCATTTTCAACAATCGAATTTGGCTGTTCTAAGCCAAATTCGGTTCCTGATGGATCGATACAGGTACCACTTACGTCTGTCAGTAAGTAGTATAGCAGCGTTACAGGGAAAAGTGCATCGAAAATACAACTTTTCTGAAACTAGAATTAGTGAGGAAAACCACTTCAAATATCGCATCCCAGCGCCACTTAGACGTTTGTAATGTGTATATTCGCACTCAAGAGGGCTTTCAGATGCGACCAATTTCAAGATGTTACCCAAAATTCTAAAAACGTCAAAAATACGTATATTTTTGGTGATGCACGTCTGTAGGGGTTTTTATAAAATATAAAACAGATAATTTACTACTGAAATAACAGTACTCAGCTTTTGCACTTTATAAAACAATGAATCAAATTGAAATGTCAATAAAAATAGAAACTATTCAAAATAATTTTTTTCCTGGTTATTCACAATGGGTCAAAAATTTATCAATTGTTGTTCATAATACCGAGTTATCAATTGATTGACAAAAACTATCAATCATCAAATAATTGATCTTTGACAATCGTAATAGGGGTGTAAGTCTGACCAATTACTGAAACTAGCTGACCTTTTATCACGATCCGGTGGCCTTTTCAAATGATCTACTTTTTTTGCGAATATCCAATAAATGAGGTGCCAAAAATCGCTAATGACCTTGAAAAAGTTCAAGCTTGGATTACAAGTTTTCCAAGCCTGACCAATTTCTTAAAATAGCTGACCTTTTGTGACCAATTAGCGACATTTAAGATGGCATACTTTTTTTTGCGAATATCCCATACATGAGGTGCTAAGATCCCGGAGCCCGCTTTCATAGCTTTCATTGAAAACGATCATTGAACATTTTAATTGTTAATTTTGAGGCATTTAAAAAGTGAAGTCAGTGATTATTTTAATGCCAATAAAAAGCTGATGACTCAATTATTGTTTCTAGTTAAAAAAATATTGCATTTTGGTCGACTCCCTAACTATAAATATAGTTACAAGAGACGTCTAGGTGGCGGCCACTCAGACGTCTGTAATGCGCATATTGGCACTCAGGAGGGCTTACAGATGCGACCTATTTCAAGATGTTACCCAAAAGTCTAAAAACGCATTTTTGGCGATGCACGTCTGTTAGGGGTTTTATAAAAAATAAAGCAGATAATTTATTATTGAAATAACAGTATTCAGCTTTTGCAACTATGTATATAAAATAATGAATCAAATTGAAATGTCAATAAAAATAGAAACTATTCAAAATATTTTTTTCTTGGTTGTTCACAATGGGTCAAAAATTTATCAATTGTTGTTCATAATACCGAATAATCAATTGATTGACAAAAACTATCAATCGTCAAATAATTGATCTTTGATAATCGTAAATCGTAATAGGGGTGTATTACACAATTTAAAGCTTCATTTATAGGTAAATTTGTATGATTGTTTAAATAAAACTAATTATGCAATTTGCTGACCTAAGGGGCCTTACTTAAATATATACCTACTTTTTGGTCACTCATTTTTTGTTCTTCGGTCTTGGGAACAAATTTTAATAACTCAAAGACTAATGGGGGATCGATTATGTTCAAACATTTTTGGGTTTATTCAATGCCCATATGGTAGGTTTTAGTGGTATACAAAAAAATCCACGTGAAAGTAAATTTCATTAAAAATTTATTAAAGCAGTATTTTTTTAAATTCAGAGTATTATTATTGGGTATATTAAAATAAACAAAGATAATGGTAGCGAATCTATTTTCCAAATCAAAACCGATAGAGAGTATACTTTTTTGTAATAAATACAAGAAAGTTATAGATATGAAACAAAATTCCGGAAGATATAAAACTCAAGATAAAAACGTTTGAAACTCAAAAAATGAAAAATAGATGTTGGAAAAAAATCACCTAAAATCAGGGTGATGAGTTCCAGAAATAAGTTTAATATTTTTGAGAAGCAGATAAGAAATCAAAAGTCACGTGTTTGCCGAATTTTCGATTTAAGGCTCTCCCAAACCAACGCGAAATCGTAGCGAATCATTCACAATAACACAAAATATGACAAATACACAACGCTAAACAACAACAAAAATCTGTCGTCGGCGAATGTTTCGCGTTGGTTTGGGAGAGCCTTTAAGCTTTTTTCTTGGCTGGGTTAATTTTTGAACAGTATTTTTTTTTGGTTTTTGATTTTTTTTTCATTTTATATTCATTGATATGAAAACAACATCGACATAAAGAAGATTTTATTACCAGTACGATGGTACTATAATGTTTCCAAAAACGTTTCCCAAACTCCAAGCTGCCGAGTTTTTAACTTTTGATATTTTAAAATTTCTCTGTGTGTTAGAGAAAACAAGTCTTATATAAATTTGGGGATTGAAATTATAACCAAAATATGTGTAAGTGGGCTGATAGGTACAAGTTTGCTAAAAATATCGAGGGGAATCAGATGAAAAATAATGTCTAGTGCAGCAGAGGGTGTAGAGCGAAGTGCTCTGCTTGTGCACATGCAGGCAGTACGCTGAACCTTACTAAGTTTATCACAGTTTGTAGTTTTATCTAGAGCGGTCCACCATACTGCTACCCCATATGTTAGAAGCGGTCTTATTACCGAAGTGTGTAGCCAGTGAGTAATGCGGGGTTGAAGACCCCATTTATTCCCAATGGCTTTTTTGCAGGAGAAAAGAGCCACGGTGGCTTTTTTTACTCTTTCTTATATATTAGGTTTCCAGCTTAACTTCTTATCCAAAATAAGACCCAGATATTTTGCTTTTTCTGTGAATGTTAGTGGTATACCTTTGATAGAAGGGGGGTCTACGTGCGGAATTTTATATATACTGGAGAAGAGGACAAGATCAGTTTTGTGAGGGTTTACACCGAGCCCACACCGATCTGCCCAATGCGTTAGCATGTTTAGAGCGTTTTGTAGGAGTTCTTTCGGGGTGTTAAGATGCTTTCCAGATACTGCTATGGCAACATCGTCCGCATAGGCTATAACTCTGTAGCTCTCCGCTTCTAGGCACATTAGTAGCTCATTTACTACCAAGTTCCAGAGGAGAGGGGAAAGGACGCCACCTTGTGGCGTACCTCTGCTGACAGATCTTCTGGTAGAAAAGCCGCCCAGTTTTGAGTTGATAATCCTGCTTGTCAGCATATGATTAATCAGCTCACCAAGCGACCTATCCACCTTCAGAGATGACAGTGCTGATGAGATTGCCGATGTGTCGACATTGTTAAAAACACCTCCTATATCTAAGAAAGCCACCATTGTGTACTCCTTGTGATGGAGGGAGTATTTGACCTTTTTGTGTCAATATTATTAACTATTAGTGAGCTTCCTGGAAAATGAGTATCCATTAGCAAGTTGAGCGAATCTTCGCAAGAGTTGGTCCAGGAGCCGTCGGCATATTTCAAGCCGCTTGGCATAACTGGATTTTTGGAGAGGATGTCTTGATGCTTCGGAGGTTTCTTCTATGCTACCACAAGAGTTCCTCCAAGAATATCGTTTGGTCTTCCTCAGTTATTTTTTGTAATTCTTTAGGGATACCTTATAGGAATCCCAGTCTGACACTTCTCTAGTGTTTTTAGCTCGATTGAAAAGTTTTCTACAACCTTTCCTGAGTAGATTTAACCCAGAAGTCCACCAGTGTGGCTTCCTTTTACCCCTTATTTGAGAAGGAGGACAGGAGATGGCCAATGATTTATTGAGGGCTGATGTTAGATTGTTGACTTTGTTGTCAAGATCGTTAATGTTAGACGGAACATTCAAAAGCTCAGGTTTAATTAAACTTTTTAGTGTTTCTTTGTATTTGAGCCAGTCGGTTTTCCGAAGATTTCGAAAAACTGACTGGCAGGGAGGTTCATCATTTAAACTGAATTGGATGTATCTATGATCTGAGAACGAGTGTTCTTTAGATACCTTCCAATTAATAATCATTTGATGGATGTTGTCGGAGACAAGAGTTATGTCTAATACTTCTTGTCGGTTTTTAGTAACGAATGTAGGTTCATTGCCTACGTTACTTACAATAAGGTTAGTATTTAGAATAAAATCAAAAAGAGACTCACCTCTATTGTTGATATCAGTGCTATCCCACACCGTATGATGGGCGTTAGCATCATGGCCGAGATACGCCGATGCCAGCTAAAAAGTACCTTTGGCGGTTTCCAGGCTTGCAACGGTAGTATCTCGATCGCTGAAGTTAGGGAGTAAATATACTTTAATGCTACTTTTTACCAGAATGCAAGATCTAGGGTCACCTTTATCTGATGCATACAGTAAGTAGTAACCAGGAGTCCTGAGTCCACGAACAATGGATTTCACAATCCAAGGTTCTTGGATCAGGTCGATATCTTCTCCGCTGCTGGATATCCGAAGAAGAAGGGAGGCGGAAGCCTTTATGGAGTGTTGGAGATTGATCTGTACTAACTAGAGCATATTGGCTACAAGTAAGTTTGATCGGATCCAAAACGGTGAGGTCATGGTCTTCAGAGGATGAACTTAAAAGTTCTTCCTTATTTAGAAGATCCATGCTGTTGTGATCTTCGGTCTCCATGTCGGATAAACCGTCGCGTTGACGTTAAGGAGAGACTCCGTTGTAGCCAAGGATGTCCCAGAAGCATCGTCGTCCAAAGATGGAAGGATGATCGATGCACCAGGGTCTTGGACCGCAACTTCATTCTCTTCAGGGTGTGGAGGCGCGCATGCTGCGTCGCACTCATCTTTTTTATATACCCTCAGGGTCATGGTTTCAAACCCGAACTTAAACACTCCTTTAGTCTGCGCCAGAGGAGCAAGGGAGTCCTTATTGACTACAATAATTGCACCATAAAGACTCCTCTGCTCCTCCAGTTTCACGACTTTCCAGTCGTGAGTAGGTAAGGCTGGGTTTGATAGCCGGATTATCTCGAGTATTTCATCGAAGCAGGAGGGTTCGGCCGGAATCCAGGTGCGCGCTCTTCGTCTGCATGGGATGTCCTCCCTAGCGATTACCTCCAGCTTTGCACCTGGCCAGACCTCCCCTAGCCTACTAACAGCCAGCTTAAATAGATCGCACGACCTCTGATCATCACAAGCGATGAGCTTGACATGGCCTTGATGCCAGCCGCCATCGCTCGTGATTGGAGGTGGTCCTGGGTCTTCCCTCATTATACGTAAGAAGCTAGCCGAGAGATTCAATTTTACCACCTGCCAAAGATCTGAAGAGATCGTGCCATCCACATCGCTCCTGTCGATAACAGCAACTATTATCTTGTCTTTTAGTATATCCCTGAAAGACTTGTCTCCGGTATGGGGATTAAGGGGAGTGCTGGTGTTGTGCACTTTGAGACGCTTGGGGACCGAAACGATGCCCTCAACAGACCTTTGTCAATTAGACGTGGAGTCCTTGCGGGTCTCGTCATATTTGGCTAAGATTCCGTTAGCCCACTTAATCCTACCATCCTGCTTCGAGTCTCCTCCGACATATGGCTTATCACCATATGCCTTTAGAATCCTCTTAGCATTCCGGATGTTTTTTTAGATTGCCCCCGATAGTGTGAGCTTTCACCCACTCCCACTGGGGGTTTTCTTCAGAAGCGTACTCTGGTTAGTGGAAGAAGGGCCATTATTCACGATCCTCCTTCCACTGAAAGTAGGTATATTTGCCTTTTCACTGTTCTTACCATTGGCAGCGCGACTATGAGTTTTCACAGTCACGTCACCAATGCGCAAGACAGGAATAACAGCAGGCGACTTAGCAGTCGCACTACTGGCTGATCTTGAAGAAGACTCGGACTTACTAACAATACCATTAAATGAATTCATATAAGGTCCCACGAGTATCGGAGAAGGGTTGGTCCGCCTGCACAGAGATCTGTATATGCAGGTAAGGCTAGTTAATCCGGTGGTCGCCTGGTATCCGGATACTCCGTTAACGACTGAGCTATTGTTTTATTTGGGCCCTCAGCCTGGCTGATCATCGGCACGGGTCGTATAACACCTTGAATCCAGCTCAAAGGGAGTAGGAGGGTAGAGGGAGGGAAATGAAGGGGGTATGGAATGCCAGACAGCGTCATCGCCGTACTGCGTAACGGAGGGGTTAGGATCGTCGGACAGCTTCAACGCCGTACCTACGAGGCTAGGAGGAGGGTACGCCAGACAGCTTTTTCGCCGTACTGCCGAGAGGAGGGCACGTCTGACAGCTTTTTCGCCGTACAGCCAAGGGAGGGGTTCCGTCGGACAGTGTTATCACAGTACCGTCGTAGGAGGGGAGGTAGGGAACGCCAGACAGCATGGTCGCCGTACTTACGTGAAAGGATGATGAAGGGAGAGGGAGGTTGTGAAGCGCCCTTTGGTTTTTGTTGTAACTCGCCCTCAAATATTTTTTTTTTAATGATTTGATTGTAATTATGTTAAATGTGCATATTTTGATTGTTTTAAACCCTTTTAAGATAACTCAAAGGTTTACTTTATTTTTTATAACGATAATTTAAAATTTAACATTTTCTCCGAAAAAAACATTTAAATTAAAAACATCATAAAATGAAAAATTACGTATATTTGGGGGGTTTTGAGACGTGTCAGTATCGTGTGTTCCCTCCTCTTGGCCATAATACAGCCTGCTGTCGATCTGGCATACTCTGGATAAAGTTTTTAATATCCCTTCGTGATAAGCTCTCTCAAGCGGCCAGGGCACCATTCCTGAGCTCGTCCAGTGTTTGTAGGGGGTGGGATGAGCACTTTATCTTTCTTTTTAGCGCATGTCCTGGATATGTTCTATGAGATTTAAATCCGTACTGCGGGCGAGCACGGCAGTTTTTGAATACCAGAGTACTGAAGGTATTCATATACGCAACGCGCCTCATTTGGTCGTGCATTCTTCTAGGGTAAGACGGGTTCCTCAACGTATCGCGTTGTTTCTAATCGATTATCAACGATGGCCAACTTTCTACACCCTTCGGAACTTATATCTCCCCATACCACAATTGAGCCTCCATGAAAAACCATAGTTTCTGTGGTGGTGATGGGTAGTACTGACTGGTACTGACACGTCTCTTAATTTTTCATTTTATGATGTTTTTAATTTAAATGTTTTTTTTTTCGGAGAAAATGTTAAATTTTAAATTATCGTTATAAAAAATAAAGTAAATCTTAAAAGGGTTTAAAACAATCAAAATATGCACATTTAACATAATTACAATCAAATCATTAATAAAAAATATTTGAGGGCGAGACAAAAATCAAGTTTGGCCAAGATTTCGTGCCGCTGAGTGTATTAAGAATTAAGAGGAATAAACTCTATGAAATACAATTACTACGCAACAAATGACTAGTATAATAATAATGGAGATAAATTACAACAACCTATGGCATAAATAACAAAAATTACCGAATGTGTACTTATTCTTAATTTCTACGGTACTCGCCGGTACTCGTAGCCAACCGAAAACTAAAGACCAGGAATCGCCACTATCTCTAGAGATTCATCTTCCTTTTCAAAATATGTATACCTAGTTCATGTATTTTTCTATTAAAAGGAAAACAGATGCTGTAGGACGTAGGTAGCTTTATAGAAATCTAGAATATTTCTATGGCAACAAACGCCAAAAGTCTTCATTATATATAGTAGACAGTTTAACGCTCTTTTAATTTCAAGATACTGGCGCAAAATTACAAACATTTAAAACCTACTCTTAATCATTTTTCGAAGTCGACTCTAAAAATTAGTTTTAGAATGAAAGTCAACTCTTGGATTAAAAGCAGCAAAATACTTCTCTATCTTTTCTTATTTGTAAACAAATAAATTGATTGAGTAGACACGGAAAAGGCGAACGACTGTATTGGTTTTGACTTTTGAAGATGTTTATGTGTATATATGTATGTTTAATTTTCTGATCTGTTTGATTACTTCATATGTCAAAATAAGGCGTGTTCAACTAAGATTTGTTAAAGTCCCGTTAAAAATCTTCATAAGAAAGTTAGATATTTTAAGTGTTTAAAGTTCAGAAAAGGTTAGACAAGGGATCGCAAATAAACAACTACGTGAACTGGAGTCGGTTTTATTCCTTAAATGAGAACTGTTTAAAATTTTGCGCCACTGATTTTATAGCAATCTGTCTGTCGGATATCTGAAGTGATATTTCGCCAGATGCCGGATGCGAATCATATTTACACCAACAAGGAACTTAATAAATTTTTAGTTACCTTAAAAATCTAACTATGCAATTAAAACATAGTAAAAATTCAAAAGAATTATTGTCCAACGTTCTTGAACTTATTGGATCGAGCCGAGTTATGAAGATTGCTTTCGAAGCTTATTCTTTAACAGCACATTTTAAAATTTTATTTCGATCTGAAAAGAGTCTTCAGCTGCCATATATGCATGCGACAGAATTCGACGCATCTAATCATTTAATTTCAAAACTTAAAGGCCAAATCAAAGGTATAGAATAATGTTTTTTATTTCCGCTTTTCTGAAAAACGTTTCAACTGAAATTGTTCAATATTTTATGGAGAATACTTCGAAAAGTTTAAACAGTTCTGTGTACTAAAATTTAAAAAAAATCAATTTTTATTCGAAATTTGTAGTAACTATAATATGGCAAGTTATAGATTAGTTAAAAAACTGGTGCTCTAGGTTTGGTCAAAATTGACTTTACGATGATAGCAAAGTAAAAAAAAATTCTGTCTGTCCTGCTCTTTCCGTTGCAGCCTTAACGGGTGAGTTTCTTGGGAACTCCACCGACACGTTTTTTTCATTTTCTTAATCCCGAAAATGACGGTACCTGATCTGCCGTACAATTTTTTTTAACAATTAATGACAATCTCATTGTTCTCAAAACGTGCTCAGAACTTAAAATAAATTCTTTAATTTTTTCAACAAAAAGGCTACTATTTTATAAAAAAAATTTAAAATAGTTATAAATGGTACCTACCATAGAACCATTTTTTTTATTTTCTCAAAAACGATTTTAGTCAATTTTTTTATGGAGAAAAATTTTCAAAAAGTATTAAAATTATATATTTGTTTGGATTTTTAAAAAAAGTTTAAACAATTTTTTTTGAGAACTTAACTTGATCGCTTTTTATTAAACTTGGCACGCAATAGTTTTTTAACATTATCTAGCAGATTTTTAATAATTATAACCAAACATAACGGTATCTCCCATGCAAGAGTCTAAAAACCAGTGAGGAAAATCTCATTTTTTTTCAAAAACGGCTGATTTTGATTAAATTTTCATGTGACCTAATATCAGAACGTTTATTAGAAAAAATCGATTAAAAGCGGTATATCTCATAGAATCAAAAACCCACAAAAATTGATGAAAAAAATTTGTATTGCTCAAAAATTCACCTAGTCAATAAAAAAGCTTAAATTGAAAATTTTCCAAGGGAGGGTTTTTTAATTTCTTATCAACTTCTCGAAACTGTAAAATTTGTTTCTGGAAAACATCATCTTGATTAATTAATTTGTTTACTTTCAAACGTTTTTATCTCGAGTTTTAGATTTTCTAGAATTGTCTTTTATTTAAGTAGGGTAGAGCGGGGCTAGTTGGGCCACGGGGCAAGTTGGCCCACGCGAATTATTCACAAACTGAAAGTATTACAAGAAAATGATCATTTACGAACAAAGCGTGCTCTCTTACCAGCACGTGTCATAACGGTTCCAGTTGCATTGTGCCCTCAGAAGGAAAACTACACACAGATTTGTCTTTTTTGAGGGTAAAAGTAAGAAAATGCGGATATGATAGTTTTTTTATTTTCCTAGTGAAAAATCCAGGATTGAGGACTGTGGTAAATTTTTTTTATAAGTGAATATATTGTATTTTCATATGTTTTGAGTTAAATTGAGCAGTTTTGATTATTTTTATATTTATGACTGAATATGCTTCTCAAACCAGGTGTGGGGTTAGTTGGCCCAGGGGGTTTTTGTTAAATAAATAAAGTTCTGAAGAAGAAGAAGAACTGGGATATTTTTGCTTAATGTGGATCGAATCATTCGCTGAAAGATTGTCGGGTGAGGAGTGGATATACAGTACCATACTTGCAGAAAGTGGGCTCATACAAACTAAACAGTAGCCGAACATGGGTCCTTCTTCGATGCGTCAATTACAACAGCGATTACGATTCCAAAACTTATTTTAAACCTTAAAATATTTCTATTATATTTATTTTTAAAGTTTTATTTAAAATTTATTTTTTAGTTTGTTTGACCGTTTCAAATAAAATTTCTTATAACATTTTTGATTTGTTTCCCTTTATGAGACTTGCTTTTCCACTTTTCAGGGCTTGGTCCAACTAACCCCACACACTGGGCCAACTTACCCCGCTATAGGGGCAAGTTGGCCCACTTGCACTTGATCCATTTAAGGTAGCTTTATTCTTCTGCGGTTACATATTTTCAAATTTTTAAGATTTCATTTAGAAGCCAGAAGTTTAACCTTTCTTTTGATACCAGCTCCATAGTTGTACTATGAGTAGTTTGATAATTATGAGACTTCAAGTAAAAAGTGGGCCAACTATCCCCGCCCTACCCTACCTATGCGAGTTTCTTGTTTTTAGTAGATCTATCGACTACACAAAAAATCAACTCTGTATCATTTTTGGTTTAGAAAATATATTCTCGGTTGTTATCTTCGTTTATCCTTATTTACCCTATAAATACTCTGAATTTCAAAAAAATTCCGCTTTAATAAAGTTTGGAATAAAATTTCCTTTCACATGGTTTTTTTGTATCAATATAATTTATAACCTTGAGCTGCGTCGGATAATTAAAAAAAAAAAACAACAAAAATTGACCTTTAAAAAAAAGCAACCCTATGCCTTGACCACATTTCACTATAAGAACCCTTGTCCCTTGTTTGTTTAAACACTAACTACAAAACTGCATCCCTCTTATCTGCTCGATGAGGGTAGGTCGTCCTATGGCAGGATCTTCAAATATAAGGAAAAGTCGCAAAATTTCGGGGAACGTAGCTAATATTTTTAATACATTACTTAAAGGTAAAATTAGAACAAAATCAGAATAATAAAAAAATTAGGCAATTTTTCCAAAATAGTCAAAACCCTATTTCTGTTATGCTAAACATTACTTTTTTACAATTACTTTGCGCAATACATGTATGCGAAGTTTAATAAAAATCGTTTAAGGCGTTTTCTAAAAGATTAAACAAAAAACAATTTAACAAACAGACAGATTGAGATATCATTTTTGTTCCCGAACTCAATCGTTTTTTTATATTTCGATAGACATAGCATGTCCCAATGTATATGTAATATAACTAGGTATTTTGAGAAGTATACAAATAGGTTACTTGCAGAAATATTCATGAATAGTTTGGAAATAGAAATTATGAAGAATCCCATGAATAAAAATTTATTCTTTTGGTATCGTTATGTTGACGATATAATTTGTTGTTGGACAGGCACCACTAGACAATTAGATATTTTTTTCAAATACATTAACAATTTACATAAAAACATCAATTTTACTAAAAAACTAGAGATAGATAGTAAAATTAATTTTTTAGATCTAACTATTAATAGAAACAATGATCATCTAGAATTTAGTATTTATCATAAGCCAACACATAGTGATACCATCATACATAACAACTCACTCCATCCGTACTCACACAAAATGTCTACATTTTATAGTTATATTTATAGACTCCTTTCTATACCACTAAATTATAACAATTATAATAAAGAATTACAAATTATAAAACAAATATCATATAACAATGGCTATGAACCTACTATAATAGACAATTTAATTAAAAAAGTAGAATATAAAAAAGCTATAAATGAAGTTTTTCCTTTATCCGCAAGAGAAAATAAAATTTATCATGTAATTGCATAATATGTTGGTCCACTGTCAAATAAAATTTCAAACCATTTCAAAAAATATAATATGAATATAGCATTTAAAACAAATAAAACTTTCTAAAATAATATAAAAAATAATAAAGATAAAACAAATAAAGAAGATAAATCAGGTGTATATGAATTGAGTTGTGGGACATGTGATAAAAAGTATATCGGACAAACAGGACGGGCATTTAAACAACGTATGAAAGAACATAAATATGCATTTACACATAACCTAGACAAGTCTAACTACTCAAGTCATTTAATTGATGAGAACCACACATTTAATGAAGAATTTAAAATCTTACACACACGTAATAAAAGTAAAATGTTAGATTTATTAGAAGCATTTGAAATCAACAAACTTAAAAACACAAATACAGTCAAACTTCGATAACTCGAACTACTATTATCCAAAATAAAAGTTCGACTTATCAAGAATTCGAGTTATCCAAATTATTTATCAAAATTAAAACAATTAAACAATTCAATATTTGAAAAACATACATAATGCATAATGCACAACACTTTTTTGCTTTATTAAGTCTTATACGTTTTATATTAATGTACATAAGTTGTTACACCATACACAAAACTATTGCATGTATTTAGTTATTTGGGTCTGAGAGTAGATTTTTTTTATTGTTTTTTTTTTTCAAGAAAAAAGGATTCTAATTTATTTAAAGCTGCGTAAATTTCATCTGTTATATGTATTGTCACACGTTTGCAAATATAAATTCAAATTGTCAAATGTGCTACAAAATGCTTCGAAGGCTGTTGAATGAATTCCTCTACCGAAGTCTTGTCTTCACTTTCTATATCAATTGAAGTTGGAAATTGTACATAGAATCTTTTACAAAAAACAACCAAGCAATAACTTTGTAGATAAATTAAAAAATAATGCAAAGAAATTGAAATTTTCACCGCATTAAATAAAAATTTTCTGTAGGTAGTAGGTACCTACTTACAACTTCAAAATTTCTTAAACCTACTAATATCATGTGTGTACGTAGGTATCTCGTTTTCAAATGAAAATTCCCTTCAAAAATTCGAATTTCAAAAATGCATTTTTTCTCACTAAATGGGAATTCCCATTAAATAAATATGTAATGTAAAATGTGTTGATGCATATGGCATATTTTTTGTTCGAGTTATAAAGAAAATCGAGTTATAAAAGTTCGAGTTATGAGGGAAAAAATGTATGAGATTTGAACTCTAAACTCTGCTGCCACATAATTTTGTTCGAGTTATAAAAAAATCGAGTTATCGAAGTTTGACTGTACATTATTAAACGATATGTTAGAATTAAATAGATCACCTTTACTAAATTTGAATTTGTCTTAGTATTACACCACACATTTATATTATATGTAACTTATGTTTGTAAATTATTTGACTATGTATTATGTTATATGTAAATTTATTTATAAATGTAATTGTTATTGACGTTTATTTTACATTGTCATAGAAAGTTTAGTTTGAAATTATTTAGTCTGAGGAAGGTACTGTCATTTAAATTAATAAAACCAGTGGAAAACCATTTTATCAATGAATCAACCTACAGAGTATGTAAAAGTTATAAGTACCTGTATTCCATAGGATAGATCTAATCAAGACAGGCCTGTCAAATACAATACCTAACAATAACCGGTAATCTATTTTGATTCCATTTTGCCAATTAAATGTGACAATACCACACACTTAATAAAAAACGAAGAGAATAAATTCTAGATACTATTATTCAAGCAAAACATATAAGCAAAATCAAATTTGAACAAACGTACTACATATATTGATTCGACGATTAAATAAGATGAATCAAGTTTGGCATACTAAAACTATTCTTCCACGGATTGTTGTACACAAGCCATCACCACGCATCTCAATATACCTACCGCCAAAGGCAGTCATAAAAAGAAGCATTACAGTGTGTGAAGATAATAAAGACGCTACACGTCCGATGGGTCTTATTATGTCTACATTCTACAATGTGCTCCTGCCTGAGTTTAAGGGCAAGGGAAATGGGACTGGAACTCATACATATAAAGAACTGTCACATATAGTGTATAAATTTCTTCCTTTTTTTATTGACAGGATGTCTCCCTTTTTACCCATCTCCCAACATTATTCTGATACATTTCAAGACTCGAAGGGATCAATATATTGCTAAATGCGATTGCCAGTATTTTCCGTATTACCGTAATGCCATTAAACTTAAGGGTAAGAAATTCGGACCGGAATAATCTGCCATACAAACAGCGGCGTCCAGCTTCAGAGGAAAGTAAAATAATTCATCTGTAATTTGTATCCTTGGTCAAAGGGAACAACAATCTTGATTTGTCTTGTTAAAGACAAAATACCATCCTTATGACTTTAAGCTCAATTCAGTTTCGTTTTTTTATCTCCGTTCATCGATAAACAGATTACAAAAGTCTTCATCGCTATATGTGCACCCCTCTCTGAGGGAATATATAAGAAAATTAAGACAAGTGTTTTGAGGGCATTTCTATTACGGAATATGTTCAACTATGGATTGTATTATTTTTTATCTATTTTCTCAATGAATGGCAATAAACCTTTCTTGCATCCTTAATACACATCATGCAGTTTAACTCCAAGTGTATAGTAAAACGTATAGAACTACCCCTTGTTTGATGTTGTTGTTTCTTCTTTTTTATACGCGAAATATAACTTCCTGTATAACCAATCTAATTCATTGCAAATCCCTGTATCCCTGTAGGAATTCGGATTTATGAGGATAAATTTATTTAAACTTTGAGAACTATAGAGTATTGTATTGTAGATGATAGTCATTTTACCTTGATATGATTTTTGTATCAATGAGTGTTTGTATTCTAACCACAATAAAAGCTCTTATACAAGTAGATACATAAACATGTAGTTTGTTTTAAGTTATAACACATAGAAAATTAATTTAGCACCCGCCGGCACTTCAAACTTTCCACATGAACATGAATTTTAGAAATTTGTGTAAGTAGGAATTCGTATGTTTCAATTTTATTTTTTTGAACACTTTTCTGGAACACTTGGCTATAAATAGATATTTTCAAATCTCACTATTTAAAATTCTTCTTTGAGACTCGAAAAGGTTTGTTACAATGGCCAAATTTGTAGACAAATTTTCTTTTCGAAAGTTAATATTAACACCCGTAATTAGTCCAAAAAAGTTGTCTCATCAAAATCATACCATTTTTATTATTTTTAATTTTGTTTAACACTATCAGATCTTTGTCGAAGAGAGCTTAAGGCAAGCTACAACTAGCGACCAAAGATTTGCTTACACAAAATTGTGAATACTGGCTCATCACTTAGTGCAGTGTTAGTAGTAGGCAAATAACTACAACAAACGCCCTATAAATTAAAAATATGAAAACAAAGGAATACAAACAAAAATAAATAAACTAATACAATTAATAAAAACACGTATTTGAATTATTAAGTACAAACATTTAAAAGCGTGGTACACAAGTCTTCAATAAAGTTTTCAGTTTAATTTTATTAATATTAAAATCAAGGAGATGATTTTATCATTCAAATTTAATAGTTTGCACATACGAGTTAGAGGTTCACGCAATCCATAGTTAGTTCTGTGACGGAGTAGATTCATCAGATCGAAACCGCGAAGGTTGTGAGTTCCTCCACAATTTAATAATTCAGGTGCATCAATAACACCAATTAATAGCTGGTGAATAAATACAATATCATTATTAAGCCTCCTCTGTGACAAAGTTTGAATCTGGAGAAGTTTAATTCGATATTCTTAGGGAGGAATGTTATAACGACCAGACCATTGCGATATTTTATAATTAAACAGACTGGGAACTCGTTTTTTTGAAAAAGTTATTGTCTGGAATTTGGTTGGGTTGAAGTTAAAACCATTTTTTGACACCATATAACAAAACTATTAATATCATCTTGAAGAAGTAAACGATCATTTACAGATTCAATGTTTTTAAAAACTTTCATATCATCTGCGGAGATAAGTATTTCGCTATTACGTACACATAAAGGTACATCATTTATAGCTAATATAAAAAGAAGTGGTCCTAAGTGACTACTCTGAGGAACTCCCGATTTAGCAATAAAAGGATTTGAAAAAGAATCCCTGAATTTCACCTGGCAAGATCTATTTTGGAGATAAGACGTAATCCAAGTAATGAGTCCGGAAAGAAACCCAAACACTTTTAATTTAAACAAAATTTTTGTTATAACTTTGTTGATACATATAAAGAGTGATCGGTATAAGGTGCACCAAAGAGCTAGAGCGAGTAGGTTGGGTTAAGACAAGAAAAAAATCATTTGGGAGGGGGGGCAATTTTATAAAAAATTGGCCATTTCCTTTTTTGGAAGCCAGAAATTTCCTCTTTAATTTTCGTTTTGAATTAAGTTGTGTTAGTGAACAGTTTTTGAAAAACTAATTTTCAATCTCGAAATTTTCGAGAAAAAAATTATAAACTAATTTTTTTTTTATTTTATTTAATAAAATATAATTTTTGTTTCAAAATTCAATGCTCTTATTAATTTTCAATAAAAAGCAGATAACCGAATGCTAAAATGTATCTTAGTTTTTGAGAAATTAAAAAAAAAAAAAAAATTTCCAAGAAAAACACTTTTTTTATTGCATACCATCCGGTTTTTAGCAAATAATAAAAAAAATAAACTGAATTAACTAAATTTCAACTTTACTACTTTTCATTTTTTTTTAAATTCTCTAAAACGAAGATAAATTTTAGAATACGGTTTTCTGCTTTTTATTGGACATTAATAAGAGCATTGAATTTTGAAAACAAAAATTATACTTAATTGCATAAAATTTTGAAAAAAATTAGTTTGAAATTTAAAAACAATTTTTTTTTCAAAAATTTCGAGATCAAAAATTAATTTTTCAAAAACCATTCACTAACACAACTTAATTTAAAATGAATATTAAAGAAGAGATTTCTAGCTTTCCAAAAAAATATAGCATGGCATTGTAAGTTTAACCGTTCTTTTTAAATAATTTGTTTTGCCCTTACGCCTAAACGGGGGGAAATAGACCCCCCTCATATACGATTTTTTTCTTTTCTTAACCCAACCTGCTCGCTCTAGCTTTTTGGTGCACCTTATACCGATCACCCTTTATAAATAAATTAAAATATCAATAAACAAAATTTAAGCTCGCTTTGAGCTAGTAGATGAAAAAAAAATATGAATACATACCGTGTATTTGTCTGTAAGCATATTTGAACATCAGAGGATAATAAAGGATGTGCTTTAAATTTGGTTTATCCAAAAAATAATGCGAATTTTTCATTAAAAAAATTCGTTTTAGAAATTGATTTCTGAAAATTTTTTTTTTTGGAAAATTCAATTTTCTGTTGTCAGACTCCTTTTTTCTCACTTATAAAATAGTCAAATCTACTTAATTCGTCATCACTGGATAGGAAATTACACATAGCGATGACATTACACATAAACTTTATGTTAAACCCCAATATTTTCTATAAATTTCGGCAATTTCAAATAATTCAATAAATGAATAATTTGATATAAAGAATGCCTCACTTTTAACCCATTGAATGAGTGAACGAGAAAAATATGTATTACTTCTGTAATTTCAAATTATCTCTTTTTCGCTGCACCTTGAGTGAGTGCGGGAGAAACATATTTGTTAATTCTGTTGTTTGTAATCTTAAGTCGAATGCATTTATTAGGTATCACTAGGTTGCATGAATGAAAAAAACATACATATTTATCAATTCTTTAATTTAAAATCATCTTTTTTCGCTTGCTTGTGAGTGGGGGAGAAATTTTTTTTTCGCTGCACCTTGAATGATTGGGGGAGAAACATATTTATTTGTCACTTCTGATTTCATTTACATCAAATATTGTTTACAAAGAAGTTTTGTAAAACTAATATTGTTCATATCAATAAAGAATTTATTTATTTTGTTAAAACATTCTATTTGAATGAGGTTTATGAGTATGAGGTTTATATACTCGAAAACTACCGAACCCAATATTGATGAAAATTATAAAAGTTTTATGCTATTAGTAGCGACAAGTGAGGTGGTTTGGAAAGTGATTTGAGTTAAGTCCAACCACTGAGACGTTCACTTTTATCATATGTTATAGTTTAGTTTTCTCCTTATTGAAAATCTTTAGATCGCTTAAATTTTTAAAATAAAATCGTGTAATTATTTGTTCCACCCACTGCCACGCCCACATTTCATATATTCTTTAGCTGAACCGAGCTTAACGCAGCAAGTCCAGAAATATTAAACCAGAGGGAAAATTATTCGGTTAAATTACAGTCCGTATATGATTCTGAAAAAAATAAAATGAGTGTATTCTTTGCAACCACAGAGCACCGGAAAACATACTCAATTTCTTAGGGATGATCCCAAGCGTAAATTCAACGAACGCATTGGGGAAAAAACGTCCTTTCCTTACCCTAAATAAAGCTATAAAAGTTTTAAATAGATCAGAATGGAATGTTATGTAGATTTGGCCAACCCCCCACCAGGGCCCTATTTCATAAAAATTGACAGGTGACAATTCTACAAATATGTCACACTTGTCTGAAAAATCTGTATTTCATAAAATATTGACAGGTGACAAATTTGTCAGAAAAATACAATGACAAATTTGTCATGACAATTTTGTCATTGTCATATGCTGACACATTTGTCATGAAAATTTTGTCATTGTCATACCTACCATACTTACTGACAAAATTGTCGTGACAATTCATATATATTTTATTCGCAAAATTTAGTGAAACCTTGAGCTATGATATGAAGGTTAATAAATGGAAGGAAATCGCAGAACAGGCAAAAGGCCTCAACGCAATGGATTCAAACAAAGACTGGAAGCACCTTCGAGATACCATTTGGCAAAATTGGAGAAAACGAACGATTGTAAAATATTTATTGCACAATAATATAAACATTAATTTTATTTTATATTAAATTCTAGGAAAAAAATAGACAATCGAAAAAGGACGGGCTCGGGAGGCAACAAGAAATGTATAATTGACGAAAGTGACAAGATCATTTTGGAAATACTAGGAAGAGATTCACCCGTCATCGAAGGCCTTCCCTTTTGTGAACCCTCTGGAGATAACACAACAACAACTGAAAAAAATACAAAGGCTGATGATATGGAAGAGCAAGTGCCAAGAAAAACACACCGACTAGAACACACAAGCAAGAGCCAACAACGTATCATTACAGTTGAGGGAAGCATTCTGGAAGCTAAATTAAAAATATTGGAAAGAGAGTGCTTTTTAAAAGATCTTGAAATTTTGAAAAAAGAGAGAGAGAGTTAAAGCTCTCTTCTTCTGAATTTACCAAGAAATTTTATAAGAAAAACAATTCTGAAGGCATAAATGATCTCTTGTCTCAGGCCGTTAATGATGTATTAGAGGATTTTGATGACTAACTCTATCATTACATTTTAAATCAACTGAAAGTGAAACAAATTGTGATTGATAATAATTCCTTTTATTTTTTTTTTACAAAAAAAAATTAAAAATAGGTTATGAATTTGAATTATTATATTTAATAATATTTTTTTTTATGTTTTACCTGTTATAAAAATGAAATAAAGATTTTTTCGATATAATATACATATTACATAATATTTATGTTATGTAGGTATATGAATGGGTTTTATTTTTATTTAAAAAAAAAATCGAATATTTGATTAAGAAAATCTAGATATAACTGTGCGTAGAACAGAAATTGATGTTGGTTCATCTATCTCATTTTCGTTAGAATCGACTTCATTTTCAAAATTTTCGATGTCTTCAGCATCTAAATGAATAAAAATTTAATTCATGATTAAAAATTTTAAATTTTATTTAAGTTTTAAGTTGATTGTGGTTTTAAATTGATTGTGCATTTGTTTTAAGAGAGAGAAAAACTTTTATTATTATATATCTTGTATTAATAAGATTATTATCCAATAATATTGTAGACAAAATATACAACTAAATGAGCAAAATTAATTCTTCTGATAAATTCTTACCATTATCCTCTTCCATTTCATATGGTGCATCCACCATTTCCCAAGCGTTTTTCCAAATTGTGTAGAATTGTGCAAGTCAAAATAACGTTGCATGCAACAGTTGGCGATAATTTTTTCGTCCATAACCACTGTCCCCTAATATTAAAGCATTAGGAAATGGCCTCCATCCATTTTCCCATCTTCTTGCTAATGAACTGTTTCTGAGAACCCTAGCATCGTGAACGGCAAAAGAACTCTAAGTTCGGACCACATATAAACATGGCATTAATTGAATGGTCACCATTTCTGTCCACAAACGCAGATTCATTTTCAGTTGGTGCATCAATTCTTATTAAAGAACCTTCTACAATTCCAGCAACACATGAAAAATTAGCAAAACGCCTGAAATGTAGTGGTACGGAAATTATATTTTCTGGCCAGCGAATTTCTTCTCCCAAGAGGTGTTCTACCATTAAATTACAAACACTTCTGACACACCGATGAATTGATGATTTTGAAACACCCTGTCCATCGGCAACTACATGGTACTGAGTTCCACTTACAAGCCAATGTAATGCACATAGAAGTTGGGTTTTAGCATCTAGAGAGTAATTCATCTTTGTGGGATGCTGTAAATGTGAACCAATTCTCGATAAAATATATTCCGCGGCTGTTTTTCCGACACGAAATTTTTCTTTAAATTGTAGGCCATTTAACGATTCAAAATCATTATTTATTCTCTGTTTAAAATTCCGAGTGCGCTGGCGACGAATTACACGGAGAATCATCATCACTTTCACTTTCACTTGAAAATATATCGTTTATCATTTTAGAACAACTACTGTCTTTTCACTATTAACAGTTGACCGTAACTGAGGTTCCTGTCGCAATTGTCAATTAAATACTGACAAATATATAAATTATTGTAAATTTTTTTTCGTTTCATAAAAGAATTGTCAGTACAAATTTGTCGGAAAATTCCTGACAATTGTGGGAAAATACTTGACAATTCATTGTCATGACAATTTCTTTATGAAACGAAAAGATGACAATTGTCGGGTATTTTGCGAAAATTCTACAAAATTGTCAAATTGTTTATGGAACAGATTTTGACAATTGTCAAGTTGTAAATTAACAAATTTTCACCTGTCACCTGTCGCAATTGGCAATGTTTATGAAATAGGGCCCAGACAATAGAATTAAAAAAAAGGCTGGGTGCGACCCACACTGGTAACTTCCCATTGGTGCCATTGGAAACTAAAGAAAAGAAAATATACAATTCAAGATCTTCGAAGACCTTATAAGGGTGTTCAATATGTCATCAGTAGGTTTGTTTTGCATATTTTTCGGTTTAAAAAAAACATGTCAATTTAATGTTTTTTCAAACTTTATCAGTTGTTAGTATGGTCTTTTTTACTTAAATATTTAAGCCGTCTCTAAATTTTGTTATTGGTAAGGTCCATTGTGTTTAGCCTGGCATCGAAATCAATTTTCATTGTTGAGATTCAAAATTTTTTAGTATTTTCTTGTAGTTTATTTTGTCTGTTTGACAAAAAAAAACTGTCAATTGATTTTTTTAGCAGTTAAATATGCCATGGTGCATAGAATAAAATTATCCCGAAGTCAATATCAATATTTGTTCTCAAAATGTGCGAGCGGTAAAATGTTTTTGATACATTGTTATTAGTGTTATTTTGCAATTTGTTTTGTTTAAAATAACCCGTCGATTGATTTTTTTCATATACCCTATCAATTCTCATTAACAACAATGGGCCTTACCAATAACTAAATTTTAAGACGATTGAAATATTCAAGTAAAATGAACCATAATGATATGGACAATAAATAATAAACCATAAATCACACGTTTTATATTTAAGAGTCCGTACCACGTAAAATTCATTGCTTATGGTCTATTTAAGTATTAAAGTCATACCATGTTTGATTTGTTATATAGGGTATATACCACTATGGTCAATTTTACTTAAATATTTAAGTCATCTCTAAATTTTGTTATGACTAGGGCCCATTGTGTTTAAAATAAAATTGTCGCAGAGTTGAAAACATTGTTCGTTTTGGAGAGATTTGAGTCGAAACACTTTTTTCTTCAATTCAATTGAATGTTTCTGCATTAATAGTAAGGAGTGTGAGTTTTAAATGCATGGCCCTAGTTTAAATCATTTTATATATTTTAGTCCATTTTTAAAACTTGGTACCTATATTAATAAATTTATTTTTATTTTAATGGTTGTTGTTTATAATGTCGTATAGGTGAAGAGATCATTTGAACTTTCAATTGAAGGCCATTTGTGAATATTGAATATATTTTTAATACCACATATAAATTCTTTTGTGACGACAAATTATTGGCATTTGAATTCATATATTATCGTATATTTGTAGATATTTACAAAAGCATATAATTTAATGGAAGCCAACAAATCGCCAAATAAAAAAAAACAATAAAATACTAAGTAAAAATAAAGCACGAATAAATACAAGAAAATTTAAAAAATATTCAAAAATAAATTTACATAACTTTATACTTATTTGCAGAGAAAATATGCTTAAATACATTATTTACCTACTTCTGAAGTCTATATCAATTTTAAAAAGGAAAACTTTAATGCTTTTAAAATAATTTTGAATTTCTTTTATTACGGCAATCTCAAAGAAGCATTTTCATTTTTTTAAATAAATTTTATTTTTGATTCTTATCGTGGATTTTCCTTTTATTTGTATTAGCACTGGGAAGCCTTTCTAGTAATATGTTGCTGTTTTTTTTATTAATGAGTTTAAAATCTTCCTTGTATGAATAATGAAATAAAGCATTATATGTAACAAGTCTTTCTTTATAAGAAAAAAAGCTTATATATACATTTGTAATATGCAATTATTGCAATATTTCTCGTGGGTGTTTCTCTTGTGGGTGTTTTAAGGTGTATATTTCGAGTTGAAAGTTAAAGATAAAATGATACCAGAGAATGGCAATGGTAAGCCCTATTAATTACAGTGTGCTTTGGTTTTTGAATGAACTAGATTAAATCACTTTAACATCAATTTTAAAGTGCAGCAAAACTGAGAAAACTATCTGAGAAATCCTAGTTACGAAACTGAGATTGCTGAGATCTCAGTAAAGTTAGTGTTGCTTTCGTATCCAACAGATAGCACTGTTCAAAAAAAAAATAAGTAAACGCGTATTCGAAAGCAATGTTGTGTCAAAATTCCAAAGAAATCGATGAAGAACTGACATGAATTTTTACATATACTTTGCACTCCACAATCTGCACTTTTTACTCCGCACTCTACACTCCGCAATCTTCACTCCGCACTCTGCACTCTACACGCTGAACTCCACACTCCGCACTCCACACTCCACACTCCGCACTCCGCACTCTGCACTTCACACTCAGCACTTTGCACTCCACGCTCCGTACTCTGCACTCTGCACTCTGCACCAATGGTACCACTTTACCTCAATTGAAGTAAATGTACTTCTTTTTTCCGAAAAAAATTTAAATCTACTTCCTACTTCACACCATCACCAAAATATTGAAATCTACTTCATTTTAAAAATCTCTGCTTCAACTTACTTCAATTTTTTCGAAAAAAGAGCAAATGTACTTCTTTTCCTCCGTTCCGCCACCGAAACAAATCGCAAGTTCTTTGAAATAAACTTTATCCAATACGAAACCACCAACAAACTCTCTCTGTGGAACTGTGGAAAGCATTATGCTCTGCAAAGAACTCATCAAACAAGAAAATGCTTAAAAAAAAAAAATATTTGACCCACCGAGAAATATGTTGGTTTATTTTCTATTTTTTTTTTTTTGTTAAATAAAACTAACCATTATGTTATAAAACCATGTATACAAAAAGTGCTATAAACAATATCAGTGGTATTTATTAGATTTTTGTCTACTTAGACACTGTTTAACCATTTTCAAATTGGTGGAAATATGCTTTATTTAATAATAATAAATATCACATTATTCATGGTTAAGACAATCTTCTTTTATGTCTGTCAGGCAGCTATAAGACAACAATAAACAAGGTTTTTGAACACATTTTCCAAAGTTGGACTGTTGTCTAAAGTCAGACAACGTTTATAAATAAGATCATATATGTTTGTATGACGTCTGAGAATCACTTTTTTCTTGAAATCTACTTCGACTTTTTTTCCGGAAGTGGTAACGCTGCTCTGCACTCTTTACTCCGCACTCTGAACTCCGCACTCTGAACTCCGCACTCTGCACTCTGCACACTGCATACTGCATACTGCATACTGCATACTGCATACTGCATACTGCATACTGCATACTGCATACTGCATACTGCATACTGCATACTGCATACTGCATACTGCATACTGCATACTGCATACTGCATACTGCACACTACACTCCTCACTCCGCACTCTACACTCCGCACTCTGAACTTCGCACTCTTCACTCTGCATTCCAAACTCTGCTTTCTGTACTATGCACTCTGCGCTCTGCATTCTGAACTCTGCTCAATTATTTGACAGCAAAATTGAAAAATTTTTCTAAGAACGTTTCGATGAAAATTATTTAATTTTTAACCCAAAACTTGAGGCTTTGTATATAAACTCTATAGTACTCTCATGAAGAGGAACGTCCGACGCGCCGCCTGTGAGGTGAGCCGATACTGAAGCTAGTTCCATTTCAAACCATTTCAGTTGAGAAGGAACAGATAATCAAATACAGAAGAATAAAAATTAGATTAAAGAAAAAAAAGAAGAACGAGAACAATGTATAGGAAATTTATGAAAATTGAAGTTAGACAAGAAAAAAATCAATTTTGGGACTTTTTCCTGTATACATTTCTATAAAAAGGGGTAGGATATAGAAAGAATGATAAAAGAATAATGTTCAAGGACGTTTATTTGGCAGAGGACAAATTTTATTTTATTTAATTTTGATTTTATAATAAATTTTTTTAAGTAAATGAGCACTATGATGGGATTTTTTGAAATTCTAATCTTAAGTCGGGTAAAAAAGGATAAAACTGGTCGAGGGTTCAAAAAGTAAATTCTAAACGGAAACTCGTAGAACATTCATTTATTTTTTATTTAATAGATATTCAAAATTCCAGAACTCAACTTATTTAAAAACAATTCTATAAAATCTACAAAGCGAGATACAAATTTTTGAAAGTTCAAAACTGATAAATTAAAAAATTCCAATAAATCGGGGTTAAGTCTGATTGAAATATATTTTATACCATTGGAAAAGTATTTGAAAAATAAATTATATGTGTTTAAGGAAATTTTAATTTTAATTTTTTTTCGATACCATTTTTGATGTTTCAAAAACAGGGATTTTTCGGGGTGAATTTTTCACTTTTGGATTTTTATCTTTTTACCGGGTTGTTTAAAAAATCTAAAAATAGTGTAAGTGATAGATATTATGGATTCACATTTGTTGTAAAAATTTTAGATTTTTAAAAATGTTTTCAACAGAGATATTGGCATATTTCTGTTGTTTTATTTTTCACCTTATAACTCTTTAGTTATTGCATCTATACGATTAGTTTTTTTTTATTCTCATCTAGGGAAATACGCAATTAATTTGATACATTATACATAACTGTACACCCCACACGACCTTCACAATTATTGTTAAATAAGAAACAGTTTGAAAAATATCAGAAAAACTAAAAAAAATGGGGTTGTTGTTCATTGTCATCGACGTGGTTCAGTTGAGAATTGTTCAATTTTTGGAAAATTTCAAAAACACCCGTTTTTCGGTCACTTAAATGCTTATATCTTTGGATCCAATTATTCTAAAGACGGTGGAGTGTGTGAAATAAAAAACCATAAACTTGGCAAATTGGGTTCGCATTTTTACAAATTTGCCATTAACAAAAAAAATCACTTTTTGGAAGAAAATAATTTATTTTCTCTAAAGAATTGGTTTTACGGGTATTTCAATTGGTTTTTAAATTTAAAAACCTAATTCCTTTTGTTAATATTTTATATTCTTCTCAGTTTGGAACCAGCTCCAAGAAATAAACACATTCAACAAAGTGCAAAGAGCTAGCGATTTTTTTTTTTCTGTTTTGTCTTTTGACCGTCGCGTTCTTTGTAAAAATTTACAACTTCAATTTTACCCTCGCGTTCCATTTTTTCCCGCTGAATTTGACCGCGTACTGTTTGTACAACAACGTATAATTCTCTAGAAGACAGAGAACGCGACGGGAAAAATTGTTTCCCGTCCCGCCGGACCACGCTCTGTTTGACCAGGCCTTTAAGGAATCTTATTATGTTTGCAGAATTTAAATAATAGATTCTTCTCGCTCTTTCTACTTATTCCCTTCACTTAGCTAAGTCTCAATAGTCTAATTTGTGGCGATCTCAGCGACGCGTACAGGACATATGTTCGACTAAAAAATATGTGTTCATGATAGTACTATAGATTTCATATACAATGGTTCCATGAGAGTACTATAGAGTTTATAAACAAAGCTTGAGGTAAGGCAGCAAATTCAGAAAATTGACACATACACACATACATTCTTTATTCCTATATCTCTTATTAAAAGCCCTTCCACACTATCCCACTGAGTATTAATACAAAGTGGAAAAGAATTCCATTCTACTGCCAAATTTGTGAGAGAGAAATTTCTATTAATTTTTTGACCACACATAACAGTTTAATTTAACCTCAATATAAATGTGATGAAATGTGTGACAGAATTAGAACCATTTCTAAAAATTCTCATGTATTAACACAATAATATGTCAAATCGTGTAGGCTGGGAATATCATATTTTGTTTCCACACTATTATACACAGAGAGAAGGAACTAATAGAGAGAGTCAAATTCGACGGTGGCTCTCCTTTAGCCTACAAGCTACGATGTTGCGACTTGCGCACCATCTTGCATATGTATAATTATTAACTCCATATAAAAAAAATGTGGGGACAAATACATATGCAAGAAGATGTTCATACTCACGACCTTTTTTTTGTTTTGCACTGCCCGAGGTGAAAACATGTACACACCGATAAGAATTCAACACGTTATAAAAAATGTAAACAAAAGGTTTCGAGGGGACGGAGATGAGGAAATTTGACTCTCTCTATTAGTTCTTTCTCTCTGATTATACATGATTTGTTTCACACTTTTTTGACATGTATTAATACTCAGTGGGAAAGTGTGGAAGGGCTTTAAAGTCTGCAACGATTTCGTTCGATTCTGTGTAGGCATCAACTGTTAAATAATTTTTTTTATAACAACTTCCATTTCTGAATAAAATATTTGTTTTAATAATTTTTAATCTTAGCTTAACTATTTTGTAGCCTTGAATCAAAAGACTAAATTATAAAACTACCCTCCGAACTTATTCTTAAATTGGCTGTAGCTTCTAGCACGTCCTGAAGCCTAGTACGCTGCTGATGCAAAACGAAAAATCCCATACAAAAATGACACAACGAAATCATAAACGGAAAATTTCGTTCTGCTTTTCGTTTTGCAGTACGCTGTTTGATGAGCGAAATTCATAATTGTAGCAGATTATTTGGAGAAGTCTCCGCTCCTTTTTCGCACTGAATTAATTATACAGACTATTTATTGTGTGCGGAAAAATGATATTTGAGTTTTATTTGTTTTTTTTTTGTTTATCATTTTCTAACTTCATGGGTTTCTCTGAATTTTTGAGTTTATGTTTGATTTTGTTTTTGGAATTAATGAAACTCTCCAAGGATATTTTCGGTGTGTCTTCGCAAGCTTTTCGTTGTCTGTTTGGAGATCACAGGAAATTTTCGTTTCGCATCAGCAGCGTACTAGGCTTTAGATAATAAATAAATTGATATTTCATTACCTGCAACAATTGCTAGCAACCAACAACTCTCAATTGGCTAACTTTTTATTTAAGTTAAGGAGATATAACTTGACCCTAAAAATGTTACCATTTCAACCCAAGTGTGTCGTGGTATTTACTTTTTAACCACATTGTAAACAGTTTGTGCTTTTATGTTTATATAAAACAATGTGCGGTAAAGATAACAAATGAGCAATCGTTTTAATTTTAATTTTAATTTTAGAAGCTGCTCGGGAAGAGCTTATTTCCATGTGACGTTATTGGCATAGGTACTGGTACATATATTGTAAGAATGTTTACCAAACTTCATTGATAAAAATTATCCCTTGACCATATTACTTGCAACGTGCTCGTATTGTTTATTCTTGCCTGTAATTGAAGATAAATGTATATACAGGGTGTCCCGAAACTCAACGTCAAGCGGAGACTAGCTTAAATACAGATGTACCTAAATCATACAAATTCAATGTAAATAAATCCGGATTTAAATTTGAATCTGGATGTATCGAGTGAATAATATGGCGGTAGGTGATAGGGTAAGTTTTACCTGTACTGGGAAACATAAGGAAAAAATCCATCTCGCTTTGTTAAGTAATAAGTTAAGGCCACATTTTTAGTTACTGTTACATTTTTAGTTCCAAATTTTGACGTGTTTATTTTTTTACGTAACCCTAAATAACTATGCTATTGATCGCAATCACAAATCCAAAAATAAATATTTTAAGTTTCATAAGAAACTGGAATACCGAAAAGCATTGCTCATCGAATCTTAAAACAAAACAACTAGGTACCACCCGTACCATGTGCAACGTGTACAAAGTTTGCTACCTCGTGACTACGCTGAACGCTCCCAGAGTCAATTTTTACGGAAAAATATCAGCGAAAATAGTGAAGTTTTTAGTTCATATTACGAAATAATAACTTACACAATTTCCACAACACTAATCGAGTCCAGGGTAACTCAAAAGTGAACGATTGTGAGAAGTTGCGAGTAAGAGAAGGAATGTAGCGTACCGAACGTAGATCGTAGAGTACATAACGTATCTGTCACTCTAATTTACGGCAAATAGTGTTTTATTATAGTGCTTCTGTTTATCATACATACACCTCTGTAAAACCGATTTTTGAGTACAACAAAGCATTTTTCAAGTAAAACTGATTGAAGTGAACTAAGGTTCTTTTTTGAAAAAAAAAGCAATAATATTTTTTACGAATGAATAAGTAGCCAGTGTTATTCCATTTTGAAATCTTGATAAAATAGGCCGCCAATTTTTAAAATAACTTGCCGCTAGTAGTGTGGTACATTTTTTTTGAAAATATGATGTGTCAAAATTGGCTTACAAAATTATTTTGAACCATGACTCAATCAAACTTTATTTTTCTTAGGAAACTTAAAATATTTATTTTTGGATTTGTGATTGCGATCAATAGCATGGTTATTTAGGGTTACAAAAAAAAAATAAATACGTCAAAAATTTGGAAATTTGTGACAACAGTACCTACCTAAAAATGTGGGCTAGGGTACCGATTTTCACTATTTTGATGTGTAAACATCTATACTGGCGGTAGGGTGAAAAAAAACGTAACGTATCTTGTGATCGTGATTTTGATTCTGTGATTGTGATTGTGATTCACGTTACGTTACGTATATTTACACATCTTAATCCAGGGTTCCGGCACTCACACTTTATTTCTATTATTACTTAACCAAGCGAGATGGATTTTTTGCTTATATTTTCCATGTACAGGTTTAACCTACCCTATCACCCAGCCCCCGCTTGACATTCGGGACACCCTGTATATTTAAATGTCCAATGTGTGCCAAATGTATCATTGTGTTCGCATATGCAAACGTTGTTATGGGATTTAAACTGGTATACCTACATGATATTTTTCGACACCAGTGTAATCCTCTATCTCATACCCTCATCCTAACCTAAAGTGGTCATTGATGTAAAATTTTGGACATGCCTAAAACACGTTATTCAAAATAGAGAAAAAAAATCCACCCTTTATCCTGGGACCTGTAAAACATTTGTTAACACCATGTATCAATGAAAAGGGTGGGCTGATTTGTATGCCACAAACATAATACCCCTTGTGTGTTCCGCATGGGATGAATTTTTATGAGGGATGTCCTTTCTTATCTTCAGTTATTTAATGTAGTGGTCAGTGAATTGATCGACCGCATTATAAATTTCCAGATAGAAATCACACACCGAAATATTTATTTGGTGTTAACAAAGTGCATATAGCATATCTTTCTATTTGCAAGTTATTTCGTACAAGATAAAATTAATTTGCTGGATGATCAAAGGAAATCATTGAATACAAAAATCTTAATATGTTCTCATGATACGACCGGAAGTAGGTAAATGTATAATAATAATAAATATAGGTTTTTATAATCCTTTCATATCATTATAAATATGTATCAGCAAACTTCAAAACTTGATAGTCGAGTGTCATTTACTTATAATGTACCTACCTACCTATGTAAATATGTGTACTTTATTAATAAGTTAAAGAAATTTTCCAGAATTTTTGTTTTAAATAGGTACATATTATGTACATATAAATATCTATATATATCATTTAATTGGTATTCGTCACGAAATCTATGTAAGATGAACTGAACTTAGCAAAAATTCCGTATTGGCAAAGGCCCTCACTAGTCAAATGATGAGTCATAGTGAGATCGCCGGGACGAAACGCCAATTTTTGTAGGACTTAAAAGCCGTTAAAAGCTGTTTTGAATCAATAATTCAACAAAGTCCATTAAAATAGTGCTAAGTCTTCTACTTGGCTGATCTATTTCAGTAGTATAGTATATAGAATTTGTATTATTAAAAAAAACCTTCTTATATAAACAAGCCAGGCCCTGGACTAAAAACAAAAACAAAAACTTCCAATTTAATGATTAGGAATTCTAGTCTTGTTGGATATACATAGTTCACACTAGGTATTCGTCACGAAATCTATGTAAGATGAACTGAACTTAGCAAAAATTGCGTATTGACAAAGGCCCTCACTAGTCAACTGATGAGTCCAAGTGAAATCGCCGGAACGAAACGCCAATTTTTGTAGGTCTTAAAGGCCGTTAAAAGCTATTTTGAATTTAATTGGATTGTTTTGTATAACTTTGATAAAAAAATATATATCTATGTATATCTATACAAAAATATATATTAAATCGGTAGATTTGTAAAAAAGTGGGTTGATTTCGAATACCTATATATTAGGCGTTTTTTTATTGAGAACTATTAGCTAGCACAGCAATCCAAGTCCGAACAAAAAGTATAATCATTATTATACCCACTTAAATCGTCACAAAGTTGGTATGGGTGTCAAAATCAGCTGTCACTGAAATGCAAAATTATTTGGAAAAAAATAGAAATTAAAGCGCTTATACAGGGAGATTGGTACAAGGAGCACAACAAAACTGGAGCGAGTAGGTTGGTTCATTTTTTTTTAATTTCTTAAAAACTAAGATACATTTTATCATCCGGTTTTCTGTTTTTTACTGAAAATTAATAAGAGCATTGAATTTTGAAAACAAAAATTATAATGAATTACATAAAATTTTTAAAAAATTTTTTAAAAAAGGTATATAGCATGGCATTGTAAGTTTTACCGTTGTTTTTAAATAATTTGTTTTCTGTTTTAAGTCATTTTTTTTTAAATGCCCCTCCCGCCTAACGGAGGGAAATAGACCCGCCCCTCCAATACGATTTTTTTCTTGTCTTAACCAAACCTACTCACTCTAGCTTTTTGATACACCTTACACCAATCACCCTGTATAATGTATATGTATGTACTCACACAATGAATATATTTTCTTTCCATTTTATACTATTTTGTAACACTGGGTGATTTTTTTTCAAAACAAATGAAAAATACATTCATATAACTAATTCACTTTTGAAAAAGTTGAGGGATGTGTTGGAAAAATATTGTCTTTGCTATGTGAAATTAAATTACAGGGAGTGGTTTAATATGGAGGTTGAGTTGGAAGAAAATGGAAGAAATTATGAAAATTTAAATCTACCATTATAAATGTTTTCTTTTGAATGACATGTCAATTTCTGGGGGAAGCTTCATTTTTGCTTAAACTATTTCTTACATTTCACTTTCAAATTTCGACATTTAACAGAAGAAGAACATCGTTACCATTGTTTTATGGAATTTGACACATTTACTTGACTGATAGGTAACGAATTTTTAACGTTTATAAAGTATTTATTTCCAAATGCCACCGCAATGCGCTTAATTTCCGATGCGAAATATAAAATATCAATTTTTGTTGGGTTTTCCATTTACATCATAGCCATCCTGTGATAGTAATTACCACTCTTACTTGACAGATAAGGAACGAACTGCATAATTTTCTTCTTTTTATTCAGTACATATTTAATGCGAACTGTCACTAGAAAGTGCAAATAGCGTTTTCGATATGTATTTATATTTAACTTAGGAACCGAATCTATAACCTATCAAAAGTTTATACAGATTACATGGCAACGCAGCTAGGAAAAACATTTGTGTAGGTACTGACGATTTTTTGTGACGCCAAGGAGTCAACGCATTGATTATTTACCCCGACATTTATAACCGAAGCTTAATATATCAAACCAACACATGAAAACAAAGCATAAACATAAACGTATCCTTAAATGCCAACCTTCAATAAAAATATTTTTGTCCAATCCCATTGATTGTCAAACTATTGCAGACACTTCAAAATTTTATCTCAACTATTATATTTCACTATTTTTACTAACTAAGTTTCGACACTATTACTTTGTTAGGCGCGTTTTATTGTTAAATTTATAGCTAGCGCGCTAAAATCTCCCTCTGTAAACAATAAATAAGCCAGAAAAATAGTGAATATAAAAGTGGATAAATAAAAATGAAACTTTGAAGATAAAGATGGCGTGGTGTGAATTATTCATGACTTGAACCTTATATTCAAATCAAACTTGACATTACGATGATTTTTATAATTTTTTATATGAGTCAATATCAGCAAATGGAAAATAAAATTGTATCTAACGTTTAAAAATGGTATCTCCCACAGAACCATTTTTTTGTTTTCGACTTTTTTCTAATAAGTTTGGTTAACATTACATATCAAAATTTTTAAAAAGATTAATTTTGAATTTAAAAAAAAAATTCAAAATAAATTTTTGAAAAATCAATATTTCGAAAATGGGTACATGATTATTTTTTTAAAACTAATTTTTTACCTCCGCAATAATAAATTCCAAAAATCTGAGTACCAATATTTTTTCTTAGAAATGTTTGCAAAATTGTATACATATATACAAAAATATTTTTTTAGAAAACAGCTCCAACGATTTTTAAGATTTTTTTCTCATAAATAAAGATTTATTAAAGAAATTACATTACGCGATAATACTATTTCAGAAGTGTTTTAATCAATTTATTCCTAATTATATTGATTTTATAACATGTTTGCTGTTTAAACTGTACATAAGTTCTATTTCCATGCATACATACATATTACGTGCAACATGGTGCTATATTATTCATTTTTATGTACTCACAAAAATTCTACCTTAAACTAAACTACATTTTTGAAAGGTGGCATAAAATAAAGGCTCCCATAACTAATTTCTTTTAAAATCAGATGAATAGATTTAAACTATTCAGACTTCACAGTGTGATCGCACATAAGAGGGAGTTCGCGCGACCCAGTAGTGCATTTTATTTCGTTTTAGATATCTTTTCACTTTCGAACAAGCATCTTTAACAGTTAGCTTCATTATAGTTGTTAACTATAAGAGAAAGTTCGTGCGATCCAGTCGTGAATAATTTTTTTTTTTTTTTTTGAGTTTTGAGTTTTAGACTATTTTTTGACTTTGTTTTTAAACGGCATCTATTAGCTACATTTAAAACTTTTGATTTATATGAAATTATCTCACTTTATTAGAAATATATCGTGAAATTTTCAGCTGGATGGTCATTTTTCAGCAAAGTTCATTTTTGATAATTAATATGGTGCTTCAAGAAAATTGCCAAGCGGCCTTCAGCCTGCAAAACGCTTTAAAAGTTAGCCAAAAATCGATTATTTTTTAACAGAATCAAGCCCATTTCAAACATAACATACTTCGCAGGAAGTACCTGCATCAACTTGGCGTATGTAACTGGAGGCAAGCTTGCTATGGCTATGGGCCAGCTGGCTGAAGAAACATGTTTTTTGAGGACATGGTCCATTCTGGACTGCAAGCGCCACATAAAGTCAAAGTAAGAAGGTTAGTAGGTAGGTACCAGTGGCTTATTGTCCATATAACCCGATTCCTACCGGATTACCTATCAAATTTTCTGCTAAACAACAATGTTTACTAAATAACAAACAACCTTGCCACACAACAATGTTTACTAAAGAACGAGCAACATAAAACTCATGGGATATACTCAGTGTTGCCGTAAGCCATAAAAAAGAGTTTCTAGATCGACCTTAAAAATCCGCTAGATATGCTAAAATTTTGAAGTCACTAGACAAATTTTTCAGTACAAATATCAAAAATACATATTCTATTTTAACAAAAAATTTATTTTGTATATTAGGTAATCAATTTATTTTTAACAATGTTCATCATGATGAAAATGCGTTCCACTTCGGCATTTGAATGTGGAAGCGACATTACTATTCTAGCAAGTTGGAATAATTTTTTGTAAGTATTGACTTACAAAAAAAGGTAAGTTTACTCCCGAAATCTCCACTTCAGCCGATTCGACAAAACCAAACAAAAACAATTACGGTTTTAAAATTTTACACAAAATAAATCATAGAAACGAAATGACTGGGTAGTCTAGTTTCTAAAACATATACCCGCTCCGCTCACTGACAAAACATAATTTTTTGTCGCTAAACTTTTGAAAATTCCCCAACACTGGATATACTTAATACGTATCTATTCATTAACCTGCACAAGCTGCACACTCCAGCAACCCAATTGTGCATAAACACACGAAAACACACACACGTCATTATTATTAGTATTCGTATACTGTCTACACTCCACACTCTCTGTGCATAAGCCAAAGCCAAGGCAAAGCAACTCGAAATATGTCGGGTTATAAAACCTCTCGCTGGACAGAAAAAATTTGTTTCCTTTCTCTTTCTTTACTTATGATTTTCGAGTTTGATTGCTCTCTGTTTAACGCCCGCTTCTTATACAAAGCAGTGATGGAAATCGTCTTTTTTTCGATTGTATTGAACGCTGAAACAAAATAGTACTGAAAAAGAACAAATAGTACTGGGCTCTTTTAAATGGATAAAAACTAGCAAACACACAAATTCAAAAATAAAATTTATGTATTTATTGACAAGAACAAAAAAATACATTTGTTATAAATATTAAGGTAACATAGTAAAGGAACTTCATTATTATAGCTTAAAAAATAACGGACAGATCCCGTACGTAAGTTAGATAGTTAACATTTTGTTTACTCTTTTTTTGAAGAGGATCGTTTGTCACGTATTTATTCACAAGATCTTTATTAATTACAAAACTGTGACAACATTCCTTTTATTTAATTTTTTTGGTTTCTATCAGTGTAGAACACATTGGAACTTGTAATCGATTTCTTAATTTAGTTTTTATTATATTTTGATATGAAAAAATTTTTTCAACGTTTGCTAAAGAATGAGGAACACAAAAAGCACCCTGAATAATTCGATGAATATTTTGAAACATAAACTCATTGCATTCATTTTTCAAAAACCAAATTTTTGCCCAAAATTCCGATACAGATACTTTTCCCAGTTTTTAATATATTCGCAGTCAGTTAGAGCTCTATATTCGTTGTTTATAGCTTCAATATTTTTGTGTTCATTAGGAAAAAACTTTAAAACAAATTGAACGATAGAGTTCCAACCAAAGATAATAATAATACCAAGATGTCGCATCCCATACAAAATATTGGAACCCAAAAATTAAAGGCTGGGATCTAATATGCGATCCCACAACATGTTGCTATTTGTCAAATGTTGCTTTGGCCAGTATAAAGAGCGAGAGCGAGAGATCTCTGCCTGTATACAACTGTATTTGAATACTCTTCAAAATGTATACCTAAATTCTCGAAGGCAAAAGTATTTGTTGTTTTTGTCTTTCGTAGGAATAGTATGAATGATATACGTATAAATTGAATTTTTTATGAAGCGATGCCTTGTTTGTGGCGAGTCGAGGAGACTTAAGTCTCTTGCGGTGGTTGTTTTTTTTTTGTTTTTTGCTTATCATTGGTAATGGTGTGTATCTGTATGTATAGATAGACATGCAGTAACTTTTTTGTTCGTTCGTCGCGATTTTCGAATAAAGGGTAGGTAGCAAGGATTTTCTTTTGGTGTCTTTTTTTGTGAGGTACCTAGGTAGGTATACCTATGTATGTAGGTTCGTACATAGTTGCTTCCCAGCAAACATTTAGGTGAATGTTCACTTAACATTCTGCAAAAACGAAGAATATCATCAGCTAAATGTTCATTTTAAGTGAATGAAATATGAAAATGTTTCAAAAGCCTATCATTTGTACGTTATAAAGGGAAGAGGGGGTTTGTGCGGAATTTCTTGCAGGATAAAAATGATTGAGATTCGATTCTCCTTCATTATTGGTGAATAAAAGTGAACGTACACAAGTAATTCCTCAAACAGGAAAATTGGGTGGATTCACTTCTATTCGTATTTATTCACCATTTATGAATCATTTAAAAGATTCATATGTGTGTTTCGTTACCCAGGAGTTTGGACCCAAATCGATTTAGAAATGAATTCAGATTCGAAGGTTTAGTTCACTTATGTCAATCATTTATGATACAGTTCTGAATGAAAATGTTTGCTGGGTTATTTTGTATTCCCTATTACAGTGTTTTTCAAACTTTTTGAATACACGACCCCTTTGCTAGTAACAAAATTTTGGCGACCCCCCATTATAATGTGTCAGTTATTTAAAAAGTTACATACACTGAACCCCTTCCAAGCCCGGCCTTATTACACAAGATTTTACTTATTCGCGATGAAATTTTTTCCCGTGTTGCCAAAAAAAATTTTTAAATTGTAGCAGGCCTTGCAGTAATTTTCATTTTTTTGAATTCCTAAGTGCGCATCAGAATTGTCATTTAATATTTTTCACTTGAGAGTAAGTGTACTTATTTAAAGATTAAGTGTTTTGTTGTGTTTTTTACGAGTGATTATGGACAAGTTTCTCAAAAGACCGTTGCAGCCTTGCACATCCGGTGCGAGTGGAAGCGGAGGAAGCAACGAAAAAAAAAATAGACTTTATGACGTAAAATATCTTAAATATGGTTTCACAGTTTTAAATAATAAGCCTCAATGTGTTCTTTGTTGTGAAGTTTTATCTGCCGAAAGCATGAAACCATCAAAGCTTATGCGACATCTCTCAACGAAACATTCCAAAGAAGCAGATAAGCCGTTAGAATTTTTCGAACGCAAATTGAAATCGCTTAACCAGCAACAAAGTACTGTGGTCCAGGTAAGAAAAATAAGTCTTATTTTAATGCCCTTTATTATTTTTGGATCAAAAATAATATCTGTTTCTGTTTGAACGTAATCGCGACCTAAATACATACATACATATGTTCATAGGTAAAAGGGTCTGTAGGTACATGTACTGACCGGCTTAAATTCGCGAAAAATACCTACGCTTTTTTCCATGTTTGATCTATTTTGCTACATACATATTGTAATTTTGATTTACTGTTTCGTTTGATATATTCTTTTTGTTTTAAAATTTGTTTTAGCTATCGAGTGCCAATGAGAAAGCGTTGTTAGCTAGCTATCAAGTAGCATACCGAGTCGCCAAAGCAGGGAAACCTCACACAATTGCTGAGAATCTTATTTTGCCCGCGGCCCTTGATATGGTTGAAACTATTTTGGGCAAACAGGAGGCAGATAAACTTAAAAATATACCACTTTCTGACAATACAATTGAGCGGAGAATAAATGACATGGCCGTTGACATTCAAGAACAATTAATTGAAAAATTAAAGAAGAGTCCACATTTTGCCTTGCAACTGGATGAATCTACTGATGTTTCAGACTGTGCACAGTTTGTGGTATTTGTTCGCTTTGAAGCAGAGGAAAACATTGAAGAAGAAATTTTATTTTGCAAAGCTCTTCCTGCTAATACTACTGGCCAGTGTTTGTACGATATGTTTTTAGAAAGCTCTCGCGACTACGAGATTGATTGGACAAAACGTTTTGCTATTTGTAGCGATGGTGCTAAAGCTTTGACGGGCAACAAAAGTGGGCTCATTGCAAAATTAAAATTGATAATGCCAAACGTTTCATGGACACACTGCTTTCTTCATCGACAAGTTTTGGCATCCAAGGTGTTACCTTCTGGATTAAATGATGTGCTTAAAGATGTGATTAGAGTTGTGAACTCTATTAAAGGCAAGGCCTTGCAAAGTCGGCTGTTTAGGATCATATGTGATGAAATGGGTTCACTCCATCAAAATCTCCTTTTTCACACAGAGGTCAGATGGCTATCAAAAGGAAAGGTATTGACACGAGTTTTGGAATTGAAAGCCGAATTATTGATGTTCTTACAAGTTTCAAAATCTGGAAATTCGGATCATTTTTCTGATCCCACCGGCTCTTAAAATTATCATTTCTTGCTGATCTTTTCAACCACTTAAACATATTGAATAGGAGCCTCCAAGGGAGAGAAGAAAGCATTATAACTGCAAAAGATAAAATCAGAGGATTCCTCGCAAAACTTCGTTTGTGGTCAGAGTCTTTACAAACAAACAGTTTTGATTATTTTCCCTGCTTTCAAAAGACGCTCGAAGAAATTTCATCAGATGAATCGATATCATTAGACTCTCATATTCATCTCATGGAAGAGAGTTTACATAATTTAGAGAAGAAACTATTAAGTTACTTTCCGGAACTGGATTCTGAAAGTGGAGATGGACAAAGATGGGTATTAAATCCTTTTTTGAATATGTCAGTCAAACTCGCGGATCTACCATCGGTAAAGATGAAAGAAAATCTTATAGATTTAGCTGCAGATGGCATGCTGAGAATGGAATTCAATTTGAAAACGATTGACAATTTCTGGATAATGAGAAGAGGAGAGTATCCTGAGCTTGCAAACGAGGCTTTGAAGTTATTGCTGCCATTCGCCACTTCATACCTGTGTGAAGTCACATTCTCTTCAATGTTTGACATTAAAACTAAAAAAAGAAACAGACTGAATTTGGAAAATGATTTAATCTTAAATGTGTCAAAAATTAATCCAAGATTTCAACGTTTATTAAAAAATAAACAGGCACACATGTCGCACTAAATTTTTTTTTTGTTTTATTTAATTTTTTTTAGCATAGGACTTTTGTTTATTCATCTTACCGGCTTGCGACCGCGACCCCCCAAGAATCTATTCGCGACCCCCCAGGGGGTCGCGACCCACAGTTTGAAAAACACTGCCCTATTAGAAATTAAAGAAAATAATTGTTCATTAATTTATTTACGTGGAGTTCAAAAGTTGTGAGTTAGGTAGGTAGGTAGGTGTAAGTAGGTATGTAGGTGTGAAATGTGTATGCTCCGATTTAAGCAACACGGTACGACAAGGTCATTTTGCAAGGATTTTATTTGTATTCTATTTTTACTTGCGATATATAGGGACTATGTACATATGTATGTACATGCATACATATATGGCAAGTTATGCATTCGTAAAAAAATCGAACTCGGGATTTTGATCAAAGTTGATATTACGATGATAGCGAAGTCGAAAAAAGTGGGTCTCGCAATTCTGTCAGTCTGTCTGTCTTTCTATCCCTTCGGCTGCAGCGGGTTGGTCGATTTTCTTCAAAGTTGGTAACTACTACCTACCTAGCGTTTTTTGGGCATTATACCCACACTTTTTTTCATTTTTTTTATAGCCAAAAACAATGGTACCTCCCATACAAATTTTTTACCAAAAAATGAAAATCTTATTTTTCTTAAAATCGTGCCCACAACTTTTTTAAAAAAAATTTAGTAATTTTTTTTACAAAAAGGCAACCATTTTGTAAAAAACAATTTCCTAAAAATGGTTAGAAATGGTACCTCCCATAGTACCATTTTTTTGATTTTCAATTTTTCCAACAACGGTTGAACTGATATTTTTTTTTGGAGAATGTTTGAATGTTTTTGTATACCAAAATTTAAAAAACTTTTGTTTTTGGATTTTCAAAAAAAGTTTAAAATTTTTTTTTTGAGAACTTAATATGTAATTTTAAAACGACTCGGTCAGTCTTTATTAAACTTGGTGCCCAGCAGTTTTTTAACATTGTCTAGCAGATTCTTAATTAAAATTATTCTTATATCCAAAAATAACGGTAGGTACCTCCCATACAAATGTTTAAAAACCGGTATTGAAAATCTAATAGGTTTAGCTCTTACAATTTTGATTAAAATTTTTTGTGTGATGTAATATTTATACGATCTACCTAGTACCTACCTACCTTTTTATGGAAAAAAATTTGTCTACGGTTTAAAAACGGTATAGGTATCTCTCATAGAACCATTTTTTTTATTTTCGACTATCTCACTATCAGTTGAACTGATTTTAATGATTTCAAAATCAAAATCTTCAAATAATTTTTCATAATATTGCATACCAAAATTTTGAAAAAAATAAATTATTGATTTTTAAAAAAAATTTCAAAATATTTCGAAAATGGGTAGATGATATTTTTTTTATTAATTTTTTAATTCGACAATAATAAAGACTAACAAATTGCGTACTATTTTTTTTTAATTTTTTCAAAATTGTCTATTTAAAAAACTATTTCAGAGGTTGTTTAATCAATTTATGTTTAATTACATATTTTTTTTTACAATTTTTCAGTCTAAACGGTAAGTTCCATGCATATTTGCAACGCGGTGCTATATTGTTCATAAATAAATGTACCTACTCGCATAATACAACCTTAATCTTAGCTACGTTTTAAGCAGGTGGTGTACAATATAGGCTCCCATAACTAATTTATTTCTTCTATAAGATAAAATATAGTTTTTGAAATATTAAAACTTTAAAAACACTGTGATCGCACATAAGAGAAAGTTCTTGTTTATCGTGAAATATGTAGATATGTCTCTATGCACATACATAAAATACAAAACTTAAGATGATAAATATAAAGTACCTAGATAGGTAGGAATTTATTTAGATAGGTAGGTTACTAGTTTCTAGGCCTGTCTCTGACAAATGAAAAAAATCGAACCTGAATCAGGGAAATTGTTTGAATAAATTAACAAAAGGCTTACAAATTAAAAAAAAACAGAGCAAGTTGAAACTTTACGTCAGATAAAAGCCGTGTTTTTTTGAAAGCCCGGGGGGAATTGGAGCTAATTTAAAAAGTATAACAGTAAGTTATTTTTTAAATTTATTCTACTAGTATGAAGATTGAAATCAATATTTAAAGAAATGAGGTTAGTTTCTCTAACACAGCGAGTTATAGGTTCGTTTAGTGCATAGTTAACTCTATGTGCATTTTCTCGGAGCAGACAGCGTTCTCTTAGCTGTCGAGATGGTGCGTAAATGTCAATCAAAGATAACAGAAATGGGCATTTAATATGATTTAAGATATCGCTAATGAACATAATTGAAAAGACTTTTCGTCTATTTGCAAGCGACTGAAGGCCAAGAAGTTTGCATCTATTAGGGTAGGAGGGAGTTTCGATGTTCCAGCCTAATTTCCATATTACAAATCGAGTTAACTTTTTTTGAATATTTTCAATTCTATTGGAATGAATGTTGTAGTAAGGATTCCATATCACACAACAGTATTCTAAAATGGACCGAATATAAGCAGTATAAAGGGATTTTAGAGTATATGGATCCTTAAAGTCTTTACAATTGCGTTTTATAAAACCTAACATGGAGTAAGCTTTGGTTACAATGTATTCCACATGTTTAGTAAAGTTTAGTTTTGAATCAAAAACCACACCAAGGTCTTTTTTTTCCGATACTCTTTCAAGAATATGGTTCTCAATTTTGTATTCGTAGAAAACTGGTGAAAAGTTGCGAGAAAAAGAAAAACAGCGACATTTAGAGACATTTAAAAATAATTGGTTAACTTTACACCATTCTGTTAGCCTAAGAAGGTCATCTTGTAAAAGAAGACAATCATCGACAGATTTTATGCATCGGAAGAATTTCAAGTCATCAGCAAAAAGAAGTCGAACGGAATTATTAAAGATGTCTGGCATGTCATTAATAAAGATAAGAAAGAGAAGTGGACCCAAGTGGCTTCCTTGGAGTACTCCTGATGATACATTTATAGGGTTCGAGAGTATTTGGTCAATAGATACAAAATGTATACGACCTTTTAAGTATGAAATCAGCCATTTCAACATGCTTGAGTGCAAACCCAATCTTTCAATCTTCTCAATCAAAATTAGGTGACTAACTCTATCGAAGGCCTTGGCAAAATCGGTGTAAATTACATCGATTTGATATCCTTCTTCAAGTTTATTCAAAATAAAATTGGAAAAAATTGAAAGATTGGTAGTTGTTGATCTTCCTGCAACAAAGCCATGTTGAAATGGTGAAATATATTCCTTCAGTAAAAAAGCCAACTTAACGTAGACAATTTTTTCAAAAAGTTTTGGAATAGATGAAAGTTTGCAAATTGGACGGTAGTTAGATATTTCTTGCTTTGGGCCACTTTTGTGAATAGGAATTATAAAAGATTTTTTCCACTCCGCGAGAAATTCACCGCTTGCAAGAGAGCTATTAAAGATATAGAAAAGGGGTAGAGAAAGAGCAGCTGCACATTTTTTCAAAACGATTGGAGGGACTCCATCAGGACCGGGATTGTTATCACTATCCAAATTCAGGAGAGCATCTTCGATTTCGGAAATATTAACCTCTAACTGACCAATGTCAACCATATGCTGGTAAGTACAATATTCAGTACTTCGAGGATGTACTTGAAATTGTGTAGATTTAAAATAGTCACCAAATAAATTGCATACAGTCAGGAGATCAGAATATGTAGAACCCATGTATTGCATAGAGCTGGGAATACCAATTGATTTCTTTTTACTATTTATAAAGGCCCAAAACACTTACTATTCCTTTTTAAATTTGATTCAACTGAAACTAAGTAATTTTTGTAAAGAAATTTGTTAAGAACATCGAATTCTCGCGCCAACCTGATATAATTACTCTTAAATGCAGTATTATTTGTAGAATTACGAGTAAGTTTGTAAGCCTTATTTTTCTTATTACTTAAATTACAAAGTCTTTTATTAAACCACGGGGGCTTTGATTTTGACTTTTGGTACATATATATTAATTGCCTCTTTCAGATTATCCATAAACAAATTATATGAATGAAAATTTACTTGCCACGGAAGTTCCGACATATAACTCGCTATGCCTTCAAAATTAGCCTTTGCGTAGTTAAATTTAAAATTATTATGCTTAACTGATTTAAAATAATTATAAAATGAAAATTGAACAGATAATGCATTATGATGAACAGAGTTGAGAAAAATTGGATACAATGATTTATCAACTGATATAGTTAATTCTCTGTCCGCAAAAACAAGATCGAGTACACGATTAAAATCATTCTTACAACAATTAAATTGAACTAAATCATAACTAGCAAAAGAATCAATAAGTTCGATTTCATAATCGTTATCCACATTGAAAGATAAAAGTTGAAGCTCTTCTGGATCGTAAACCCAGTCGATATTTGTTAAATTAAAATCACCAAGTATAATAATATGTTCATTTTCTTTAAGCTTCGATAAATAAAATTGGCAATTGCTTACATGAATTTTATACAAATCTAAGGTGCTTCTAGGTGGAATATAACTTACGATAATAAATAAAACACGGCGGCTTGCCGATACCTAGAAGGTATTTTAACTTTTTATTGTTTTTTAAGGTACATAGATGGATACTTTTGAAAAATATCAATAGTTGAAACTGATGATATAAATTTTTGAATTTTTAATTGTATAACTCAACTTATATTTGGTTTTATGAACTAGGTATTTTATTAAACAATTGATAAAAATCAGTTGAACTTTTTTTTAGAAAATCGAAAATAAAACAAAATGGGGGGAGAGTATGATAATTATGGCGCCAAGAATTAATAACGGTTTTTTGTAGAGGGGTCAAAAACAAGCATTTTTATTATAGGAGCGGGTCTGAGTCGAACACAAAAAACAAAATGGTTTTATGTCTTCTAGTTCTTGAGAAAATTGACAATTACTAAAACTTCTTTTCTATGAGAATGATTAAACAACATCTGAAATTGTTTTGACACCAATGCGATGTACATCGTCCAATTTCTTAAGCAAATCTCAATTTATGGAAGAAAATTGAAAATCGTTGGAGCGGTTTTATATACCTACATATATAAGTAGTTTTTTATATATGTATGTACATACAAAATTTTGAAAAAATAAAAAACGGAATTTTTTAGCTTTCATTATAGTGGAATTGAAAAATTAATTAAAAAAAATATCATATGGATTTTTCAAAAAATAATTTTGAAACTTTTTTTAAAAATCAATCATTTATTCTTTTGAAAATTTTGTTATGCAATAGGTATTATTAGAACTTATTTGAAGCTTTTGTGCAAAAAATTCATTAAAATCAGTTCAACTGATAATGAGATAGACGAAAATAAAAAAAATGGTTCTATGAGAGATATCATTTTTCAACCGTAAACATTTTTTTTTCATTAATATGGTAGATCGTATAAATATTTGAACATACAAAAATTTTAATCAAAATCGTAGGAACCGTTTTTGAGAAATATGATGTTCACTACCGGTTTTTAAAAATTTGTATGGGAGGTACCGTTGTTTTTGGTCTTAAAAAAAATGAAAAAAAACGGGTGGGTAGGTAGGTATAATGCCTAAAAAACGCTAGGTACCAAGTTTGAAAAAAATCGACCGACACGTTTAGGCTGCAGCCGAAGGGACAGACAGACTGACTGACAGAATTGCGAGACCCACTTTTTTCGACTTCGCTATCATCGTAATGTCAACTTTGATCAAATTCCCGAATTCAATTTTTTTTTACGAATTCATAACTTGCATATACATAAAGCAATGCCTCATTAAAAGAATTAATTCTGAATTTCGAAATCAGCTGTCCTATGTCACAGCAATACTTGGAGCTATTAAAAACAAAAATCCCTTAAACTTTTTAAAAAGTCCCATTTTTTTACCCTTTTTATTTTACACAAAAAAAGCTGAACATTTGTATGGTATGGCTAGACTCTTTGTTTTAATAAATATCGCAAAAAAAATCCCCTAATCTCAGAGCACTATTACAGCTGTCAAGTTATTGATCGTGAAAAAAACTGTGTTGTTTTGTTGATATTTGTTTATTTATTCAGTGTTTTAGCATTTTTCCCAAGAAAATAATATTAAAATAAATTGAAGTTAAAAAAATAAAGTGGTTTCAAATGTACTGAGGAACAAATTTTAATCCGGCTTGTTTTAAAAGTGATGTGTTCTTTTACTTCCTATGTTTTTTTTAGCGCAATTGTTTTGTTTCGACTTCTTTGCAATGTTTCTCACTGGCGCCCACCCTAGAAATCGTATTGCCCACCCTAGAAAATCGACAGTACTAACTTGTCATTCATTATAAAGACAACAAAATTTATATTTTTCCTACATTAAGTTTTTTTACCAGCTGGTCGTCGTATTTTTCTCAAGGTAGTGTAAAAAAACGCAAAAATAATAACAACGTATCACTATGTTCGTACGTATGTGTACATAATACGTGAAAACTAATTGCAAACACAATACTTACAAACAAACGGGTAATTCGTTTATATGCAGGATCGAAAATCCGACCCTAATCCAACTCGATCTTTCGTTCTTGCATATAAACCAGATATTATAAGTTATAGATAAGAAATATGGGGTGTCATTTAGGTTTTGCGGGAGAATGCGTTAAGAAAGGTATACTAGTCCAAAAATGTCATATCCACCACGCTCATCTATTTTTTCAGCTCTTACTGCAGCATTACTACTGCTTAGGTAATGAATAACATAATTGTCAACTTTAAACGCCGTTTTGAAAACCTACCATTAGCAAATGCTGTAGACTCTTTCCTGAAATTAAACATGATTACCTACTGCAGAAGATTTTATTAATAACTATAAAGATGTTTTTAAAGTTGATTGTGTAAGCACTGAGTGCTGAAGCTTTGATATTAAAAAATATTTTTCAACTGAAAAATTGCGAAACAAGCATCGAAAATTTAGAACAAAATGTTTCAAAAGAGATGATTCCAAATTTTTACAAACTTCTTCAGGCAGCGTTAGCTCTTCCAGTGAGCTCCGCCAGCTGTGAAAGGAGTCTCTCAGCAATGCGGCGAGAACAACAATGCTCCAAAATCGTTTCTCTAATGTATCACTACTTAATATTGAAAATGAAATAGTTAAAAATAAAATCACTTCCGAAAAAGTCCTGAACCAGTTCAGCCAAGAACATGTAAAATTAAAACTTTATTAAAAAACAAAAACTTATAAACAAAGTCTTTTTTTGTAAAATTTGGTTATTTTGTAAATCTTAATTTAGTGTATATGCAATAAATTTTGATAAAATATACCAATTCTTTTTTAAATATCAACTTTTTTAGAAAACAAAATTCCTAACTACGCCAATGGGCGTGGCATTCAATTATTTAAGAGTTTAAGAACTTTTAACAAAATAAAAACTGAATAGTTTGCGTTTGCAACCATTGCAAATTTTAGAATTTGTAAAAAAACTATTTTTTTAATGAAACAAAATCGTTTACCACTTGGCTACGACAAGAATCAGTTGTCGTAGAAAAGGAAGTCATATTTCCGTTTCATTCGGAATTTGTGATAGCAAATTTCCTGAATTTCGAAATTCTTAATAGATTTTCCACTACGAATGGATTCTGCAATACATTTTTCGTGATTCGTAGCAAATTTTCTATTACGATGGAATTTGTGATAGGGCTGAATGTCTTGAAGCTCGGAAAGTGTGTTGAGTGACGGACAAAAATACACCTCCCTTACATAAAATGTTTGTCTTAACTTCTAATATGACTTTTAAACTTTTGAAGATTTTCGGGTAAGCTCAACCTATGTACATAAATTTAAAAGCTTAAAGCATAAATGGGATATTTATTATGTAAAACTTAAACAGACGAGTACCATTCTTTGTCTCATCATAGTGAATCAAAAACATACAAATAGAAACCCTTCAGAGTACAAGAACTATGTATGTATATACTACATATGTATGTAGGTCTATAGTTTATTAAATAAATTTTCATAGATTGTAATGTTTGACTTCTTCTCTACGAAAGTTGACTCATGAATTGCTCATTAGCTTAATGAGCAAAACTTAACCTAAACAACCTTCAACCCTTAAAATAACTTTATTGAATAAAAGAATAACAAAGTGAAAAAAGTTTTATTCGCTTAATCTATAAATCTTATGGGTGCAAGGAAACTCGTTATAGCATAGAAGAATGACTGGGAAGAAAGTTTTCATCACATTCATATGAGACAATGCCCTATACGTTATATTTATATTTAATAGATGGACTTGTTCTTAGTTAATTTAAATAAATAGGTGATTGATAGATGAGAGTGAATATTTTTGTATATAGAATTTATAAAAAAGGACAATGAAGTCAAGGGTCTATTTCATATTTTTTTTTTTAATTCGTGAGTTGTTCTAGGTTTCGAGATTAAATCTATTTGTAGGTATTGAAGATAATCAATTCCCAATTATTTTAAAATTTGATGAAAAAATATTTAAGAAATATTACTCTTCTTAAAACATTTGATATTAAACCTTCATAAAGTAAAAACTTGGCATACTTTTAGATCTCACTACTTTTCACGGCTTTTCACTTGTTACATATAGAGACATTCTACAGCAATCGGAAGTGCTCCATTTTATTGGCCCCAGTTTTGGGAAAGTAGGCGGATACCACGCCCCTTGAATGAAAAACCAAAAATGTAAATTTTTTTATTTTTATGCGCTTTAAGCCCAACCGCTCTACCCAATTTCATCATTCTACAGCAATCGGAAATGCTCCTTGATAACAATTCTGAGAAAGTGGGCGGATACCACGCCCCCTGAATGGAAAACCTCAAATATTCTATTTTTTCTTTGTTTGCATTTCAAGCCCTATCGCTCTACCAAATTTCATCATTTTACAGCAATCGGAAGTGCTCCATATAATTGATAACAATTCTGGGAAAGTGGGCGGATACCACACCCCCGGAATGGAAAACCTCAAATATTCTATTTTGTTCTTTGTATGCATTTCAAGCCCTTTCGCTCTACCAAATTTCATCATTTTGCAGCAATCAGAAGTGCTCCATTTAATTGATTGCAATTCTGAGAAAGTAGGTGGATATCACGCCCCCTGAATGGAAAACCTCAAATATTAAATTTATTCTTTTGTATGCAATTGAAGCCCTACCGCTCTGCCATATTTCATCATTCTACAGCAATCGGAAGTGTTCTATATAATTGATAACAATTCTGGGAAGGTGGGTCGATACCACGCCCCTGAATGGAAAACCTCAAATCTTTGTATGCACCACAAGACCTACCGTTGTGCGAAATAATAAGATTCTGCGGTGTCGGGAAGTGCTCCATAATGTTGATGATCTGTCAGTGAGTGAGTAAGTCAGTTAGTCATTCAGTTACGGTTTTCGCGATGTTTGACGTCTTATATCTCGGGAACCACCTAAACTAAGGAGTTGAAATTTGGTGTGGTGCTTGTGCTTTGCTAGGCTGCCAAATATTCCGAATTTGAACTTCCTGGCTTTATTGGTCGAAAATCGCCTGAATATGTTCCTGTAAAAAGGGTGTAGTGGCAGAACTTGGATGGGCACTACCGTGCCTTTTGATATGGGGCATTTCACGTGAAGCGGACAACGAAAAAACGGGTGGGTCTTGAAAATCGTTAATTTTTAGCTTATTTATACATTGTGTAGTTCTTAACATGTATATGAAAGGATTTTGATTTTTGAGGACTGGTTCAATAAAGCTAAAAAAGAAGGCCAATTAGGAAATAATCGCCGGAAAGCTTTTAAAATACCAGAGTTATATAAAGAGATGACGAGAGATTAAATAAAACGACCACGTTAAGTTAAAGACAAGTAAGAAGTATATTGTAAGTAAAAAAGATAAAGGTTACAGGAAATTGCAAAGTGATTTTAGACTGTGTTGAAACTAATTGTGTAATGGCATCATAGTTCATGAATTTATGAATAAAAGGAATAATGTTCGTAATCCTTTTCAGAAAAGCTTGACAAGACAAACAAATCGTCGCAATTAATTGATATATTTTATCAAAATGTAAGAGGTCTTCGGACTAAGACCAACAATATCTATTATGCCTCTTCGATCAGCTCGTATGATATTATTTGTCTCACCGAAACATGGCTACATACGGGTATCAATGATTCTGAATTGTTTGACAACACATTTAATGTATATATACGTGACAGATACTCTGATATACAAATATCGATACTGTTATAGGCGGGATTCTAATAGCTGTAAAGTCTTCTTTCATAACTTCACTGATTAATGTTCCTGTTGCACTTGACAATGAAATTCTCTGCGTAAAAGTATCATTTAAAGACAAAAACCTGTATGTTATAACATTATATATAGTTCCTGGAAGCCCACAAGAGGCTTATTCCAAAGCTTTCGAATACTTCAGCTTTATCTACGATTTATTAGAGTATCAGGATGAAATCATTTGCCTTGGTGATTTCAACCTTGCAAATGTCGCTTGGTTGCGTTGTCGTGACACAAATTGTATTTTACCAACTGGTAACCTCAGATCTAACGACTCAAAACTAATTGATGATTTAACATCACTTGGATTTATTCAATTAAATGATATTTTAAATATTAATGGAAAACTGCTGGATCTAGTGTTTACCACCAGTGACGACGATATTACGATACAAAAATCCACTGAACCTTTAGTGCCTGAAGATAACCATCACCCGTCACTGATCTGTTCACTTTTTAAAAACTTTAACAATTTTGATAATGATATATGTGTGATAACTTTTACTCTTTTAATTTTAAAAAGACTGATTTTTCAAAACTTAATTCTTTGTTGTCACAAGTTGATTGGTCTTGTTTAAATAATTGTTTAAATGTTAACTTAATGGTATTTAAATTTAATAATATTTTGTTTGATTGCTTTCTTAAATCAGTTCCTATAGCGATTGTAAAATCGAGATCTTTTGTGCCAGATTGGTATGATAGTGAAATCAGAAAGCTAAAAAACCGAAGAAACAAGTTATGGTCTACTTTTAAACTTTATCCAACAAAAACCAATTTAAAAACTTTTTGTGAATCAAGGGTTATTTTTAATAGAATATCTAGTTTAAAGTATCTTAATTACATTCAGAAGGTGCAAAAAGATCTGAAAATGAATCCAAAGTGTTTTTGGAATTTTATTAATAGCAAAAGAAAATCTTGCCTCTACCCGTCTGTTCTCAAGATAAATGACATTTCAAGTCATGACCCACGGGTTATAACGCAACTTTTTTCTGACTTCTTTCAAAGTGCCTTCAACTGTGATACTTCAAACTGTGATACTTTATACTGTGATACCTTAACCTGTGATTCTTTAATCTGTGATAAATCTGACGAAATGGCTCAAAATTTTGACCATTTGAAATCTTTTACTTACTTGACTGATTTGAACTTTAACATTAATACTGACAACATTGTAAAACTCATATCTAACCTTTATGATAGTTGTATACCAGGTCCTGATGGTATACCCTCTACTATTTTGAAAAAAACTGTGTACGTCACTTGTCATTACCATTGTCTATTCTGTTTAAATTTTCAATGTCTTCATGTGTATTCCCATCTATTTGGAAAAATTCTTTCATAATTCCTCTACATAAAAAAGGAAAGAAAGACGAAATTAAAAACTACAGGCCTATTGCCAAATTATCTGTGATTCCTAAACTTCTTGAGGCTTATTTGTGAATCTTTGTGTTTTTATGTTAAATCATTTCTTGTTCCCAATCAACATGGTTTTACAAAAGGTCGGTCTACTGTTACTTTTTTAATAGAATTGGTTGAAAACTGTATTGATTCATTTAAAAACAAAAAACAAGTAGATTGTGTATTTACTGATTTCAGTAAAGCCTTTGACAAGCTGTCACATCGAGTTTTGCTTTTTAAATTAAGAAAATTGGGATTTAGCGAATACTTTGTAAGATGGATTCAATCTTATCTATTCGATAGATCTTACTCGGTGCTATTTAACAGTTTGCGAATCGAATAAGTTTAAAATCAACTCTGGAATCCCATAGGGTAGTCATTTAGGCCCTATTCTTTTTATTTTATTTATAAATGACTTACCATCTGTGTTAAAATACTCTAAGTGTCTCATTTACGCCGATGATGTGACAATTTTCAAAGCAATTTCAAATGCTCGGGATTGCGAAGAATTACAATGTGACCTTAATTTGTTTTTTGACTGGTGTACTCGTAACTGTTTGTTTCTCAATATCGATAAATGTAAAACTATGAGTTTTACCAGAAAAATTTCTTTTACTTCGTTCAACTATTTGTTTAATGATATATCAATATCTCGTGAAATCAATGTATCTATTCTTGGTGTCACATTCGATCGCAAACTCGAATTTATTGACTATATTAACTGCATTTCTAATAAAGCCAATTCAATTCTTGGTTGGATAAAAAGAGAGTCGAACAATTTTCTGACCCTTTCGTGACAAAGCAGCTTTTTATATCTTTTGTACGACCCATTTTAGAATACGCTTGTCAGGTTTGGTCACCTCACTACGAATGCTATAAAAATAGACTGGAACAGGTGCAAAAAAGATTTCTTAGATTTGCTCTCAGAGGACTGGGATGGGTAAATCCTTATGATCTCCCACCTTATAACAACAGACTAATACTTATTGATTTACCCAGTCTCGAGAACAGACGTTCCTATTTATGTTTTGTTTTCATTGTAAAATTAATCAACGGTAACATAGACACTTTGCACCTTCTGTCTCGTATTAACTTTAATATTCCACAAAGAAACTTACATACCGAATAGTATACTTATTCAAAACTATCGTACCAATTACGAAAAATGTTCTCCTTTAAATAATATGTTTAAACTACATATTTAATTTTTAAAATAATAAATATAACAATCTGTTTGATAAAACAATAATTAATTCATGTAAATTAAAATCAACATTTTTTTTTGCAATTAATTAAAATCTTAATATAAACTTTGGTAAGAATTTTGTAAAAATTTTTTTGTAAACTAGCAATTTAGTTATGTTAAATAAATAAATAAGTAAGGGGGCGTTGGGTGTAACTAGTGTTAACACTTATTTATTATTATATTTAACACACCCTCTCAACTCATGTAAATTCAAACAAATTAAAAATTGCTTCAGATATAATAAGTATAATGTTGGTAAGTATAATAAACAAATTCAATAATTCAATTAATAATATTAAAATTTAAAAAAGTTAATTCTCAAAAGTTAGTCCAAGATTCTTGAAGCAAAAATGATGTTTAGGTAAGGGCGTACACTTTGTCAAAGCATCAGCTAACATTAACTCTGTTTGCAGGTATTTGAGGGAATAGTTCCATCTGAAATTGCTTCTCGAACATAATGATATTTGATGTGAAGATGTTTTGTTCTGGATCGCTTTCCTTGATAGTGTGCAATATACTGAGCACTTTGACTATCCGTGTATAATTCAATAGACTGCTCTTCACTTAAAATTCCTAGTTCAACAAGCAAAAGCTTAAAATATTTAGCTTTCTTAGCAGCAGATGTTAATGTGACATATTCGGCTCAGCACTTGATGTTGTTATAATTTATAGCTTTTTTGATTCCCAGTCGATAGCGGCTCCAGCCAAAACAAATACAATACCCGATTGAGACTTGCGGTCATTGACGTCTTCTGCCGAGTTGGAATCCGAGTAAGCAGAAATGGTTTTTCCTGTTCTGGAATAGAGAATTTTTGAATTAATTGTTCCTTTTAAGTACCTAAGAACAGATAGAGCTAAATTCCAGTGCTGCTTTCTTGAAATTGAGACAACATGTTAACATTGCATGATATATCTGGGCGGCTAAAAGTAGAAAGATGTAACAGACTTACGATGAGCTCCTGATATGATTGTTTATTAACCAACTATTTTTCTTTATGCAGTGAGGGCTCATTCTCTATTTTAGTTTTAGGTGGCATTGGTAAGGTATTCGGTTTGCAATTGAGAAGATTATATTTTGTTAAAAAGCTTCTTATATAATAAGGCTGACTTATAGATAAAGTTCCTTTAGCACGGTCTCGTAAAACTTCTAGTCCAATAGTAGTTTGTGGTTCACCTAGATCCCGAATGTCAAAATTAGATTTTAAATGTGATTTTAGTTTCAAATACGTATAGTTATCATTAGTTGCTATAATTAAATCATCAACATAATCAGCAATGAAAGTAATCAAGTTTTTGTTTCTTTTAAAATATATATACACCTATCATAGCTGGAATTAAAAAAAATATCTTGTTTTAAAATTGTGTCTAATTTAATATTCCATTGATGACCAGATTGTTTTAAGCCGTAAATTGACTTTTTAAGCTTACAGACTTTATTTTTATTTTGAAAAAATCCCTCAAGTAACTTCATGTCCATATATATGTTTTCATTTAAGTCTCCATAGAGAAAAGCTGTAGAGACATCTAACGGGTGATTTTTTAGCTGGTTTGGTTTTGGCAACACTGGTTTTGACAGCTGACGTGTGTTTAGTACCTTGTGTCACTGTCAAACAGCTTCAGTTTGGTTTGCAATTTAACCATGGATCGTCTTACAAATGAACAACGCTTGCAAATTATTGAATTTTACTATCAAAATTCGTGCTCGGTTCGAAATGTTCATCGCGCGCTGCTTCCATTTTATGGTCGGCATTCTCGACCTTCTGAGCAGTCTATTCGGAAGATTGTGACCAAATTTCGCACCAAATTTACTTTGTTGGACATTAAACCACCAACACGTTTACGTACTGTGCGTAGTGAAGAAAATATTGCGGCCGTTTCAGCTAGTGTGACAGAAGACCGCGAAATGTCGATTCGGCGCCGTTCCCAGCAGTTAGGCCTTTGTTACAGCACTACGTGGAAAATTTTGCGGAAGGATTTGGGCGTAAAGCCTTTTAAGATACAGCTGGTGCAAGAACTAAAGCCAGCCGACCTACCACAACGCCGAATTTTTGGTGAATGGGCTCTTGGAAAGCTGGCCGAGGATCCGCTTTTTTATCGAAAAATTGTGTTCAGCGATGAGGCTCATTTTTGGTTGAATGGGTACGTAAATAAGCACAATTGCCGCATTTGGAGTGAAGATCAGCCAGAAGCATTGCAACAGCTACCAATGCATCCCGAAAAAGCCACTGTTTGGTGCGGTTTATGGGCCGGCGGCATTATTGGGCCATATTTCTTCAAAGATGATGCGAATCGCAGCGTTACTGTCAATGGTGAACGCTACCGAGCGATGATAACAAACTTTTTTTTGCCCGAAATGGAAGTTCTTGACTTGCATGATATGTGGTTTCAACAAGAAGGTGCCACATGCCACACAGCACGCGAAACAATGGCGCAATTGCGAGGCGAGTTTGGTGAACAGTTAATTTCACGTTTCGGGCCGGTCAATTGGCCGCCTAGATCGTGCGATTTGACACCATTAGACTATTTTTTGTGGGGGTATGTCAAGGCTAATGTCTATAGGGACAAGCCCGCTTCGATTGACGCACTGGAAGCCAACATCCATGCATTCATTCGTGAGATACCGGCCGATATGTGTGAAAGAGTATGCCAAAATTGGACTCAGCGGATGGGCTACCTGAGACGCAGCCGCGGTCAACATTTGCATGAAATTATCTTTAAACATTAAATTGCAAGGTTCAAACTATCGATTCAAATAAATATTTCATTCATTTTTTCGAATTTTTTGTGTTTTTTTTTTTTAAAAAGTTCTAAACCTCTTAAAAAATCACCCGTTATATAGAAAAGGTCCAAGTTCTGATCAATTGCAAAAGCGTATAAAAGTCTAATGGAACTTATTTCAGCAACCGGAGCGAACGTATCAAAATAATCAACTCTGTACTGTTGAGTATATCCCTTGGCAACCAGTCTAGCCTTTCTGCGTTCGACTGAGCCATCCGGATTGAATTTGGTTTTGAAAACCCATCTAAAACCGGACAATATTTGTATCTTTTGGTCGATCTACAAGCTCCCATGTCTCGTTTTCATTGAGTAGTTCCATTTCCGTTTTCATGCGTCTTTCCATTCATTTACAAGTTCAGACATTTCTATTTCTTTCATCGTCTTTGGGTCGGTAACGTTTGCAATATTAGCAGATTCGCTAAATGGCATACTTAAATCTTCAATAGCGTCCTCAAAAGTTTTCTTTTCTCCTGATTTGTTCTCTTTTATTTCCAGCTCAGTTTCCAGCTCAGTTGTAGCATCTTTTTCTAAATTATCATCTTGTTCCAAATTATAATTAAGATACATTTTTTTATTTTCACTAACTTTTGCTTGGATAAATACAACATCTCTACTTTTTAAAATTGCACGACTTCCTCGCTTCCACAATCTGTAGGCCTTAGCATCTTCACCGTAGCCGATTAAAACGTATTCTTCGCTTTTTGGATCAAATTTTCCATTTTTCCCATCTTTGACCAACGCAAAAGCTTTGGAACCGATTTCTCGAAAATGAGAGACATTTGGTATTTTATTAGTCCATAGTTCTTCTGGTGTTTTGCTATCATTTGGCTTGGTTGGACATCGGTTGAGGATATACGCTGACGTATTAACTAGCTCGGCCCATAAAAACTTAGGCAGATCGGCTTCAATCATAAGGCAACGGGTCATTTTTACAAGGGTTCTGTTGGCACGTTCCGCAACCCCGTTTTGTTGAGGGGTGTATGCGGATGTAAACTCTTGTTTTATTCCACTTGCTTTGCAAATTTCAGAAAAAGCCCTACTCGTATATTCAGAACCATTATCTGATCGAATTCTTTTAATATTAAGGTTAGTTTGATGCTCGACGTAGTTCTTAAATTCAATAAATTTATCCAGTAGCTCAGATTTTGTACGTATAAAATAAACAAATATTTTCCGAGAATAATCGTCTACAAATACAATGAAATAAAGTGACTTACTCAGAGATTCGGTTCGCATCGGACAGCATATGTCCGAGTGTAAGCACTGCATTGTAGACCAGGGTTCGGACTTAGGTTTTGAATTTTCGAAGTAAATACGGAAAAAAACTGAAGTACAGGGTGGCGCACGAATCGTGCTACAAAAATAAAACGTAATAACTTTTTTTCTGTGTGAGTAATCGGCTTATTTTTTTTTTTATTTTGTAGGTTACTATTTAGATTTATAATGGAATGGATGCTTGGGATACGGAGAAAAGAATTTGGATAGTGCAACGGTACCATGCTTTGCAGTCCGTCATTTCCGTCCAAAGGGAATTTAGGCGGGAGTTTGGCGGTAATCCCCCGAGTAGATGGACCATTATGAGGTTTGTAAACATGTTTGCCGAATCAGGAAGCATCTCACGAAGGCCGTACCATCGAGATGCCAATGTTCGGGTTCAGGATACAATCGCAGCAGTAGCATCTGCAATACAGGCCAATCCGAACGTTTCGACCCGAAACTTATCGGGGCAAATTGGAATTAGTAGACGGTCATTACAACGGATACTTCATGACGATTTAAACTTGTTTCCGTACAAAGTCCAAATTACTAGCAAGTTAAACCCTCAGGATTTGCCTGTTCGCCTGGAATTTTGCCAAAAAATGATATCAATGGCCGAAGAAGACAACACATTGATCAATTGTTTGTTCATGTCTGATGAGGCCCATTTTGATCTTAACGGCAATGTAAACAAGCAAAATTGCCGTATATGGAATGAGTCTAATCTGTGTGGTGCCCAGTTTCATCAAGGTGTATTGTCGGGCCGTACTTCTTTGAAGAAAACGGTGTAACCGTTACTGTCAATGGAGACCGTTATTTAAAGATGTTGAAGGAGTTTTTTTACCCAGAACTGCGCCGAAGACATATACCATTCAACAGCGTTTGGTTTCAGCAAGATGGAGCAACTGCACATATAGCCAGACCAGTTATGGCGGAGCTAAACAAAAAATTCGCAAACAAATTAATTTCTAGGAACTCCACTCTTCGCTGGCCCCCAAGGTCACCTGACCTGACTGCACCAGACTTCTTTTTATGGGGTTATGTCAAGCAAGAGGTGTATAAAACGAAGCCCAGGAATTTAACTGAATTAAAGCAGTCCATAACGACAATAATTGAGGCGATCCCAACTTCAACTCTTCAGGCCACAATGAATAATTTTTTGACCAGGTGCCGCATATGCGTGGGACAGCGTGGAGGTCATTTGCGGTCTATAATCTTTAAAAACAACTAACTATTTAAAATAAAATTTAATTTTCTAACCAATAAAAAAAAAATTAATGAAATACATCGATTAAAAAAAAAGTTATTTGAATTTCTTATTGTAGCACAATTGGTGCGCCACCCTGTAGATCCAAAATTTTCGAAGTAGTTTTAGGAGATTAAAAAAAAATTTTCGAATTAAATTCTTAACAAAAGTTTATTCAGTATTATTTGATTATTTTTCATTAATAAATAAATAATTAATTGCGAACAAGTAACTATAAGGTACAAGAAAGTCAAACTTAAAATACAAAAAAATATAACTATAACACAAACTTCAGACTTCAATAGAAACAAATTAAACATAGATATTAAATCAGCACCTTGAATTTTAGTTAGGTTTAAATATTGTATTAAGCAAAGTTTACTGTCTTCAAATTCAAATCTTGATTTGTTTTGAGTACACAAAGCAATATAATATTTTAAAATGTTTTGTTGACCAGCGCTGTCCTTAAATTTGTTGGTTAAGGGTTTTTTCAAAGAGAAGCAAATCCTAAAAAAGAGGAGTAGAAAAGTAGATTAAATTTTTTTCTCAAAATCGAAGTAGATCTACTTCGATCGAAGTAAAGTCCGAACCCTGTTGTAGACTTTTCCAGCTTTTCTGTAAATGGTAACCTAGTCTGCTTTCCGCGTATGCATGATGTACACTTAAGATCGAATGAATTAAAATTTGGCAATCCAGTCCTTTTCTCTGAAACTGCTTCAGGGATTCCCCATTTAAATGGCCCATTCTATTATGCCACATTTCGAAACTATTGGCTTCCCTTCCAGTATTATGTTCCTTAATTTCATAAACTGCACCTCCTGTTGGTTTATGATAAAAAGTCCATCCTGCTTTCTTGCACTCAAAAGCACCTTTCCGAATTTGTTTGAAATTTTGGCAACTTCGCCTTCAAATGTAACCTGGCCTCCGCAATTGGTTACTTTGTCGATAGAAATAAGGTTTTCTTTTAGATCTGGAACGTATAAGGTGTTATAAAATGTACACTTCTGAGATTTGTTATCTATATAATATTAGAAGACTTCGCGGCACGGCGCAATTTGATTCGGCCTTATTCAGATACTTGGCAGTAAACTAAATTAAATTAATAATTATAATTTTGAAAAATAAAATAAAGCAAAGAAATTTAAATATTTAAAAGTTCTTATGTCTTGCTTGTCATTTACCACATTGAATTTATATAATAAATAACTTTAATCTTAACTTTATTTAATCAAATTATAACTTTTACTACTTATTGTAGGCTTTAAAAGCCTATTGTAAAAGATTCCAATGAAATAAATAAATGAAATGAAAAAATGAAATGATTCAAAATTGATACTGTACCGATTCCCATAATTTGAATCTTCTTATCATTAGCTAATTTTACGTACCCCATGTGATTCTTTGACAGACTAGAAAATAATTTTTCATTAAAACACATGTGCGAGGTAGCTCCACTATGACTATCAACACCATCGACTTTGTTTACCTTTGCAAACAAAAAAAATAAAAATTCTTGGATAATAAAACCACTCTCGCTCTCGTCATCGGTCATACACTTGTTTTGCTTGTTGTCTTGTCCGTAGCTCAAGCAGTCCCTTGACCTCTTCTTCCACATCGTCGACAATTATATTTGAATTCTCTTGCATTGTCTTGATGTTTGGTATAAATATTAGTTTTGGGCTTCGCATTTCGTTCATTGGAGTTGTTATTGTTCGAATAGTGATTATTAAAATTACCTCGTACTTTTAATGCGTTGTTCTCACATGTTTCTCTTTTTTTATCACCAACTTCCATCAATCTGATGCGAACAGTTTCCAACTTTGGGCCTTCTTCTTGAGCATCAAAAGCAGCTTGCACGTTCTTATAGTTTTCATCCAGACTATCTATAATAATAAAATATCAAGAAGATCATCATCTAGTAAGCCAACTAATTATCGAAAAAAAATCCTCGCAAATACTCATCCATTGATTGTGTTGGATTCATACGAATATTAAGTAGTTTCCTAAACTCCTCCACTTTCTGACGCACGCTTTTTCTGTTGTAGCTCGACTCCAGGAAGTCCCATATTTTTAACCAGCGCTATGATATGTGGTTCCATTGCCAACAACAATTCGCTCCGCGCATCCATGTCCTTGTCGTCCCATAATTCCTGCTTTTCAAGGTTTTCTTCCGGTCGTTGATCCTTACCCTGAAGTATCTTCAAAAACCTTGACTTGTGGAGGATCCCCTCCATCTGCACGCTCCAAGTTGGATAATTCTCTCCATTGAAGAGAACTATACGACCATGTACTATGGTTGAACTTGACATATCGTAACAAATATAAAATATATTTTATAGAAATACTTTAATTGCAGAAATAGTTATTTAAAGGATATGTTCTTTTAATTTATTATCTCCTGGGCCCATAACCTGTAAAATAACAGAGTTATGTAAAGAGATGTCGAGAGATTAAATAAAACGACCACGTTAAGTTAAAGACAAGTAAGAAGTATATTGTAAGTAAAAAAGATAAAGATTACAGGAAATTGCAAAGTGATTTTAGACTGTGTTGTAACTAATTGTGTAAGGGGGCGTTGGGAGTAACTAGTGTTGACACTTATTTATTATTATATTTAACAAAGCTGAATGTTAGTATAAAGCCTCCTCTTGGTGTTCTTAAGAAACTGTCAAAAATCCCCATCGATATGAGCACCGCTTAAAATTTTAGGGGGGGTCGAAGGCCCTCAAAATTGTTTTTCAGGAATAACTCCCAAATGGTAAGTATTTGTAGCTTGGAAAATTTCCTACAAAAAACATTTTTATTTTTTTTTTTTATCTACAGGTGGAAATTTTCAAAAGACACTTGGTAATATTCGGTACCAAGTAGTGTGGGACTTGTACCGCATTAAAACCACCGGGATATCAGGACCAATCTATGAAAGATCGACAAAAGATTTTTATTTCTTAAATACAAAATCGCATTGGGGCAAGTTTAAAGTTTTAATACTTTCCCATAGCATTTAGACCATCAGCTCATGAGGCTTGGTTCTTCTGAGTCTTCGAACATTGTCACGTACATTTAATACAGTCTCCATCTTGGAGTTAGAATGACTATGCAGTCGCTGATTATGTGATACAGCGTGTTTTCTAACCACTTCTGTAACCATTTCTATTTGTAGATCACGATGCAAGTCGCTATTTCTTATATACCAAGGGGCATTTACTATTCCACGGAGGACTTTGTTTTGGAATTTTTGGATGGGTTCAGCATTTGTTTTCTTTGTACAACCCCACAGTTGCCATAACTCCAAACGGGTTTTAGTACTTGGTTGTAAAGCATTATTTTGTTCTGGATAGATAAGCCATTCTTACCCAGTAACCAATACATTTTTCTATATTTTAGGTTAAGTTCCTCTCTTTTCTTTTTAATGTGTTCTTTCCACTTTAGCTTGGCATCCAAAGTCATTCCAAGGTATTTGGCAGTATTGGCGTAAGGTACAGCTTTACTGTTAATAATAATTGGAACATTAATAATCTTTTTGTTGGTAAAGTTTATATGAGTTGATTTTGTTTCATTTAGTTTTATACGCCATTGTTGCGTACAGTCTCTTACTTTATCGGTTGCATTTTGCAAATTTTTTTGTAGCCTTCACAACGCATTTATCAGGCACTAAAATGGCAGTATCATCTGCAAATGTGGCCATGATAGTATTATTGTCCACTAGAATATCCCTAGTATATAACAAATACAGTGTTGGTCCTAGGACACTTCCTTGTGGTACACCGGCTTTAATTTTATTAAGTTCTGAATACTCTTGCTCGTACCGTACTCTTAAGAGTCGGTCGGTAACATAGGATTTCAGTACTTCGTAGAACTGTCTTGGGAGATCTCTATGCAGTTTGTACTCAAATCCCAAATGCAAAACCTTGTCAAAGGCTTGAGAAACATCTAGAAATAGAGCGGAACATACTTGTTTTTCTTCAAGTGCCTTTTCAACAACATCCGTAATTCGATGCACTTGGTCTATCGTCGAATGTTTGTTTCTGAATCCAAACTGAAGGTTTGGGATTAGCTTTCTTCTATTACTTTGCTAAGGGCCAGTTTCACAGTGAAGTAAGTGTCACTTAAGTGCCAAATATGGAAAACTAATTTCCAATTTCACAGTGTAAACTTATCGGAATAAGTGACACTTAAGTCTCCCATGTTGGCTACTTAAGTTCCCCTTACTCAGGTAGTAAAACTGCGGCTAAAGTGCCAAAATGGGAAAATTAAGTGCCACTTATTTTGTTAAGTGCGCACTGTGAAACTGGCCCTAAGCCTTTTCGGGAGCAGTTTTTCGAAAACTTTTGCCATTATTGGTATAAGAGATATTGGCCTGTAGGAAGTTACTTCTGTTGGTGGCTTACCTTGCTTAGGAATAACAATGACTTCTGCAATTTTCCAATGATGTGGTACATATCGGAGCTTAAGGCATGCATATATTATATATTGGAGTTTTCTGAAGGCTACTGTTGGCATTTCTTTCAAAACCTGAGCAGTAATTAGATCATACCCGGGTGCTTTTTTATTTGACAACTTGTGTTGATACATGCTCACGGCCGTAGCCAGCCATACGCTAGGGTGAGCTCAGCTCACCGAAAAAATATTTGAGCTCACCCAAAAAAAATTGAAACATTTAAAAATTTTCAACATAATTTAAAATTCTGTGATAAAATATTTTTTCATATCAAATTCTACTGGTTTAATTTTTGCCCGTTTTAATCCGCATATTAATTTCTTTCATCAACAAGTCGAGAATTTCCCTTTAAAATTCTTCTTGTGAGTTTTTTATTGTCATCTTCCTTATTTGTTTTTTTTTTTCAGTAAAAAATTCAAATGCGCTGAATAATTTGGGGCAGATTGGAATTATGGAATATCTACACAGTTTTCACGTTCCACTTTAACTATTCATATTAGTTTCTCTCATTTCGTTGAAAACTCAGTTCAAATTTATTTTTTTGCTTTTTTTTATTTAGATTGTTGAGAATAATTGAAACAGCTAATAGAATTTTGCAACTAAGTGCAATTGGCTATATCGCAGTGATATACCAATTTTTCAGTCAGTTGAAGAAGGTGTTAAAGATTTGCGAAGTGATGAATCAGTTTTTGAATACAGCAGATGAAAAACAGAATGCTGTTGAAAATGTTTCCTCTTTGTATCACGGAGAATGCAAATTCGATCTACCAGATCTTCTTCACTTGGGAAAAGGGACTATCACAATGAAGTAGCATATTTATTAAAGTTAGTTTGTTTTGAAATTATCGACTTAGTTATTTCAAAGATAAATGACAAATGGTCGATTCTACTACAGACTTTTTGAGTGAACATTTTAACTACAACGACTTAAAACCAATTAAATTAAATTTGGTATAGCCCTCACACGAAGAAAGTTCAGTTTTAATAAATTTTCTGCTCAACGGAAAAAATAGCTTTGGATTTGCAAAATAAAAATTAATGAAAGCAATTTTCCTATAACATATCGCCTCTTTGAAGCTGTCAAGACATTTGGTGATGGTGACGTTTTAGTTATTTTGGTTTTAAGTTAAATTTTTAAGCAAACAAAGAATTAATTTGTATAGTTGAGTCATTTTTATGCAGATGTTTTTTAGGTAAATAGAATAATTTAAAATTGAATTGAATTTTGTTTCTTTTTTCACTTGTTCATTATTTGCAATTCTAAAATATTGTCACCGTACCTATATACCTACTTCTAATTCATAATTTTAAAAAAACATGAATGTGATATTGCTTATAACTACGGTTTTAAATAAAATCAAATTTTTCTAGAGTTGATATTTTGAAAAAAATTTCAGCTCAGCCAAGAAAACTTGGAGCTCACCCACTTATTAGTTTCTGGCTACGGCCGTGTACATGCTTCTTACTTCTTTGAGCGAGACGAAGGGAATTTCCAATTAGTCGTTTCGTTCAACAAAATTTAAGTTATTTGTAACTGCACTTTCTGGAAAGGGCTTAAAAACATTCGAGAGATGTTCAGCGAAGAGTTCAGCCTTCAGTTTTGGGTTTGCAATCCATTTTTCCGTCTTGTGCTTTAATAGGCGGATTTTGAATTTGAGGTCTTTTAAGGCGTTTAGCTGCTTTCCATAAGGAGTATTCGGTATAATTATTTTATACATGAATTTATGTTTGTTGTTTAATTTCATTTAATAATAAAGGCCTGATGAAGAGTGTATTCATGCTCGAAACGTTGCATATCATATAAAACTGTGTTTCATTGAATTGACCTGGAGCCTGCTACAAGATTTTCAATTTGTATACAACTGAAGAGGTCACAAATAAATTCATATAAGTATTCGGTAGAAGCATCCGTTGTCAAGCTTTTCGGAAATCTACTAAGTGATTCGTTTTTGAATTCACCGATTCTTTTTTTGAGTTCATTGCTCAGACGGTTAAATACAGCCTTATCGTCAGGGAATCTTGTACTTTGCCATTTTCTTCGAGCCTTTCTTTTTTTCAATACCAGCTCCCTTATTTCTGCAGGATATTTTATTTCTGTTTCTCTCCTGTTCGAAATAGTTGATGTACTTTCTTCTGCAGCCTGTTGCACATCAGCAATAAATTGCTCTACTTCATGATCAATTTGTTCATTTGTTTCCATAGGAGATCCTAGGTTTACATAACTTTCTAGTTTCTTTCTGAAGTCAAATCAGTTTGTTCTTTTATTCACGAGTTTAGGATTACTTTTTTCTCTTAATTCTACTTCACTCAGTGATAAGATAGCTGGAGAATGATCTGATAATAAATCGTAATTACCTACGACCCTTGTATGATTTCGTTTAATACCTTTAGCTACGAAAAAATCAACAAGGTCTGGTATTTTATTTGGATCAGATGGCCAGTAAGTTGGCGAGCCAGAGGAATAAAATTCGCATTTGTGCTTGCGGCCAGCTTGGTAAAGTCGTTTACCTTTTGTTGTTATGAGCCTAGATCCCCAGTGGGTGTGTTTTGCATTGAAGTCACTACCAACAATAAAGTTTAGTAGATTAAACAGTTCTCTAAGTCTGCTTCAGTTGGAGAGCACCTCGGTTGGCAGTATATTGCTGCTGTTTTAAATTCTTTATTTTTAATACCAATACTAATTATTGTCACTTGCATGTTTTCATTAGAGAACTTGGCTTCTTCATAGAGTTGTAAACACTTTTTTATAAGTATTGCCGATCCTCCTCTAGCTTTGTCAGCTGGGTGCGGAGCGTGATAACACGTATAGTTTGGTATTTTATTTTCAAGACTTTGCCCTTTTGCGAAATGTGTTTCGTAAACAAGACATTACTCTACATGTCCATCATTGTTTTTTATTAAGAGCGACTTCTTCGCTTAGCTGCTTGATGTTCAAATCTTGTTTGTCAATCCTTTTAAGAATAACTTCCAACATTTCTTTAATTGAAGTTTCCTCACTTTTCCGTACAATTTTAACAATCTGGGAATAGGATTTACTTTCATCATTTTTGCCTTGATTAACTAGTTTAGTCGGTTGGTTCTTAGGTTTATTTTCAGCCGTCGGTTTTTTGCTTTGTACTACTGCTTTTGAGATTGTTGTGTTTTTAAGCTTCTTCGAGGTTTTGTTTTTGCTTTTTATGTCTTGGAATTGTTTTGCAACTGGACATCCTCTATAACTTGCAGGATGTTCGCCTCGGCAGTTCACACATTAACATACTTTTTTAATAAAAATAAACGTGTCCAAAATAAATCAATTGGAAGAGTTAAGGGTTTTACTTTTCTATAAGCACACTACACAATTGTGTATTTTGTGATAAATGCATTAATTTTTTTTCGTTGTCGGTACATTATATGAACATGATTTTAAGATATCGGCCCACTGTGTTTGTCCACCCCTTTATGTGGAAGGGGCAAATAAAAAAAAATATTTTAAATATAAAATGAATATAAAAACACAACGGCAAAACCTACAATATCATGTTATAACATGATTCTATGTCTTATAGTTTTTGAGAAAATTGAATACGATAAAAAACCCTTTTTTTCTTTTATTTATTTTTCTGTTAAACGCTTAAAAAAACGCTCAAGCGATCTAAAACTGGTAATTTGATTTTCAGTATCCTATTAAAAATTGATAGGGGCAGTAAATACTCAATTTCAGTTCTTTCTTTGCACTTGCAATAGGTAAGTATAAGACCGAGTACGGAGTACGGTTTTTCGCACTATATATGGTGATGGCGCATTCGCACTAAAATATATGTATCTTTTTAACAAATAGGAGTTCCATTTTCAAATTTGGCATGTGGTATCAATATTGTATAATAAACATTGTGAGGCAAGAAAAAAAAAACATCAAAAGGGTCCGAATAACTCAAAATTTGATTTGAAATGTTAAATTCCGGTTTTTCATATAAAAAATCTGGTTTTTAGATGGCAGCTTCTCACTGTAAATTATATATCTTCTTAACGAATGGAGATCTGACTCTAAAACTTGGCATGTAATATAAATAGAATAGAGAATAGAATAGAACAGATTTATTGATTCATCAAGATTTACAAAGAAAAAAAAAATATTGTTAAAAATTTTCAAAAATTTGTTAATTAATTGAGTTTTGTTCACAATTTCAATTCCAAAGACTTCTTTTATAATTTTTCTTCTATACGTTAAAGCTATTTTAATAAATTGTTCTAATTTTTTCCAAATTGTTCCCGTTCAGAATTGCAAGAAGATCTCTTTCTTCCAAGTAGTTTTTTTGCCATATTTGTCACCGTATCTCTGCCAGAATAGGACACCTTGCTATAAAATGGACTATGTTTTCTCTTTCGTTGGTGCTACATAAAGAGCAGTTTAGTGCTAAGTCATTGCGGTGAGGTATGAAATTCAGTGGTAGCAATTCTCCTCTTGCTCGGAATATGAAAGATATTGCTTCGGTGCTAAAACTGTCATTGAAGTAGTTGCCTTCGCCTAAATCGAACTGAAGCTTAGAATAGGTTTCCCTATGGAGTGAACTTTTTGCCTTCGCTACGCTGTCTTCTCTTGCTTTGGAATGGAGCTTTTCAAGTAAGTTATAGACAAATGGTTTCCACTCTGCCAGGTTATCTAACGTCAAGTTGAAAGGGAGTTCACACATGTCTGCCAAATTTTCCCATTCTTCGAACCATGAGCTCCGAGATCTTATAATGGATACTGCAATCTTACTTGCTATTTTATCGGTGTGGCTGTACATAAGTTTGAGAATATAGTTCAAATGCAGCTTTAGTGAAGTTAGGTACAGTGGTGATAATCCGGTTTCGATGAGTAACAATGTAATTAGGTGTTGTGTCTGGCAATCGGAACTGTGGTTTTAAAAAGAATCTTAGCAGTTTTTCTATAGTTTCCGACTGATGCCAGCCCCAGGACTCTGCAGCGTATAACATTATAGATTCTGAAGTATTTAGGACTGAATGATATGTCCGTATTTCCATATATATTTTGCCACACTGTACCAATTGCATTTTTGTTTTTCTGTATTAAGGTTGCTTGTCACTGTGAAGCTGAGGTATTGGTACTCCTTTACGTTCTCAATAAAATTTTCGCCATAATGCCATTTTTCATTTGAAGCTAAACGTCCAGTTCCTCTCCGAAAAACCATTGTGTTTTATTTGCTGAGATTAACAGTGGAACCTACTTCAAGCAGTAATCCCGTAATTTATTAATCATCAACTTGGTATGTAATATTAAAACTATATAAGAAACATTTTAAGATCTAAAATAAGTATCAAAAGGGTCCAAGTTATCTAAAATTTGATTTGAAATACTAACTTCCGGTTTTCTTTCAAAAAAAAAAAACAAAACGATTTCCGGTTTTGATATCATATCTGAAAAGAACATCTAATTTGTCACATATTCCACCAGTGGAACAATTTTTCTATCTCTTTATTTAATTAAGCAACACATTGCTTTGACCCTACCCCGCATAGCTTGTCAAAACTTTACAAGTCCATAAATTTAGTGCCAGGGCCCAAAAAACAAAATCCTTTCAGTAACATGTTAAGAACTACACAAAGTAAAAATAACCAAAAATTAACGATTTTCAAGACCCACCCGTTTACAATCAACTTTTTTAACTACAATCATTTTTTTTTTTTTGATTCGATACAATTGTACTGTATGCAACTTCTTTATTTTATATCACATTTAATTAATGGTAGGTTCAATATCGACAGTTAAAGTGCAGAACCTCGAAAGTCGTTTTGTATGTTTTTCAGAAATCTAGATACCTGTCAAATTTTGTATTTATGTTAATTTCTGCCTTTTTCTGCAAAATGTTCAGAACAACATTGTTACGCTGAAATTCCGAAAATGTGACAGGAATTCTATTTAAAAATTTTTGAAACAACCTTTAAACAAGCTGTTTTAAAAAATACATACAAAAATATATCATCTAAAAGAAATTGATTTAAAAATACATACTAATATACAATGAAAAAAGGTTTTCTATTCGATTATATGGCATTAAAAATCTATAAATTGAATTTCTTTCTATGTTAGTCATGCGATTAATTTGAAAAATATTTCTTTGATAATTTTAAGTCTTCAATTTATTGAATGTATTCCTTTTGTGTGCAAGATTTTTTGAAATGTTTTGTCCAAAAACATGATTAGAAAAAGAATTTTCTACTTAAAAGAAGTTTTTTTTATATACATATAGAAAACCCATAGTATAATATGTATATGCTCATTTAAAAGCAATACCTACAAGTTTTCCAGGTGGTTTCATTAATTAAGATTTTGATTTTGATAGCTATAAGAACATAATTTTTCTTAAGATGTATGAAGCTATACATAAATAACTTTCTATTTGCCAAGACTATATTAATAGCAGTGCTGGTAAAGTATAAGTATACAATCTTATATAAATTCAAAACTTCTCAATTCCCTCGCCTGTCTCATTAAGATGTTCAAACGAAACTGAGACGGGTGCGAAGTTGGAATGAACAAGGACTGAACGAACAAAAAAGATACTTGTAAAAGTGAGGTCTATTGTCTATATTGCATTCAATATGAGGTAATTTACAAAACATTATCCACGTTTAGTTTAAAGAAAACTTCATTAGAAAATTTCAGGTTTCTAGGATAGCCAAATAAGGAAATACTCAAGTAAACAAAAATAGGCAGATTTAAATTTCTATATAAGAAAATTAGATTTGGTATGTTAAATAGGCGGATTGTTGTAAACACCACTTTCCACAGTTCCACCCACTTATATATTAAAACAGATTTACAAAATTCCATACAAATCTGTCAAATGGTTTCCAAGACTATTAATTCAACTAAAGGCATTTCTTTATACATACATGTACATGTAAAAATGGGCGTGGCACTGACCGAAAAAAATGATGCATATACATAATATGCATAATATGTATAATTCCTTAGATTCTAAAGTAAATGTAACAAAAAAAATAAAAATGTTCAGCTTGTTCAAGAGAGCTCAATTATTACAAAATTGCAGATTTATTTTAATATGCTGTCAGCATATTATAATGTCATTATCAGTAAACAATCGCAATGTGCGATGCGAAAAAATTAGAGCACTTCAAAACTCATCACATTTTGTTGGTAAATTCGTATATGTATTTCTTTAAAATAAATCAATGAACTTGCAAAAAAAATTTAGTTCAACTGAAAACGTACAAATTAATAAATTTATCGTCACTGGCCCTTCAGAACTCACAGTGAACTTTACTTTCATTTATTTAATTTATGAAATGAAACTTGATTCATAGTTTGAAATTGACTTTAAACAAATTAAAACTGTGGAATCAAATTAAAATTACGGAATGGTATTATCCAATTCAAAATAATGTGTTGGCATATTACAAAAGAAAGACAAAAGCAAATCCATCATCGTCAAAAGTTTATACAAAAATACCTCAAAAAAGGCACTCCGGATGAGTGGGCGTGGCAGTCGGTAGATGTCCAAAAAATAACAGTTTCATCTTTCTAGGGATGTTGTGAATATAGTGATTTTTCTTCATATACCTAAAGAATTTGTTAATAATTTGACCACAGTGCCACCTATTGCGTTCAGATTTATAAATATTTTTTTTTTTATTTACACTGAACCAACGTACCGAGGTATACACATGTGCATATATTGAGAATATGGGTCATTTTGCTTTATGAATACAGGGGTGGAATCGTGTAAGGTGATTTGCGATAAGTGATAGTCACATTCAAACAATTTAGTCTGTGTAAGATGATATCACATTTGATAGCTAAAGAGCTATCACATCAAAAATGTGATTGTCATTTTCCAACAAATTTTACGTATCTGCCGCCGTACGACTAGAGTTACCACCAGCCCACAAAAATTGAAAAACTTTTTCAGAGTTCCTTTTTTTTCCCATTCATACAAACAAAAATAAACATTCTTGTGACCAAAAAAGTTTACTACATTCCAGAAGACGAAGAAAAAATAAGAATTATATCGCAAGGACGTCATTTTCGTTACATATTTTCGATTGCTCATTACAAACATTTGAAACATTCACTATGGCAACCATGTTTTTGACAAATTACATTGGAAAGTATTCAATTGAATTGAATTGAGTTGAATCACCTTACCCAGACGGAAAACTAAATGACAATCACATATGACTATGGTTGATGTGACAATCATTTATCACCTTAGCCGATTCCACCCCAGGTTTTTTTTAATAATTTCACTTACCAGATTGTTAAATTTTAACAGCTTATTACACTACTTATTAATAAATTATCACCGCTCGTCACTAACTCGGGAAGACGCTCTTGCTGGTCAGTAGAACAAAGTGAACTCAACTCAATATATCCTTCCACATCAACCGAGCTGCGATTGCAGTCCTGCACTTGTACTAACTAACAGGAGGGTTTTCCCTGTTCATGAACTTTCTATTTGTAGGTATGAGTTTTGTCAGTAAACAAGCTATTGAAAAATTATATGTGAATAAGTCAATCGTAAGAGCTGTTATCGATATAGTTTGAATCAAACTCTCCGTTTTAGGTAAGCTAAAACAAAAATTCGAATTTTCGCTCATTTCACAAAAAAGCTCTGTTCCAAATTTAAAGCAAATTGGTCCTTTCTTTAACCCTTTAGGGTTAAGCTCAAAATATGCATACAAGTGAAGGTAGTAACACTTTTTTCATTGACAAGAAAATGGAAGTATAGACATCCCTTTAAGAACCGTGTGAGCTTAATAATATTGTTCAAAATTAATAGGTAGGTTATATATATATATATATATATTTATTACTTTCAGACTTTATTCAGAACACCAAACCAAAATTAAATTAATAAAAAAAATAGAAGGAATAGAATGTCTTATGAGTTAATAAATATAGGTAGGTACAGTAATGAGATAACAGTTTTATTCCAGTAAAATGGAAAAAAAACGAATTGACCCAAACGTCGATTATTTATTGGACATGATTTAACACCTACTTCATTTTTTTAAGAAACAGAGCTGAGTCGTTCTTAATAAAATTTTCTAACGTCTATTGTCACGCAAACTGGAAGTTTCTCAAGTAAGAACACATTTTAAATAAAAATACATTTTTCTTACATACATTCATAATATTGTAGGTTCTTTTGTTGGGAAGCTTAGAATTACAGAAAATACAATCGAAGCTTTCGATAATATCATGCAAAACCAAATGAATTGACAATGTCTCTATCATTGATATTGTATAATGCCTTGCCAACGACTTCCTTTCTATGGTATCTATTATATCGTTAATAGCCTCTTTTATATCTATCGTCATTTAAACCTTTACGGATTATTGTCTTCCTATAATAGGTACATGCGGTACAATTGCACACGCATACAAGGAACTGTTTTAAAACTGTGTGTATATATTTGTATGTTTTTAATATAGGTAAATGTTGTATGTGTATTTAATTGGCCTCGAATTGCTCTTTGACTCTTGCGATTGCGAATGTGTATTTCTAGGTTAATCTTTTAATGACTTTAGTGTTTTACTTGGCAGGTCGAACCCTTCGATGTATACCAGCATAATTAGAAGAACGATATAAAGGCTTTATAATCCAAAGACCAAAACAATGTCAAGCTTTTTACCTACATTAATGTATATATTGTAATCGTTTAGGGTAACCTTCCTTTTTTCTAAATATTTTTAGCAACAAAAAATGCAAAAATGACACCTTTCTGGTCGTTGCTCCTAGGAGCAAATAAAACCGATGCAATATAACACCGCAATCACAATATAGCCTCATTTTAAATACATAACGTTAATTTCTCTTGTTTAAAAAGGCATTTTGTAATTTGTTTTTTGTCAAGTCAGTATAATTCATTTGTTTTTGTAAATTAAGTTCAATTAACACGAGCTAGGTTGAATATATTTAGCAATAGTAGTGATGTAAGAATAGTACCTAGTACCTATATAAGTAAATTGTAATAACCCGAGTATGTTAAGAATAAATTAATAAATGAATGAAGTTTTTTTGTTATTATGTATTTTCCTTAATTTATTATGTATGTTTGTTAAATACAAAAGTTCAAAGCAAAATTGATTGGTCTTGGGTAACATTTTAGGCTTTTGCTTCCTAACATCCAGATGATCACTTTTAAAGCTTTTATAAGGAGGGCCCATGGTCCTGCGGGGCCGCATACGCATTACTTTTATAGACAAAATTGTTATAAATGGGCATGCCTTAGTTAACTTTTATAGAAAATAAGTTTCTCAAACCTTTTTTAATTTTGATGATTGGTGAAGGAGACCAAAAGATTACCTTAAAGTAAAAACTAATATCTACATTATATAATGTGTATTGTTTATGGTACTATACAAACAAATAACCATATAATAACTAATAAAATTAAAGTCCTTAAGAAGTAATAAAAATATTAAATAACTTCTAAATAATAATAAGAAAAAGTGTATAAGCCACACACCTACTTAAATAAATGTATTGGTTACATGATACTTTTTCGGTTTATCAAATACCTCATCACACTACTAACCATTAACTAACTGGCTGCCACCCTATACAAGCTCGAATGAACTGAACGTGCGTTTATATTATGACCTCTATACAGTTTCGTCTCTTAATTAGTCGATATGCCAAACAAAGTCTCGTAAGGGCAGATAATTTAATCTATTGCCATTCGCTACGGATACTGCCAACAAGAGGGTTAAATGGATAACCAGTAAAGATACGATTTTATTGGCATGAGATTTATATTCCATTGGAATCGTATAAATTACATACAAAAATGCATGTTAATATTATGAATCTGATCGTCGATGTCGTCGTGCGTCGTTGTAGTCGTCGTCGCCATCCCCTTTATTTTCTCGCTCTCATTGACAGAAGAGAAAGATTTCTATAATTAATAACTTCATACTTTACCCTTGTGTTTATTTGCAAAACAATATAGAGTGCTTGTTAATTATAAATTCGTTGTGGAAGAGAATGTAAATGCAATGTATGTATGTATATTGTATACCAATGTTTAATTTAAATATATAACATAACAAAAAATTAAACATACATAAATAAATATAACAAATTAATTTAAAGAAAATATTTGCTATTCAATAATTTTAAGAGAAGATGAGAAAAGCAAATAAATCTTCTGTATGCTATGGTTATTAATTTGCATTCGAATTGAAAGTTTTGGCTGTATACACAGACTATAGCCACGATTGCCAACAAAAAATTTATTTAAGTTTGGATCATTGACAAAAAAAAAATAATAAAATGCACTATGTGGTCGCTCCATTCGCTTAGTATTTAGTTCCCGATAAAGGGTTATTCAATCGAACAGGACGCCATTCAATAGGGCTTAGAAAACTCGTTGCCCTCCTTAGAAAATCGAAAGTATTAAACTTTTATTTTGGTTCGTACTGACATCTGGGCTAAGTTCTTCTTAATAGAGTTTTGAAAACAAGTACAAAAAAAAAAAAACAAATATATTAGTATGAAGATTACAATATTTATTTTCGAAGGTTTTTTTTAATAATACAAATTCTATATACTATCTACTGAAATACATCAGCCAAGTAGAAGACTTAGCACTATTTTATTTGGACTTGTTGAATTATTGATTCAAAATAGCTTTTAACGGCTTTTAGTCCTACAAAATTTTGGCGTTATTTTCCCCACATGTGGTTTTTACCAGCTGGTATTCGTATTTTTGCAAGGTAATAACATAACAACAAAAAATCATTCTTGCCAACGTATTGCACACCTATTAGCGGAAAATAAATTAAATTAAAAACACAACAATACAAACATAGGGGTAATTCGTTTATATGCATAATCAAACTTGATCTTTCGTTCCTGCAAATAAACCAGAGATTATTATAATTAAAACCTGGTTAAGAACAACCATGCTTCAAAATCGTTTCCGTATGGGTAATTCGTTTATATGCGCATAATCCAACTCGATCTTTCGTTCCTGCAAATAAACCCGAGATTATTATAATAAAAACCTGGTAAAGAACAACCATGCTTCAAAATCGTTTCTCGAACTTATCACTACTTAATATAGAAAATGAAATAGTTACAAACTGAAATAGTACTGATCCGGTTCAGCGAAAACATCGAAAATTAAAACTTAATTAACAAACTAAAACTAACAGAGAAAAGTCAGTATTTGTCACATTTGATTATTTTGTAATGCTTAATTTTGTGAATGCAATAAATTTTGATTAAATATTCTTGATGTTCTCTTTTTAAATATCAAAATTTTTGACTCTTCATTTTTACTTGCGATTTATGAGCATACATAATACATATTAAACATATTATGTAGGTACTACATTTGTGGCAAATTAAGGATTGTTAAAAAAAAACAACTCGAGATTTTGATCCAAGTTCAAATAACGATAATATTGAAGTCGAAAAAAGTTGGTCTCACCATTCTGTTCGTCTGTCTGTCTGTTCGTTCGGCTGCAGCCTAAACAGATAAGTCGTTTAGGTGGGAATTTTTTTTTTTATTTTTCTCAAAAACAGTTCAACTGATTTTTAATAATTTGAGTATTTGAAAAAACTAAAATTTATGCTTGCGATATATAGGAACTATATGGCAAGTTATGGATTCGTAAAAAAATCGGGATTTTGATCAAAGTTGACATTACGATGATAGCGAAGTCGAAAAAAGTGGGTTTCGCAATTCTGTCCGTCTGTCCTTTCGGCTACAGCCTAAACGGGTCGGTTGATTTTCTGCAAAGTTTGTACCTAGCGTTTTTTGGGCATTCCCCCCACCCGTTTTTTTTTATTTCTTTTAAGACCAAAAATAACGGTAGGTACCTGCCGTACAAATTTTTTTTATTAAAAAAGGAAAATCCTATTTTTTTCAAAAACGTGCCACAACTTAAAAAAAAAAATTCAGTAATTTTTTTTACAAAAAGGCAACCGTTTCATAAAATGTTTTTTTTTCGAAAAATGGTTAAAAATGGTACCTTCCATAGGACCATTTTTTTGATTTTCGATTTTCTCAAAAACCGTTTGACTGATATTTATATATAAAATTTTTTCTATCGTTTAAAAATGGCATCTCTCATAGAACCATTTTTTTGATTATCGACTGTCTCATTATCTGTTGAACTGATTTTAATGAATTTTTTTGTACAAAAGCTTCAAATAAGTTCTAATTATATTGCATACAAAATTTTCAAAAAAATTAATTTTTGATTTTTAAAAAAAAATTCAAAATTACTTTTTGAAAATTCCATGTTCCGAAAATGGGTAGATGATATTTTTTTTAATTAATTTTTTAACTCCGCATTAATAAAGGCTGAAAAATTGCTTAAACATTATTTTATTAATTTTTTCAAAATTTTATATAAAAAAAATATTTTTTAAAAAAACCGCTCCAACGATTTTCAATACTTTTTCTAAGAAATTGAGATTTCCTTAAAAAATCAGATGATGTACATCGCATTGGTGTCAAAACAATTTCAAAGGTTGTTTAAGTCTAAACTGTAAGTTCCATGCATATTTGCAACACAACACGGTGCCATAGGTATTGTTCATAAATAAATATACATACTCGCATAATACTACCTTAAACTTAACTACGTTTTAAGCAGGTGGTATATAATATAGACTCCCATAACGAATTTATTTCTTTTATAAGATAAATATATATGTAGTTGTTTGAAATATTGTATTGTATTGTAGGTATTGTATTGTTTCCCCTAAGGGTTACAACTCTCCTATCCCTCTCGCCTTACTCCTTCTCGCAACCTCTAGTGCCTTTATCCACTCTTCCCCCCTCCCTCCTTCGTCCATTATATCCCTCATCTTCACCCCTATTGACATCCCTTCATCACCACCTGACCTGCATCTTTCTATCACATGTTCCCATGTCTCAGATTCACCTTCACACACTCTGCACATTCTTTCTTCTTCATACTTCCAGTACCATCTTTCTCTCACCTCATTCCCTAGCCTGACTCTCGCTATTCTCCTTGTTCTGTCTGCCTTCCATCCCGCTTTCAAATATTGTGAGATCCCCTCGTTCATTACTTCCTTATACCACCTATTATATCTGGATTCCAATATTAGTTCCAGTCTTTCCTTCTCCTGCTCTCTTCTGTCTTCCCATTCTACTCTCTCGTACCCTGTCATACTGTCTTCTCTTCCTTCCCTTCCTCTCTTTCCCATTCTCCCTTGTTTCCATCGGGATCCTCTCTCGCTTCCTTCCCTCTCTCTCTCCCTCATCTCCTCTAAACATTCCCTCGCTATTTCACTTCCTTTCCCACCTGTTAATTTCTCTTCATAATTCCATGCCCTTCCCCCTTATCTTATCTCTTTTGGTTTCCTCTCTCACCATGTATCCTGGAGTTTGCCATTCTACTCCTAGTGTACCTCTCCTGCATTCTTTCCATTTCTTGTCTCTCCTCCCATCCCCATATCTCCGCCCCATATCCCATCACCGTCTACACCAGGGTATCAAAAAGCCACATCTTCCTCTCCCATACCTTCTCGAATTTCCTCCTCCCAATCCCCCATGCTTCCTTCATTACCGCTGCTGCCTTTTTTATTCTGTCCCTTATATGTGCCTCCTGCCCTCCATTCTTTTACTTCTTCTATCTTTTTTCCCCTCCATCTCCAGTCTACTGTTGTACTCCTCCCTCCTCCTTTCCTGAACCTCATCACTTTCGTTTTTCCCACGTTAACTTCCAGTTTTTTCCTTTCGAAATACTTCTCCAGTTTTCGTATCATACTTTGCATCTCTTCTTCATTTTTCGCCATTACCACCACATCGTCTGCGTATGCCAACGAGCAAATTCTTCTTCCTCTTACTTTTATCCTTCCCCAACTCCCCTTGCCCAATTCATCTTCTATATCCGCTGTCAGTAAGTTAAAAAGAATTGGGCTCATTGGGCACCCCTGTCTTACTCCCTTTCCCGTCCAAAATCTTTCCCCCATCTCTCCTCCCGCTTTTACTCTACTCATCGTTTCTTCGTAGACCTCCCCCACTCTTTCCCTGAGCCCTTCTCTCACTCCTCTTTCTTCCATTGCCTCCATCATGATTTTTCTATCTACTGTTGTTTGCAATATTAAAACTTTAAAAACACAGTGTTATCGCACATAATAGCAAGTTCGTGCGACCCAGTCGTGCAAATATTTTTTATGTGGGATGAATGTGGGTGAGATGGCATATACCTTTTTTATTTCAACAATATTTTCCCAAATAAAAAACATTAAATTTTGCTAACATAACACACATATTATTTACTGAATTACTATATTAATTTTCTAAAGATTTAAAAATATGATTTCTATTTTTAATTTACAAAATAAATAAACGAAAAGGTTTTGTATGTCAATTACCTATTCCATGTAAAATTTTAATTTACAAACAATGAGGAAAATAATTTATACTTTATCCTAAAAGATTAATTAAAAAAAATTTGTGAGTGCCAGGACTCACGGTAAAGATGTGTAAACATCAAACTACCCCCGCTGGCTTTGCAAGCGGTCACCATGAATTGAGGTCGTAGGGAATTCAGAGAGATCGCCACTGCCATCGCGTCGGCTTGCGCAATGCTTAAGGTAAACTCATGTAAAATATATTGACAGCCGAAAGTTTCGTCCCTTAAGGCTCCCCCAAACCCAAACGAAACATTCGAAACGACGAAACTTTCGGCTGTCAAAATATTTTATACAGTAAAACCCTCTTAAGAGAAACAGCAAAATTTCACAGTCTTTCTTTCATTTAAGCGGGTTTGTCACTTAAATGAACCCCGCTTAAGTAAAAAAGTATGTGCACGACTGGGTCGCACGAACTTGCTCTTATGTGCGATCACACTGTGTTTTTAAAGTTTAAATATTTCAAAATCTATATTTATCTTATAAAAGAAATAAATTAGTTCTATTGTGTTGTATTGCCACCCCTAAGGGTTACAAGTTTCCCATCAACTCTCCTCCCATCCGCCCCTCCTTACTCCTTGTCGCAACCTCTAGTCCCTTTATCCATTCTTCCCCCCTCCTTCCTTCGTCCATTATATCCCTCATTTTTTCCCCTATTGATCTCCCTTCATCTCCACCTGACCTGCATCTTTCTATCACATGATCCCACGTCTCTGAAATAAATTAGTTATGCGGGAGCCTTTATTGTATACTACCTGCTTAAGACGTAGTTAAGTTTAAGGTAGTATTATGCGAGTAGGTACATTTATTTATATATATATAAAATATGCTATATAAATATAGCACCGTGTCGCAAATATGCATGGAACTTACAGTTTAAACTGAAAAATTGTAAAAAAAAATGTTTAATTAAACATAAATTCATTAAACAATTTTCAAAAATAATTTTGATAATTTTTTTGAAAGTCAGTAATTTATTTTTTTGAAAATTTGAACTTATTTGAAGCTTTGGTGCAAAAAAATTCATTAAAATCAGTTCAACTGATAATGAGATGTCGAAAATCAAAAAAATGGTTCTATGAGAGATACCATTTTTAAACGATAGATAATTTTTTTTTCTATAATATGGTAGATCGTACAGATATTAGTTCACAAAAAAATTTTTATCAAAACCGTACGAGCCGTTTTTGAGAAAAATGAGATTTTCAATAACGGTTTTTAAACATTTGTATGGGAGGTACCCTTATTTTTGGTTATAAGAATAATTGTCATTGAAAATCTGCTAGATAATATTAAAAAACTGCTGTTTGCCAAGATTAATAAAAATTGACCTAGTCGTTGTCGAATTATTAAGTTCTCAAAAAAAAACTTTTTTTAAAAATCCAATAAAATTTTTTTGAAAATTTTGGTATACAAAACTTTTAAAACTTTTTCAAACATTCTCCATAAAAAAATTGATCAATATCAGTTTAACTGTTTTTGAGAAAATCGAAAATCAATAAATGTTTCTATAGGAGCTACCATTTTTAACCATTTTTCGGAATTTTTTTGTAAAATGGTTTGCCTTTTTGTAAACAAATTACTTTTTTAGGTTGTGGGCACGTTTTTGAGACCCGTTTAGGCTAAAGCCGAAAAGACAGACAGACGGACAGAACTGCGAGACCCACTTTTTTCGACTTTATCATCGTAATGTCAACTTTGATCAAAATCAAAAAATTTTACGAATCCTGTTATTATATTATGTACCTAGTACCTACCTATAAAATTTATAGTATACACAAATATTTAGTATAGTATGGCTTAATAATTTACCTTTATTTTAAGACTTTAACCATAAAAAATCTCACCATTAGAACTCAAGTTATAAATCTAGGATCTTATCTTATTACTTTAAACGAGTTATTCTTTTATATATATTTATATATATTTGGTTTCTCGGAAATGGCTCGAACGATTTTGATAAAATTTTCAGAGTTTATTACGATGAACGAGAAAAAAAATAAAAAAAAAGGATTTAATAAAATCCGCCCACTCCCACCCCCATTTTTTGTTACTTCTTAATGTGACGGAAACGGTCGGAAATGTCTTTATTTCTCGGAAACGGCTCAAACGATTTGAATTAAATTTTCAGAGTTTACTTTTATGGATACGAACAAAATTAAAAAACCCGCCTACTCCCACGCCCACTTTTATTAGGTTTTGGTTTTTCGAAAACGGCTCCAACGATTTGGATAAAATTTTCAGAATTTATTCTAATGAACGTGAAAAAAAATAGAAAAGTTGATTTATTAAAATTCTATGACTGCCACGCCCACTTTTATTATTTCTTAGTTTCTCGAAAACAATTCAAACGATTTCAATGAGGTTAAAAGAGTTTATTCTTATAACAAAAAATTGAAAAAACCTTTTACTAAAATCCACCCACTGCCACGCCCACTTTTATTATTGCTTGGTTTATCGGAAACGGAACTAGCTATTTTATTGATTTTTTCAGCGTTTTTTCTCCTCAATAAGAAAAAAATGTAAAGAAATATTTAGTGAAATCCGTGCACTGCTCCTTTATAAGTTTATCAGAAACGGCTAGAGAGAAAGAACTAATAGAGAGAGTCAAATTTCCTCATCTCCGTCCCCTCGAAACCTTTTGTTTACATTTTTTATAACGTGTTGAATTCTTATCGGTGTGTACATGTTTTCACCTAGGGCAGTGCAAAACAAAAAAAAGGTCGTGAGTATGAACATCTTCTTGCATATGTATTTGTCCCCACATTTTTTTTATATGGAGTTAATAATTATACATATGCAAGATGTAATTATACATATTGCGACTTGCGCAACATCGTAGCTTTTAGGATAAAAGAGAGCCACCGTCAAATTTGACTCTCTCTATTAGTTCCTTCTCTCTGGAAACGGCTTCGACAATTTGGATGAAATTTTCAGAGAGCATTGTCTTTTATAGGTAGGAATAAAATTTAAAAATAAATAAGTGAAATCCGCTTACTACCACACCCACACCCACTGGCACGCCCATTTTTATTATTTCTTAATTTCTCGGAAACAATTCAAACGATTAGAATGAATTTCTTAGAATTTATTTTTATGAAAAAAAATGAAAAATTGTTTTTTCAAGCTTCGCCCACTGCCATGCCTACTTTTCATACTCCTTGTTTAGTAATGTCTCTATTTCTAAGAAACAACTCAAACGATTTAAATGAAAATTTTAGAGTTCATTCTTATGAGTGAGAAAAATAGAAAAAAAATAGTAATATCTGCCACAGCTCCACCCACTTTTTTGATTTTTGCCTTATCCGAAACGGCTCTAACGATTTGCATGAAATTTTTGAAGTTTATTCTTATGAAAAATGTGTGAAAAATTATGAAAACTTTGAAAGTTTGATTCTGTAAAATATGCCCAATACCGCGCCCACTTTTTTTCTTCTTAGTTTCTCAGGAAAAACTTATAACGATTTGGATGAAATTTGGATTAAGTAGAATCCGCCTACACTCACGCCCACTTATATTACTTCATAGGTTTTCCAGAAACGGCTTTAACGATTTGAATGAAATTTGCAGTTTGTTCAGCAAGGTATCTAAACATTTATCTCCACGTATGTGGAGGTATGTAAGTATATCACCACATTTATATCCACATGAATCTCCACATGTAAGGAAGTATCTTCTCATTTGTGTGTACATATTATGTCAAGGTAAATCCACATGTATCTTCATATGCGTGGAGGTATTTCTACATGCATCTTCACTTTATGGAAAAGTGTCATCACGTTTATCTCCAGATACATATATGGAAGTGTCTCAACGCTTGTGGAGATATTTCCAGGTGTAGCTCCATACCCTAACATGACGTGTGAAAATACCACCCAACCCTGACACACTTTCGGACTTTCCCACTATAACACTATTGCAGGAACAAAGGTTCCACCTCCTCCTTAGCACGTAGGGAGATCTCCACGTATTTCATAGTATCTCAACATATGTCAAGGTATCACCAAACTTATCTCAACATATGTCAATGCATCTCCTAAATGTATCTGCACATGTGTGGAGGTATTTCCACATGTATCTCCACACTATGTCAAACTGTCTACATATTTATCTCTACATACATATATAAAAGCATCTCCACACTTGTAAAAGTATCTCCACGTGTATCTCCATACCTTGAAATGTGTGGAAATACCACTCAACCCTGTCACCCTCCCATACTTTCGTACTTTCACACTAATATACTTTCGCTCTTAAAACAGAAAATACCAGAAATTTACCACTTTAATAATGCCACAATTAGAGTAGCCTTGCACACTGTGGTACCTGCACAGTGTGATAATATCACACTGTTAGCATGTCTCCAGGATCAACCACAAAAAGCATAGATACATGATACTCAGTGATTTCTGGCATCCCCTCCAGGGAACGATGACATAAGAGAAGAGGGTGTGGAAGTGGGCAGATTTAAAAATATTTCATGCAAATCGTTCGAGCCGTTCATTTATTTCTCCATAATTTGGATGAATCTTACATATATTGTTCTAATTAGCAGGAAGATGGTTTAGGAAGTTGTTTTTATTTTTGATTTGGGGTTTTTTCTTATTGAACGCATTTATAGAGTGAACAAATTTAATGAATGACATATGTTGTTTTCCACTAACTGCCATGTCTATTTAATTTTCTCATTCATATTTCAATTTTCTCCATTAGAAAAAGCCGGGCGAAGCTCGGTCTCCCAGGTACTAATAACATTATGATTGTTTTTATTTTTCAATATTTAAATTTCTTTCCAAGTCACTGATGAACTTAATATGGTCTTTTGAAACGGCGGCGTGGCGTGGTGGATCACCCAGCACCACGTATTAAAAAATCTGAGCGAAATGAAGGCAAACACATTGAGTTAAGTTTATTTTTGTTTTGAACAGAAACCGGATTGAAGAAGAAAAAAAAACATTTCAAAACTTGAAAAACTACTTGAAAAGTTAATGCTAAATTAAATTACAAAATCGTTTTTTATTAAGTTTTAATACTTCTATTTAAATATAATTGTTTTCAATTATCCAATTCACAAGAAAAAATAATAATTTTATTTAACTATTCTGTGACTTTCCATATGTCGAAAAATTTACTCAGCCAAGTAGTGTTTTTGCTTTCGCTTATGATCTTTTCGATAAGCTAAAACATTTCTTCTGAAAACTTATTGAGATTTCTCAATTAGTTTTTTATGATTTGTATAAAAACAAAAAAAAAATAAAAGAAAACGTAGCTGAGTAAAAAGCGTAAGGAAATCCAAACGAACGATTATTTATTATCACTCTGTCATTTTTGAAGAATCTAGTTCGAAAAATCTATCAGCTGCTTTTGCTTTCGTTAAGTGAAAAAGGAAGTAGGAGACATGTTACTTCTAGGCAATCAATCGATCTGTCTTTTCGTTTTTGTTACTGGCCGAGTGTGGAATTTAAGCGGGTTTATATACGTATACTTACATATTATACATAATTTTTTTGCTTTGTCACTCAAAATGAAATTTCTTTCAAAAACTTTTTGACCTACAACTAACTTTTTGTTTTTGCTTCGCAAGTTGTAAGAATTTTCGTAAATTTTGTGAGACTTTTCCAAGGAGTCTTTTAGGTATTTATGAAATAAGTTCATTTTGCAACTTTTTGGTATAAGATCGATTTCTGAATTATTGAGTGCTTTTAATTTCTTAAGAAGATTGTAATCGTGTCCATGTTCCACCTTCGAATGCCCAAACAGGTGTGTGGTCGCAACGCACTAGCAATAGACGAAACGTGTCTATCCCATTTGGATTGATTAGGCTGTTCGGCGATATATGAACGAATGGCTGTTAGAATTCATTACGGTGTAACGGTAAAGTTGACCCGGATTGAAGGTCATCATTCTGAATTGAGTTTAAACGCTCTTCATCAATTGGTTAGGGAGCTACACCTGGTGTATTACCAACTTTATTCCTTGCCAAGTTACTTTTTTTGGAGGCATAATTTAAATTTTCTAAGCGTAAGACACATTAAAATTCTATGAAAAGTACGGTTGTATTGGTAATTAAAATTATAATTCCGATTTTGTTTTATAATTTTTTTGTATTCAATAAAATATCATTTGTTTTTACATATAAGTGAAATAGATGGTAATGTAATTTTGTGAAATATAGATATATGTGTGTATATATATTTATCAAAAAAAGAAAGATATGTTGTTGTATTAGTTTATTTTCAATTCATAAAGTGCTAGGGTTTGTACAATGAGTATACAATTCGACGGTATATTCAGAATAAGTAAAAGGTTTAAAAAAAACAGTTTTTGGTTATAGATTGATACTATACGCAGTATCAAATGAAAATAACTTTACTTCTCAATTGAAGTCGAAAACTATTGTTTTTTTTTTTTTTTTTTAAATCTGTAAGTGCAGTACGAAGTTCGTGGTTTTCAAATTTGTAACGTTTGAAAATAGTAATATATTGAATTTGTAAAGCAACGATGTAGTTAGATAATTTTTTGTCGAACAATCACTGAAACAGAACCGAGGCGCGTTGCGTAGATTTGTATCTAGTACCGATATTTCGAGTCGTCTCAAGAACTTTTTCATGATGAAATCAAAATTTTGTTTCTTTCAACAACGATAACGAATGTAACCGATAATCCCGGTGGCCACAATTCAAAACGGAGTTGTGTCTAAAAACAAGAAAAGCTGCATATAACTAAGTTAGGTCATCCGACCTTGTTTTCAGAAGATTTAACAAAACAAAAAAAATTATTCGCAAATCTTAACAAATTTTGGGTTCAACAAAATATCTAGAACTTAAAAAATGTTTTTTTTTTTAAATATCATTAAAATGTTGTGTTTTGTTGCCCCCCTTTGGGCGCCACCTGTGTAAGGGTAATTAGAATTCACGCAATGCTGTAAAACACTTGATAAGTTTACCATTTGGTTAAGTTTACCATTTGGTTAATGACCTGTCAAATTTTGTATGAGAAATGATTTACACAATTTGGTTAAAATTCTCCAAGGATTTTGCTGGATAAAATTAACCAAATTTGTTTGGTAAACTTAACCAAATGTCATCCTTTATTTATAATTTACAATGGAGTTACTTTCCATATGCCAAGGCCAAGGAAACTGTTCCTCCAAGCTAACGTTATCTCTTCTTTGGTTTTGTTCGATCCGGCAAATTGGCCAAAATGTAATTCTTTTTGGCTTAGTATTTCCTGAAGGACAAGTATTTGCTGTTCTTTAGTAATTGTCTATTAAAAAGAAAAATTTACCATTTTTTTAAATAAAAAATTACTTACTTTAATTGTATATTTTCGTTTGTTTACGTTCATTTTGTCCTTACATTTTTAACAATTACAACAAATTTATATGCTGTATGAAATGTATGAAAAATTTGATGTTAATTTGCTGTATGATGTGTATGATAAATTTCTGAGAAACAGAATCATGCAACATTCCAATATTTCCAATGTAATCTCCGGCCATACATTGTTGTATGACAGTATACAACAAATCTGAGAAATAGTAATCATACAACAGAACTGTCAAAATCATACAATGTATGTGATATATGATTTGAGAAATAGGCAGGTACAGTGAAAGCTCCTTTTGCGGACAACTCCCTTAAGCGGACAATACCCTTGAGCGGAGAAATTATCACGACCGTAGATATTGAATTTAAATTAAATACGTTTTATGATCCCTTAAGCGGACACTCCCTTACCCGGACGCGGACAAGAATATCAGACGCAATTTGTCATATTTAATTCTCTTCGGCGCACAGAAATCTTTCGTAATTTCTAAATTTCAACTATTATTTTCATCAACACTTTCCCATACCTTCTCTTGCATTAAAAACTTTTCCACTCCTTAGCAGCGACAATATATGCGAACGTAAGGACACACTATCTAAAAAACAAAAATTTACAGATTTCACTCATAGAGTAACTATCGGGTCATTGAAAATGACTTGTGTTAGCTCGATGAAATAAAAACATGAATAATATTGGTGATTTCTAATTTGTATCCTAGTTGTATAATTGCACCAAAACTTCTGAAGCTTTCTAAGTTTCTCTCAGTTCACTTACGCATGGAGCTTTCGGTGAGCGCTCTTCACTTCCGAAAGCAAAAGTAAAAAATTGATCAAAACGAAGCAAAACTCAATTACGGGCACGTCATATGAATTCTTTGTACTCGTTTCGTTTCGTACGACCACTTACGTCGGCATCGGACTATTATAGTTCTACCTTTAACCTTGAACATCTGAACATTAGAACTAAATCTATATAAGTTTATTAAAGAAGTTCAATTATATTGCAGTACCTATGAATATTCTAAGTTCAATAATCGCATTGGCTTAGACGTAGGTAAAGTTTTGTAACATAAATTTATAGCCTGAGATTTTACTTGAATTCTAAGACCTTAACCTCGAAGATCCGATAATTATAACAGAAGATAAAAGCTTACCAAATAAACCCTTTTTCGATATTTATATTTAGGTTGCATAGGTAAGTTAATCCTACCTCCAGACTGATTAACGTTAACTTAAATACCTTAACCTTCAACAACTGGCCTTTAGAACTAATGTTGTAAGTTTATTAAAGAGAAACGCGAGTAGGTACATTTGCATATTTCAGGCTCAAAAATAACATTGGTTTGGACGTAGGTCAAGTTCAAAAATCGCATTGGCTTAGACGTTGGTCAAGTTCAAAAATGGCATTGGTGTAGACGTAGGTCAAGTTCAAAATCTCAGTGGCTTTGACGTAGGTCAAGTTCCAAAATCGCATTGGCTTAGACGTTGGTCAAGCTCAAAAATCGAATTGGTTTAGACGTATAGTTCAAGTTAAAAAATCACATTATCTTAGACGTAGGTCAAGTTCAAAAGTCGCATTGGTTTAGACGTTGGTCAAGTTCAAAAATCGCATTGGTTTAGTTGTTGTTTTGTCACATAAAATTGTAGCCTGAGATTTTACCTTAATTCTAAGACATTAACCTCAAAGATCCGATAATTAGAACAGAAGATACCAAATCAACCCTTTTCGATTAGGTATTATATTTAAGTTGCTTCGCTAGGTTAATCCTACCTCTAGCCTGGTTAACTTTAATTTAAATACCTTAACCTTCAACATCTGGCCCTAATAGAACTAAAGTTAAAAGTTATAATCAAAGAGGTTCAAGTATAGGTTTCTGTGCATATTCTAGGTTCAACAATCGAATTGATTAAAATGAAGTCAAGTTTTGTCACATAAATTTTGAAGCCTGACATTTAACTTATTTCAAAACCTTAATCTTTAAGATCCGATTATAAGTACAGAAGTAAAAAGGCAACCAGACCAACTAAATCAATCCTTTTATATAAATGTACATACATAATGTATGTACCTATATAGATACGTACTACGTAGGTATATGAATTTTGTTGGCGATGCTAACAAAGCCAATTTTTTTTATTCAATTTTTTAATTTATGCAATTATTTATTTTGATGAATTAAACCTACACGTTTTTCACCGATACTTTTATGTTATTTCAATTATTTTTAACTGAATAAATTAGTTTGATATTTTACCTTCATTTTAAGACCTTTATTTTAAATATCCGATTGTTAGAACAGAAGTTATAAGCCAACCAAACCAACCTAATCGTACCATTACGAATAATATTTGCAAAATACCTACAACAATTTAATCAACATAACATTTTACAGACATACCTAACCTACTTAATAATGTAGCTATGTATGTACATACATATATCATTTTTGTTCCCGATGCGAAGCCAATTTTGTTTGCCACCAGCCACAGTGCAGTGGTGGTTTTTTATTGCACACATTCCACTCCAACCAACGTCTTGCCAACACCCTTACAGCAATGGGTACGTTTTTTTCTTTTTCTTTTTGTTTTCTTGTTCCTCCCGCCATTTGCCGTGATAAAATTAGTTCTCAAAAGCCAATCTTTCACGTTTTTAGTATGAAATTTTGTAAGCATATTTGTAGCCTATCATTTTATCTTTAATTATCTATTTTAATATTAAGCATCCGATAACTATAACCTGAGTAATAGACTTCTAAGTGCGCTCAAATCGAGTGATTTTAAGATTTTATACAAATTCAACTATTTTCCACTGAAGCTCGTCGGTTGGCGACGATCAACGTGTAGGTACGATTCATCGATTGTGTATTTAGGTTCATTTTGGTATTTTCTCTGGTAACACCAACCAAAAATTCGATCCTGAGCCAGGGTTGCAAAAGTCGATACAATTGTACTTTTTTCGATACATTTAACTTGACTAAAGTACACAAATACATTTTTATGAAATTCGATACAATTTTGCCACTGTGTCAATGTAGGTAATATTCATTTATGTTATTTTTATAATAATCCTTACTATGTTTAAGTTTTTATAATATTTTAATGATCATCATTGTTTATTATATTATTTTTCCATCGAAAAACAAACTCGTTAGAATATAAATTTCCACCGCACAGAGATTTACAAGAAGATTAATTAGTCACTACCTTTCAAAATTAAATTACTGTTTCATTTTTTCTTAGGAAGTAAAAGTGAGATAAAAAGTTTCACTTGTGTCAAACGGTCGCAATATATTTCGAATTGCAAAATAAGCTATTGGTATTTTGGAAACGAAATAATTTTGAATGGTAAGTAATTTCGTTTGACAGCTTATTTAATTTTGAATTATTTCCGGCAGTTAATAGCTTCTATTTGTTATGTTCTCTTTTTGTTTCTATTTTCTATACATCAAATTTAGCCATGGGTTTCTACTATGGATGCAGTCGGTTGAAATTAATTTGGTTGAAATTACTCATTTCGAAATGTGAATTTGTATGGGGAATGAGATAATTTGGAGTCGAATTTGGAAATGTTCAGCAAAATTACCTCATACTACGTTTTCAGTGGTTGTATACGATTATTTAATTTTTTCTGATATCAAAAGACATTCTTGTCTTCAAACAAAATGATTTTTGAAAAAACAAAATTAAAAAGTACAATTCGATAAACTTTTTTTTCAACTTTTGATACATTGCTGAAAGACGATTTTTCATCCCTGTCCTAAGCCCCCTATACGCTAGAGTTCATTTTGTTCATCTGTTATATATTCATTTGTTCATTTAATCATTTTGGTAACACCATATTTTTCTCAAAACGACCCTATAAACATTTTAACATTAGAAATGTTTAAGCGGAGGCATACCTACTAACAATGTGAAAAAATCAACGCCGAGTAGAAAAAGAGGGCGAAACGTCAGGGGAATATACAAAATTATTGCTTTCATGCTATGTTCTTACTGGTCTGCGGAAACGGAGTGCGAAGAAGATGATAAAACGGACCCCAAAAAAAGGAGAAGTGTTCGTAGGCAGGGATGGCCACTACATTTTTCACATTTGCTACGTAGTGTATGTAGTTAAACGTAGTTAAATGTAGTTAATGAAACAAATTGTAGCAAACTAGTTTCAAATATCAAAGGATCTGTCAGTTGTAACTTTGAAGCTTGAGTTTTGGGTTAAAATGTTCAAATTTTTATTGAAATTTTATTATTTCTCTAAATTTAATTTGTATGTATATGAAAACGTAACAATTTATAGTAAATAAGACGTGTAGTTTATTAAATTAACTACGCGTAGTTAATGATGTAGAAAATAAAGTATAGTTAATTCGGCCAACCCTGTTCGTAGGCTTTCCAGATTTGTATGTGAAGAAGAGCAAATTTAAAAAAGAATTTATTCAAAGTTTTAAAATACATATGTAAATGCTTTTTTCATTTCGAATGTACCTCAACTATGCTGGAATGGCAAATCGGGTAAATTTTCAATGTTAAAACGAAAATAAAAAAATAACCAAGTAGCACAGTTAGTGATGGGCATAATCGAATGATTTGAGTAATCGAGACATTAGTATTCGAGTGATTCCAATAATCGAATGATCATTCGAGATATGAAATAGTACAAAATTGGAATAATAAACCTTTAAAATTTAATATGTAGATTCGCTTTGTTCGATAATAAAAAATTTGTTCAATACAATCTACATTTTAAAAAGGTAATATAAAATTTATTTCCCTTGTTTGCTTTTTTATTGCAGTCCATTTGGAACGAAATGTTCTCTATGCTTCAAAATATAATTTGTCCTCTATCTGTCGAATTCCATCACAGGATGGCTACGATGACGATGGATTAAAAAAACCTTTAAAAAATACGAAAAAAATCGAGTTTTTTTTCTGCTAGGGAAAAATGTTTGATTTGTTGAGATTTGGATCAAAATATTATCTATGCCTCAAAGTATAGATCATCACCTATCTGTCCAGCCATCAACTGTCAAATTCCATTAAAGGAAGGCTACGATGACGATGGATTAAAAAACCTCTGAAAAATACGAAAAATTTATTTTCTGCTTCGGAAAAATGTATTGCTCTTTATTTCGTTTTTTCTGCGTACTTCTCACTGCGTTGACTCAAGTCGTTGAATACACGTATGACGTAAACTACACAAACAATAAACGTTTCGACTCTCGAGTTCGCGATTTTTTCTATTTATCTTTCTCTTGCTTGTATTTCGTTCTCATTTCTCGAGTTCCGAGTTCGAGTTCTCTTCTCACTCACTGCGCTTACGATTACAACTTACAAGTAGGAATTGTAAGTGGGTAGGTATAATCGGTATGGTAAATCATTCGAATGATTCAAGTGAAGAATCGAGACATCTCGAGATGTTGCTTGAATCGATTATAATCGAGAAAATCAATCGAATGCACCCATCACTAAGCACAGTGTATGAGTGGTGCATGCCACCACATCACTGTCTGTGATGAAATGTGTAATGGATTTTATTTCTGCAGCTGTGGTCTGTTTTTTATCTTGTTTCTTGTATATTTATTTTTTAAATTGATTTTATCTTGTTTCTTGTATATTTATTTTTTAAATTGATTTTTATCTTGTTTCTTGTATATTTATTTTTTAATTTGATGTTAATTTTTTTCCTTGGACGGACAACTCCCTTTGACGGACAAAAATTCTGCGACCGTCGCTGTCTGCCCAAGGATGCTTGCACTGTAATTATTTTTTTTAAACGGTTAAGTTATCAGTTGATCAATACATTAATGACAGTCGTAATAGGAACGAAAGACTTACAAATCTTGAATTTTTAGTAGGAAAAATGTAAGTAGATGTGGAAAATAGGGTTGGGTTCGATATCCCGCTTTTTCAAGATCCCGCTTTCTATAATTCCGTCTCTTATAATACCGTTTTTTATAATCCCGTTTCTTACTATCCCGCTTTTGCAATTAAAACTACTTGTTTTTACTATCCCCACCAAAACTTCGTTCATAGTTCATAAATTTGGGAGTTAGTTCATTTGGGACTTAGTTCATTATGAAAAAATTTACCCGATTTGCCATTCCAGCATAGTTGAGGTACATTCGAAATGAAAAAAGCATTTATGTATTTTAAAACTTTGAATAAATTCATTTTTAAATTTGCTCTTCTTCACATACAAAGCTGGAAAGCCTTCGAACAGGGTTGGCCGAATTAACTACACTACATTTTCTACATCATAAACTACGCGTAGTTAATTTAATAAACTACACGTTTTATTTTCTACAAATTGTTACGTTTTCATATACATACATACAAAGTAAATTTAGAGAAATAATAAAATTTCAATACAAATTTGAACATTTTAACTCAAAATCAAGTTTCAGAGTTACAACTGACAGATAATTTGATATTTGAAACTAAGTTTGCTACAATTTTTTCATCAACTACATTTAACTACGTTTAACTACATAGCCTACGTAGCAAATGTGAAAAATGTAGTCGCCATCCCTGCCTACGAACACTTCTCCTTTTTTTGGTGTCCGTTTTATCATCTTCTTCGTATTCTGTTTCCTCAGACCAGTAAGAACATAGCATGAACGCAATAATTTTGTCTATTCCCCTGACGTTTCGCCCTCTTTCTCTATTCGGCGTTACACTTTTTTGAAATTCTGTTGATTTTTTCACATTGTTAGTAGGTATGCCTCCGCTTAAACATTTCTAATGTTAAAAGTCCTAACGATTTTAATAAGCAGTGTGCCCTGCTTGGATTTGGGAGGGTGCGAGGGTGGGTGTATGCAAAGTTTCTGTTTATCATTTGGTAGTTTTTATTTAGTGGGACATAACCATTCATTTCCTTTTTGTGACTTAGTTCATTTAATCTTATGAGTTAGTCCCAAAAATAATGGGAATGAGTTCATAATTCTTTGTAAAGCTAGTACTGAGCTGAGTTAATAAATAAAAAAATAATGAAACAGGTCCCAATTTTAGTGGGAGTTACTGCATTAGGAGTTAGTTCATTTGGGAGTTAGTTCCAGGGACAATTTTTTCAATGAGTAAATATATGTATATAATTTTGATTTTGTGTGCAAAAATAAATGTGTACAGTAAAAATCAAAAACACCTGCACATATTTTCTTTTATTTGAGTAATTTTTCTTTTATTCGTTATAATTTTTCGTTTAATACCCAAATAAATTGCGAAAAACGGGATTGGCGGTATTTGGCGGGATTTTAATACATTGGGATTATGAATAAGCGGGATTTAAGAAGACGGGACTTAAAAAAAACGGTATTTTAGTAGACGGGATTTTAAAACTTTTTTTTTCGGGATTTTCGAAAGACGGGATTTTAAAAACCGGGCTTTCGATACGCTCCCCAAATAATGCGCAAACTTCAAGCAAACAAGAATCAAGAAAATTCATGACGCGTAATTTGATGTTTATGAATTTACACTATGCTTTCATTAGTTCATTAAGACTTAGTTTAGTATTAAAATTTGAAAATAATTAAATTAAATAATTAATCTAATGTAGATAATTAAGAATAAAACAATATAATTTATGTAAAATATGTTTTTTAATTTCATTTTAGTTCATATAATTTCTATAGTGCCTTGCATTTTGAAAGCTTCCCTTGATGGATGGTTTGAACCTGTTGTTCAAGCTTCGGCTCTCAGGCACGACAAAAGGCGTTTTTTAAACTAAAAATGGAAACAAAATTATACATAAATGCTTCAAAAATTATAAAAATAACAAATTAGCAACAAAGCTATAATTTTGACACCAAGAGAATTAATATTTTCGAATTTTCGTCCGCTAACTTCAGACTTACATACATATATAAACTTGAACAAAAATAAAATATTTTAGCTACATAATCGAGGTTTTCGCAACTCAAGAGCATTTAAAAACTACACATTTGGGTGTCAATCAAACTTAAAAATTCGTATTAATTATTTTAGATTTTTTCTTCAGAATTATCTAAGGGGAAAATTTAATAAATACATACAGGAAACTATGCGAGCTTCAAATTTTTGTTTCTGCAAAAATTAGCATTTAATTAGCTATCATATACCAAAATTTCTTGGTTCCCCCAAAAAATGTCCGTCAAAAAATTGGTTTTGTTTCTCGTTTTACAGTACGCTGTTCGACGAGCAAAATTGATAGTTATAGCAGTTATTTCTTTGCCCGGACCAATAATTGTGCGGAAAAGTAACATTCCGTCGATGAAACCTGAAAAGTGTGTAACTCCAAATTTTATGAAAATGAGATTTGAATGCCATCTGTTAACTTAGACGCATATCTACGTATATAAGTTATCAAACCGGGAAATCACAATTGAACTAAGAATAATCGCATAAAAGGCAGTTTAGAAAATGGAAAACAATACAACTCGATCAGAAAATAAGAAGTTTTAATTGTTTAAATGGAGTTACACACTTTTCAGGTTTCACCGACGATTTGGGTTTATTTGGGGTTAGTATTTGTTTTTTTTTTCAATTGGTGACACTTTCAATTAATATTTCTGGCGATGGTTTTCATAAGCATTTCGATATCGTGAAGATCGCAGAAAAATTTCATATCAGCAACATACAAGACTTAAGGAAGTACCTATTCAATTTATTTTAATTGAAAATCATCCTTATTTATTGTGAATTATTTTTGTAACAATATCAATTCTTGTATAATGTTCAACCTTTCTTTTTAGAATATTTAGTTCCATTCCCACATACATATATATTGTTCGTAAATTTTTGATGTTGAAAACAAAAATTGATACGTTCTTACTTTGTTGTTAATTTTGTTCACTATATACTGATATGATTCAATGTTTTTTTTTATTACATGGAAGTGCAGTTGCAATATTAGATTTAAGTTTTGTATAAGGGTTTTTGTTTATAGCTTTCCATTGAAATTAAAACTATTGATTGTCTTTATAAAATTATTGTTATATACATATTTATATTGTTTATAGTTGTGAATTAATTATTTATCCTAAATCTCTTAAAAAATATTGTAATAATGGTTGTAATGCTGCTGAATAAATAAATAAATTAATTAATTTTTTTTGATGTTGTCAAAACATAACAAGAAGTCAGATATAAATTAAATTTGTGTATGAATCAATGTAGTTCTATATGTATATCGTGAAATTTATATGACATATGAGCAATGTAAAAAGTAGTTAGAATCGAAATACTTCAGATGATATACATATACATATGTAAACATAAAGACATGAACGAATTTTTTTGTATATAATGTACAAGTACATAAATCTGCATATACTTACAGGGATCACTACGTTTTCCCGCGATCGTTTTCCTGTGTAACGTTTGCCCGCCGATTTGAAAGGTAGTTTTTTTGCTACAATCCCGCAGCACGATATCCCGCGGAACGATTGCCTACAAAATTTTCCACTGGATTGGCGGCGGGATAGGCAATACTAATTAGTACACTGAACCAAAAAGGTACGTAGATACAATAAAAAAGTTTATTGGGACAATAAATTTATTTATCAATTTTTGTCCAACAAACTGGTTTATTGGGCCAATAAAAAGCGGTTTATTGGCCCAATAAATATTTATTGATACAAGCAAAAGCGGTTTATTAACGCAACAAACGTTTATTGATACAAGCTAAAGCTGTTTATTGGCCCAATAAACATTTATTGATACTAGCAAAAGCGTTTATTGACCCAATTAAACGTTTATTGACCCAATGAACGTTTATTTATGCAAGCAAAAGTGGTTTGTTGTCCCAATAAACGTTTATAGATACAAGAAAGAGTGGTTTATTGGCCCAATAAACGTTTGTTGAGACAAGAAATTATTTATTGAATTATTTTTTTTTTACAAAATTGGTGAGTTGCGGCAATGTACTTTTTGTATTGGCCCAATAAAGTATTTATTGGCTCAATAAACTATTTATTGTCCCTATAAAGTGTAAATAAGTTTATTTTTTTTTTAAAATTATTATTGACTGTTATAGAATTCACATTGTGTACATGCTTTGATTCTTATAAGAGTCGCTAAGCATCGAACATAATTTGCGTCTTTGAAGGGTGCGACAGCATTTTACAAAACACATTTTGGAGTTGAGGTCACTTGAACTTTTAATTTTTATGCAAGTGACCTCAACTCCAGAATGCGTTAATTAATATTCGTAATATTATATTGTCGCACCCATCTAAGATGCAAATTATGGTTAATGCTTGCCGACTCTATATAAAAATCACAGCATGAACAGACTGTGAATTTTATGAGAGTTGACCATAATTTGAAACAAATAAAGTATTTAGCTACCCTTAAAAACTATATTGGGACAATTAATAGTTTGTTGGGCTAATATACAGTTTATTACGATAATAAACAAAAATGTTAAAATCAATTAAAATATTTATTGACATTTAGTAATTTGTTTATTGCGCCAATAAACGCATTTATCAAAGTAAAAAAAAAAGTTTTCTAAAAAAATCGCTTGGCGCAATGTATGAGTTTATTGTGCCAAAAAAATGTTTATTGATACTAGCAACCGGTTATTAATTTTTAAATTTTAATTTTCAACAAAAGTTTAACTGAGCCAACAAATCGTTTAGAAATTTTTGAAACAATAAATGTTCGTAGTATCAACAAAAAGTTTATTGAGACAATGAAAAAACAGTCAAAAAACGGTGTTTATTGATATTACAATCGTACTTTTTGATAATACTATTTTGCATTTATGCAATAAATATTTTATGTTTGTTAAAATATTTTATTTTTTTTTTCATTTTTAGCGGTTTTTTAGTTCATACGGTTAAAAGGGCTATTTGGCAATTTTCATAAAAAAACTACCAAATGATAAAAAGAAACTTTTCATACACTCAACCTCGCACCTAGCCCAAATCCTATAGTCTGCCAAGCAGGGGGGTTGCAGGGGCGCATGCCTCCCCCATACATACCCAGGGACGTCCCGTACTCATGCAAAGTGGGTAGACAGTTACTCATTTTCAGTGATTATATTTTGCATTATTCTTAAGATACCTACATCATTTGGTTTAAAGCCCTCTTACCACGTCAAGGTAGATGTATTCAAGAAGATGTTAGTTGTTTTTTTCATTTTCTTTATTTTTTTATTTTTTTAATTTAATAAAAAAAATAAGAAATTACAATATTTCTTCCTTTTTTTAATTGTTTTTATTCTCACCACAGGCAAAAACGTAGCCTCAGCCATCCCAAAAGAATTTAACTCAAAGTAAACGAACGATTAGACATTTTCAATTTTGTCTATTTCCTCCATATAAAATACGAAATGAGAATGGTATACCTTCAATATACATCCATTTTTTTTTACCATAGTTTGGTTGAAAGCGAAGACACTGTCTTCGGCTTTACGAATGATTGATCGGCCCTGTGCCGATCGTTGTTGTTCAAACTTCGTGTTGAATGCACGTATAGAAAGAATGAAAAAGGTTTGAGTGTGTCTGTGTGTATAGAGTTTACGTGTTGATTTATATAGCGTGTGTGAACAAAGCAAAGTTTTTTAAATAAATGTATATTGGGGTAAGAAGGGACATTATAAACGTAATAAAAATATAAGATTTCCTTGATTTGAAGATTATCTTGTTATGGCACTTGTATTTATGTTTTAAACGAATGGTTTGGGTAGACATTGTCTAAAATGTCTAATTGACGCCTCGTCACTGTACATACCTCACCTTGACACAAGAAAAGAATTTTGTACAAAAAAACTGCTATTGAAATGAATTTTGTTCATGCGCTGTCGATTAGTATTGAAAAAGTAGGAATCGGCGGGCAAACGTTTAACGGGAAACTGTGATTCGGGATATAGTTCTGCGGGAAAATGTGCCGCGGGAAAACGTAGCCAACCCCTGGTTTCAATAGAGCAAAGATATGTTTTACAAAGTTTTATATTTATTTTAAATTTAAGCTTAAATGCACATTTCGAAGAAAAAATATTTTTCAATTAAAAAAAAGCTACATATCTTTATCTCCAGCCTTAACTTGGCTTGGTGTGTGTACAGAATATGGTTTTTCAAATTGTGAAATTTTTCATCAATTTCTGCACTCTTCATAAATGTAGCCTGATATTTAACTTTACACTTTCAAACCAAACCGCATATCGGTCAATTTGGAAGGTAACATAAAGTTTTTTTTTGAATCTCTATTTTGTCCCAAACTGCATGCTATAGCTGCTTTTAAGGCCAATAATCAATTTCTTTATTTTTTTACAAATAAATTTATTTTGTTGATTACTTTTTGAGAAAAATTTTTTTTCAAACTAAAATTTTGTTGTTGTTTCATCTATTTTCAATTTGGTTGAAAATCCAACCTTATTTGGAAAAAATAAACCGCATACCTATTGACTTTTTCTTGCTTTGATGAAACTATTATACACTCTATGTTTTTGTTGCACCTTATGTTAATCAACATGTATAACGCAATAATTTAACATATTCACTTCACAGCAGCAGCAGCTTTAGTTTATTGAGTACTACCTACAGCTTTGTGGTGAGAAGCCATTAAATAGTTATATTGGTTCCACCTTTATATCAATAGGTCAAATTTCCAAGTATAAAATACAATAAATCACAGCCTCAATTGGTGTGGGAAGTATTTTGAATAACCTGTCTCATAGAAAACAATGTGTTTAACTGATAAATTTTCCACAATGAAAATAAATTTTGTATTGACGAGTTGTTCAAAAAATCATTGTGTAATATATAAATTATTAAAAGACATCAATATTTGGCGGGGAAATTTAATGTTATTTTACTATCCTCTATCATTTCTAAAAATTCCATCTAATTCGAAATATTGGTTAAGATCCTATCGATTGATGACCCTCATACAATTTAAATATCTTTCAGTATGTTTGGTCAAGTGCATTTTTTTTGGAAATTATGCCCCCACTGCTGGTATGGTCGGTATCTATGTACAGCTTGCAAGTTGAAAACATATTAAACACCTCCTACCTTTGTATGGACAATCACAAGTCTTTTACGGCGCTTTAAGAGTAGCTATATCATAATTAAATGAGATACGGTGGCGTATGAGTGATATTTTTTTACAACTGGTTTTTCAATTATTTTACTTTTTGCAAAATAAACTAATATTGACTCTTGCATGTACTATAATCAACGTTTTCATTTCAAGTCTTTAAGTATTTTAATGAACAATTTTGAAATGATCTAAGATTCTCCAATATTATTTTTTTATGCAAACACTAGTTTATGGCAATCAAGAATATGTAAAATAGCTACCCCTAATCTATTATCGGGATAATTTTTCCAATTTATTTTTTTTTTGGTAAAAAAGCTATAGCTATAAAACTGCCAAATGAAAACAAAATAATTATTTATAAAGTAATTGTTCAGGCAATTATTTTATATGGTTTTCCCGTTTGAAGAAATTTTGCCAAATACCATATGCAAAATTAACAAATTTCTCAAAATAAACTCGTAAAAATGATACTAAGACCTTTCTTGGCATAACTCAACATCACTCTCCATGAAAAAGCGAATATTAAATTGATTTCGGAAAAAATTCAAAAATTAACAATTTCTTTTTTGAATCGGCTTGATTTTGCTGAAAAAATTGTCATTAGCCAAGTTAATAATATAATCAGTCTTAGTATAATTGTTGAAGACAAACAACCTGTGATCATTCTCTTTTTTTTTATTCTGTTTAATTGTTAATCAACATTTGTTCATATTATATTATACCTTTTTTGTTTGTTTACCTATATATATTTTATTTGTTTATTTATTCATTAATTTTTGTGTTTATTTATTTGTTATTTATCAATTTATTTATTTGTGTGTTCATTTATTTATTTTTTTTTATTTTATTATTAGATATATTTACTGATTTATTTTTTTGTTTACTTATTTATTTATTCAATTGTTAATTAATTAATGAATACATTTTTTTATTTATTTAACTGTTTGTTAAATTATAATTTGGCTCTTAGTTTGTTTATATGTATATTTATATATTTTTTATATTTATTTCTTATGTTAAATTTACACTGCCGCTCATCTAAATAGGTTCAAGTTTTGTTTCACCTTACTGATAGCTTCTCTTCATATATATTGCAATGACACATCTTTGTAATGAAAGAACATCAATATACGCTTAGTTTGGGAGACAAAATGTTGTCTTAAAGTTTACGGTTATTCCGATACGTTAGCTATATCAAATGTATTTGTAGAAGCAAACATATCTTTTGGCTCAACTGAATAGGTTCAACAACAAAAACTTACGTTGATTTGGGTCGGTCAATTTTACTCAAAAAATTGTCTGCCAATAAATTTAGTTGTGTTTCACCAGTTAAGCCTAGTACGCTGCTGATGCGAAACGAAAAATCCCATACAAACATTACACAACGAAATCATAAACGGAAAATTTCGTTCTGATTTTCGTTTTGCAGTACGCTGTTCGAAGAGCGAAATTTATAATTGTAGCAAATTATTTGGAGAAGTATCTGCTCCTTTTTCACACTGATTTAATTATACTAGATTAATTATACTAGATTTTTTTTGATTTAATTATTATAGACTATTTATTGTGTGCGGAAAAATGACATTTGAGTTTAATTTGTGTTTTTTTTTGTTTATCATTTTCTTACATCATTGGTTTCTCTGATTTTTAGCGTTTATGTTTTTCTTTGTTTTTGGAATTAGTGAAACTCTCCAAGGATATTTTCCGATGTGTTTTCGCAAGCGTTTCGTTGTCTGTTTGGAGATCACAGAAAAATTTCGTTTCGCATCAGCAGCGTACTAGGCTTTAACGTTGAAAATGGGTTGCGGAAAATCTTTAAGCGAGGAAGAAAACGGCAAAATAAAAGCATTTCGAAAATTAGGCCTAAACCAGCGATGCATCGCGAAAAAATTAACAGAACTCAAAATGTAGTAAGTAGTTATTTGCGAAACGCCAAAAAGTATGCACGAAATGCGTATAAAGGTGTGCTATGTTATTCAGCTTACTTATAGGAATAAAACAATTCGTCTCAAATAGGTTCTTTATTACATCGTGTAACTCTTAAGACTAGGTACAAATGATATGTATTCTGAGTGACAGGTCTTCATATCTTATATTATATTAGTAAGATGTGGAATCGAAATAGTACATTGAGTCAATGAATTACATAACAGCTTCCCCTTTTTTAACAAAAAACTTATGTACAACCAAGGCGTTTAGGTTTTCTTATAACTCTTTTGGGTCTGTGGTTCCACTCATTTGCACAATGTTCTATTTCGTTTTCACTTCTCTTTCTTTTTCTTAATTCAAAATTGTTATGATCATTACTATTAACTTTAAGAGGTTCATCTTGGTTTGATAAATTAATGAATTCATTATAATCGTTTTTGATAAAATGTTTAGTTTTGCAATATTGTTTTTTTTAATTGATTGATAATGAAAAAAGAAAAAATCCAAGTGGACGCGCTCAAAAGGCATTTTACTTACTGGCCATTGAGAAGTTATTTCTTTTGAATAATTTTGTAGCTGCTGACATGGCAAGATTTTACAAAATTTTCTATACATGCATCTATGTTTGGCCACCACACGTATAGCCTTGACAATTGTTACATTTTCACTATACCAGCATAACTTTCATGTAATAATTTCAAAATGACATGACGTAAGCTATATGGTACTACAATTCTATCCATTAAAAAATGCAACCGTTCTATAAATTAAACTTACTAGGATTTTTTAATGACTTGTAATAATTTTCTAAATCTTTATAATTCTTTGAGTTTGTATTGCCTCCTATTAGTAAAAACTCTTTAACTTGTTGTGGACGCCCAGACGCTCGAAAATGAAAAATATGTTGAATCTGTCAAAAGTGACAGCTGGTACTGTAGTAAGTTTGACAGACGAGTTTTTGACATTCCTTTAACTCAAACAGATTTCTATAGTGTCGCTATTTGTTCGTGTCATTTTTTTTTATTATAGTACATGTTCGCTAGTATTGCCGGGACGTTTACACGATGAAGTATTCCTTCCATGAAGTTTATGAAGTTAAAGGGGAAAAATGTGCAATGTAAAAGATGTATTCATCAATTAAATAAGTAGAGTAAGGATTTTTGTTAACTACGAGGTTAGATAAGTAGGCAATATACATAGTTGTTTTTAACCGGAAAATGTGAGAACCCACTTGCAAACTGGGAGAAGAGAAAGGTACTAGATTGCAGAGTAGAAAGGTAATAGATGAGGAAGTTGGTGAAACGTGCGTCGGGGATGATGACAGGTGGACATGATTTTTGCGAAACGTCAATCGAAGTCATATGTCAGAATTTGTGCAACGAGGTGAAACAGCCGCAGTTCCTTGCGGATAGAGAATTTTAATTAAAAAAAAAAATCTCTAAATTGCTTAAAAATCATTTAAAGAAATTTAAGTATTCTTTTGGTCCCCCGCAATTTCTGGTGCGTATTTCTAACAATCTGGTAAAATTTTTGTATAATTGTTAATTTCGGTAACTTTATTTTAAGATTGGTTTAAAGAGAGGTTATACTTGCCATTTAGAAAGCCGAAACCAACTTATAATCTCTCTAGAAAATAAAATTAAATACCCAATATAATTCAATTGGGGTGCGTTGCAAAAAAAAAGTGTTTTTATATTTGTGCTAAAAAGAAAAAAAAAACTCATTTCAAATAGGTTTATACATCATACAATATTGTTCTTTTGGCGGTCCCAGTTTGACAGCGGAGCGCTGGGCCGCCACCGCCATTTTTTGTTCACTTTTCGTAATTGGATTGTCTAATCATCGTTCGTTCCAACGTTTGGTCTACCTGTTACATCATTTCTCCTTGTTAGTGTTGCTTGTGCGAACAAAAATCTTCATCTTTGGATGCACCGCAGTTTTGGTGAATATCCAATATTACCAGAGTCCAGGAGATCTCCTAATCTTTAGTCAATTACAAGTGTAAGTGGAATCTGTTAGGTTTTCCAATATTGTTCGCGTTCCGTCCCAAATTTTGTTATTTCGCCCGCCTCCAAAGAGCTATCTGTAGGTAGGGAATTGCAATACGTCATTATAGTTTTTTTAGCGCACCAGAAAGGGTGCTCATTTTTATTGTGAAACTAATTAGTTTCACGTTGATTTTTATTTTCCTTATTTTTAGCGTTTATTTTCCAAGGTTTTTGATGATTTACTGTTATCTAAAATAAAAAATAATATCCATTATTAGAAAAATAAAACTTCACGCCATGTGTTTTTTTGGAAAAAAAATGTCTTTTTCTGTTTTGTGTAAGCAAAACATGAATGGTTGAGGAAATATTTTTCAGGGGTGTCTAAGGTAGCCAAAACCTTTCGGTGAAGATGGTATGAGTTGAACGTGATCATCCTCCATCCTCGGGGAAATCTAAACATGGCCACGGATTTCCATGGTTGGGTGGGTAATGGCCACACTGCACTAACATCAGCAGTGCCCTTGGTGTGATGATGGTCCGTCCGCGGTCTTTGAGACTAGTCCGTTTATTTTTGTTTCTAGTTTTGATTCTTGGCCTGATTCATGTTTTTTTGTTTGCAGGTGAGGTTAAGTTTCAGGGGCAAGATCCCCCCCGTCCGACGAGTTGACGCCGTGCACCGCAACTCGTTCCTCGGAACTTACCATTCTACCCATTCTATTCCAGACACTTACTACCATATTTTCCTATCCTTTCCTTTGTCCTACCCTACCATTTTCCAACTCTTCCCTCCTCTTGCTTCGCAACAAACTTTTTTCAACTCTTTGTCACAATTAGTTTTTTCTTTTATCAAATCCATGTTGACAGGTAATTCAGAACTCAATGATAAAAATTTGACACAATTTTCTCTGACCTCGCTTTCTACCATAGCAAACGACTTTTTATGAATAATTCGATATTGATACATGTTAAGTTTGACAGCATACCTTTGCAACCTTGCGGCTGCAACTCCACTTGTGCTTTTCGAGGGACTAAAGATTTCTGATAAAGCCTGGTTATCTGAAAATAATACGAATTGGTGTCCGTATATATACTTAAGGGAATGTTCCAATGCGAAAACAATCGCGAAAGCTTCTCTGTGAAGCTGACTCCAATTCTTTTGAGATGGGGTTAACGAGCGAGACACAAAACGGATAGGTTTTTCTAGACCAGCAACCAAATGACTCATAACAGCTCCTATGCCATAGGGACTAGCATCAGTTGCGATAGTGATTGGCTTCCGTGGATCGTAAAGTTCCAAGACACATTTTTTTCGTAAAAGCCGTTTGCTCCCCTCAAACGCTTGCTGCTGTAATGAAGTCCACTTAAATGTTTGATTCTTTCTAAGAAGATCATATAAATGCCTTAAGTGGCTTGACCTATTAGGCAAAAATTGCGAATAATAATTTAGTAATCCCAAGTATGCTTGCAACTCAGTCATATTTTTGGGAGTTGGAGCTTTTTCGATAGCTTCCATTCTGTCCGGAAGAGGACGAATCTCACCATCACTAAGAATGTGTCCAAGATATTGGAGCTCCGTGACTAAAAATGTACACTTGTCCAAATTTATTCGGACATTGTGTTTGTTGAGTTTTTCTAAAACCTCGAATAACCTTTCATAGCACTCTTCAAAACTATTTCCTCCCACGAGAATATCGTCAACATAAGGTTTTCCTTTCGTGCCAAGTAGTATTCTGTCTATTATTGACTGCCAAATTGCAGGGCTACTATTTAAACCAAAAACGAGACGCGTAAACTGATATAACCCTCTAGAAGTATTTACTGTCAGAAATTCTCGAGATTTTTTGTCGATTTTCACCTGTAAATACGCACCTGCGCCATCTATGACGCAATAATATTTATACCCAGCTAAACTATCAAATAAATCTTCCGGTAACGACATCGGATACTGGGCAGTATCAATGTATTTATTAATAGTTTTCTTTAGGTCGACACATAATCGAATCTCTCCGTTAACCTTCAGCACTGCAAATAATGGAAATGCCCAACGGGACATTTCAACAGGCACTAATCTTTCTTGATTTAGAAGCTTATTAATCTCTTCATTATATTTATCATGGAATTTATATGGAATATTATAAGCCTTGCAAAAAATAGGGCGTGCATCAGCATGCATTTTTGATAAATTAATATCTACCTCAAATCCATTGATGGGAGTTGTAGTGTATGCGTAAGCTGAACTTTACTACACTATTAACGAATGTAAGTATACAAACATCTCATTATTCAGGTACCCTCGCTACTCCAGAATAGAGAGGTATACCTGTCACTGTCACCAGCGCATGTACATATGTATACACAGAAAGGATCAGTAGATGGTAGAGATCTCTGTTGTGCGGGTGCGTGCGTTGGCGAGCCAGTAAAAACATTACAAGGGGCGACGAGTAAAAAAAAAATCAATTAAAAATTAATAGTAATTATTTATTAATGTGAGTGATGATATTTTATAAAAATATTTATGTATGTATTAAAAAATAGTATTAATAAAGAAAAAGGAGACAAATTATAATTAATTGGTTTTCTCTTTGTTTTTGCAAGTTTGATCATGTTCGTGGCATTTATTTTTTTTGTTTTTGTTTTGTGTGTGTTTAATGCGCATGTGCTTAGTTAATAAAAGATGTTTGTGACTTATTAAATATATTATTTGATATAAAGTGATTAAAATGTAACTTAAAAGTTATATACCTACAAAATTGCAAAAGATAGGGTAACAAGACCTATATAAAAATGGGGTCTGATAATTCCCTCCATTTAATTGGAAAAACATTGGCTTTGTGTGAGTCCTCCATTAAATTTGAAAGAGCGGGTAAATTTACCTACATTAAATTGTAAAAAGAAGGAAAATATTATGATTTGATAATCCTTTCCATTCAATTGGAAATGCGCGGGAAGAAAATATCCACTTAAACTAGAAAATATTTGAAATGAAGTAAAAGAAACTTTGTGATGTCCGTGTACATTATATAATATGTAATTGAAATAGGTACAAATAAAAAAAAATAAATTAGATTCTGGTTAAAAACCTACATTTGATTGTAAAAAGTAAGAAGCTAACATACCTATATTGGTGTAAATACGTGTGTATATTTATTAAAATGAATATAGGCTTGCATAAAATGACAAATAAAACATTCGTTCAGTGCTCCTGCTCATGTTCAACTAACCTAGTTTTAGTTTGTCTGTTAACTAATTTACATGCAGTATATTGTGTTAAAGAGATAGAAAATAGAAACATATAATTAGCATGATGGATTTGGGAAGCAAACAAATTCTATATTTTTTTTTACAGAGCGTCTCCCACTGCTAATATTAGAAATGGCAAACACCTTGCCAACATTGGAAGGTTTTTCTTTAGAGGGAGATAGCACATCAGTTGGGTTGAAATGGGAAAAATGGTTGAGAGGTTTCAATATTTATTTGGAAGCAGCAGCAATTGAATCTTCCGTAAAGAAAAGGGCAACTCTATTACACTTTGGTGGCTTGGATCTGCAAGAGGTTTTTTACAATCTTCCAGGTGCTAACATTGACAGCACTGCTTCTAATGACGTATTTTCAGTTGCTATACAGAAGATAGACGAATACTTTTCTCCAAAACAGAGCAAAGTATACGAGAGACATGTTTTTAGACTTATTAGGCAAGAAGAAGGGGAAAAATTTGAGAAATTCTTGCTTCGATTGAGAAATCAGGCTAGCAAATGTGGGTTCCAAAATTTAGATGATAATTTAATCGATCAAATTACCGAGAAATGTACTTCAGATGATCTTAGGAAGAAAATATTGACAACTGGCGATAGTATGACGATAGACAAAATTATATTAGAAGCAAATACGCAGGAGGCTGTTAACAACCAATTAGAAGGTTATGGGAATAAAACCAAATTAGAAGTGATAAACGAAATCACAAACAAGAGGAAAAATGATACGAAGACAGGAGAAAAATATGAAGACAAAATGAAAAGAGACAACGAAAAATTATGTGGGAGGTGTGGAAATAAGAGGCATTTTTCTCAAGATCCGAAATGCCCTGCTAGGGACAAAATGTGCCACACTTGCGGTCGAATCGGACATTTTCGACAATATTGCAAATCTCAGACTGGGCAAAAACGAAAATTTCAGGATTCTCAAAGGCACGATGATGATCCAAATTTTAAAAGAACCAGAGACATAATATGTTTTCCATATAGACGATGATGCTTCCATTAATTGTTTTGTAGGTGGAATAGAAACCAAATTGTTAGTTGATTCGGGATGTAAGTTCAATTTGCTGACAGACACAACTTGGGAATATTTAAAAGCTTAAAAGATAAAAGTATGCAACCAAGTCAAAAATCCAAAAAAAATATTTCTTGCGTATGGTAGTCACGCTCCATTAGACGTTAAAGGGTCATTTGAAGCCAACATTAAGGTAAATAATAAAGAATAACCAGCTACATTTTATGTTATAACAGGTGGAACAAAGGATCTATTAGGAAAAAATACTGCAGTTGCTTTAAGAGTCTTAAAAATAGGCGTCGGAATAAACCAAATCACTAGTAATATTAATCCTTTCCCGAAGTTTAAAAATGTATTAGTTACAATCCCCATTGACAATTCAGTTCACGCAGTTTCGCAACCATGCAGGAGAATACTCATTCCTTTGGAAACCCTCGTTGAGAAAAAGTTACAGGAACTATTGGATTATGACATCATCGAAGAAGTACACGAACCTTCAAAGTGGGTATCGCCTATAGTTCCAGTCTTAAAAAAAACGGCGACTTGCGTCTTTGTGTAGATATGAGAAGAGCTAATGATGCTATTATGCGAGAAAATCATCCTTTGCCAACAATGACCCAAATACTTTCCAAATTTCGAGAAGCTTGTGTGTTTAGCAAGAGAAAAGAAAATGAGAAGCAAGAGAAAAATAAAAGATTAATGTTCGGTATTATTGCGCCCCGGAAATTTTCCAAAAAATACTTGAGAGACTATTGCTAGGATGTGAGGGTGTAATTAGTTTTATAGATGATATTCTGGTTTTCGCAAAAAATGACATTGAACATGATATAAGACTAAAAAACGTATTAAGAATCTTAAATGAAAACGACGTCCTCTTAAACGAAGATAAGTGCATTTATAAGGTAAAAATCATTCAATTTTTGGGCCACGAACTTACACCGGAGGGCATCAAGCCTCTACAGAAATATGTTGAAAGTATTACAAAATTTATAGTTCCAAAAACACCCGAAGAACTATAGAGTTTTCTAGGACTGGTAAACTCTATTGGCAAATGGATACCGAATCTTGCCACTGCATCTGAGCCTCTCAAACTAAGAAAGAAATTAGGAAAAAATGCCAACTTAGAGAGGTTTTGGTTAAAGGAACAAGATTTGGCCTTTTTGAAATTGAAAACAACTCTAACAAAGATCCAGTCATTAGGATACTATGATGTTAACGATAAAACGCAGGTGGTTGCTGATGCTAGCCCTGTTGGTTTGGGAGCCGTGTTAACGCAAATAAACTCCAAAGGTCATAAAATCATCGCATACGGAAATAGAACGTTGACAGACTGTGAACGCCGGTACAGTCAAACAGAAAAGGAAGCCTTTGCTCTTGTGTGGGCAGTGGAACATTTCGACATCTATCTTTTTGGAAAAGAGTTTGACCTCATCACTGATCACAAGCCCCTAGAAATAATTTTTGGTCCAAAATCAAAACCTTCTGCTCGCATCGAGAGATGGGTACTAAGACTCCAAGCGTACAAATTCAAAGCTATTTATAAGCCCAGAAAGATGAACATTGCTGATCCGTTGTCGCGTTTATGCGTTTACTCTGATTCAACACCTATTGGAGCAGATTCACATATTCACCAAATAGTTGAGCATTCACGACCACTGGCAATTTCATTGGAAGAGATAATGATGTGCTCCGAAAATGATCCCGATACTAAATTTGTTCGAAAGAGCATTTATGATAAAGAATGGGACCAATCTGTAAAGGGATACAAAATTTTTGAAAACGAATTATGTTTTTACGAAAATATATTGCTAAGAGGACATTAAATAGTTATTCCAAAAAAACTAAGAAATGACGTACTTAATGAAGCCCATCAGGGCCATGTTGCAATGAAAGGACGTTTGAGAGCAAAAGTCTGGTGGCCTCGTATAGATAAGGATGTCGAAAATCTGGTGAAATCCTGCAAAGGTTGCACCTTGGTGAGCATGCCAAACCCCCCGTTTCCCTTAAAAAGAAGAGATTTACCCACAGCTCCTTGAGTAGACAGTGCAATGGACCTTTTAGGGCCGCTTCCTAGTGGTGAATATTTATTTGTTGTAATAGATTACTATAGCCGTTACAAAGAAATAAAAATTACAAAAATAATAACCAGTTCCCAAATAATAAAAATGCTTAAAGAGATGTTTAGCAGATTAGGTTTCCCAGTATCTGTCACAGCTGATAATGGCAAGCAATTTGTCAGTGAAGAATTTAAATCCTTCTGCAAGGAATGTAACATCCGACTTTTTATATGATTCCATACTGGCCTCAACAGAACGGAGAGGTCGAATCGGGATATTCTCAAACGTTTGAAAATTTGTCAAATTGAAAAAAAAGACATGAGGGTAAGTTTATGGGAATATCTCATGATGTTTAATAGCACACCTCATTCCTCGACTAGTAAGACCCCATTAGAGCTTTTTTTCAACAAACAGAATAGGGATAAAATTCCTTCACTAAAAGCAATATACTACCAGGTAAAGGATTCTGATGTGAGAGATAGAGACCGAGAGCAAAAAGAGAAATGAAAGAATATCAATAGAAAATAACGTTTCACAAGGGGATAAAGTTTACATAAAAGTTATGGAAAAGCCAAATCAATTAAGTGCTAATTTTGACCAAACGCCTCATACGGTAGAAAGTTGTAAAGATGGAGATACAATCGTGAGAAATGATGAAACTGGACAAAACTATAGGCGAAACATAGTTCATTTAAAAAAAATAGAAGGAGTATGAAAAGCTGTTCAATGGAACGAAGATGATGTGGATATTGAAACGGAATATTAATTTTCGTTTATTTTTGTACCTGTTTACATTTTTCTTCTTCTCTCTATTTCGAATTTCTTAAGTTTCGGATAAATTATTTTGTTAAAAAGTTTTTTTTTTAAATCAATGAACATTAGAATTTTGTTTTAAGTCAAAGCTCGACATTTTTCATTAAAAAAAAACAGATTATGAAGATTAAAGGTAAGCTTAATAAAGTTAAAGCTATCCACTTTAATATATCAAGTACTAAAATAAAAAAAGATGTGTTTTTTATTAAAACAATTGATACGGATGTAGTGTATGCGTAAGCTGAACTACACTATTAACGAATGTAAGTATACAAACATCTCATTACTTAGGTACCCTCACTACTCCAGAATAGAGAGGTATACCTGTCACTGTCTCGAGCGCATGTACATATGTATACACAGAAAGGATCAGTAGATGGTAGAGATCTCTGTTGTGCGGGTGCGTGCGTTGGCGAGCCAGTGAAAACATTACAGGAATGTTTAAATTTTTATTTACTATATTAGGAAACCTTTCTTTTATGGTGTTTAATAGAGTTTCTGATTTTACCACTTCACTTTTAGCACATGGAATTTTTTTTAAATTTCCTTCTTTAAACTTCACTGGACTCTTTAATAACAAGGATCTCCACTGTGTTTGTAGCACGTCTAAAATCTCTTCCGATCAAACACGTGGACTTAACCTCTGTTTTGGCCACCGTCACCATCAACTCAAACAACTGACCATCAAATTGCACACCTGCTAAAATCTTTCCTACTATTCCAATTTCATCTCCTAGGAAAGAAAAATTTTTTTACTACAGGGTTCTAATATCTTATTATTAAAATAACGATTATAAATGCTTTTCATTATGGTGTTTTTTCGTCTCCAGTTGTGTGGGTATATGAAAATATAAACAAATACAAATAAAAGATTTTAGATTTTTTAATTTGTCATTTATTCAAGAGTAAAACTTTGTTTTTATTTATCACAACTAATTATTTTATTTTAATTTTTCGCTACGCATTTCGGAATTATTATTCCATCATCGGGCTGTTGGCAACTTTATTTAAATCCAATTTCTTTTCTTCTTTTGTTGTGTCATCTTCCTTTTTTGTGGTGTCATCTTCCTTGGTTTTTGTAGTCTATTGCTCTTTTTCTTTTGAATTGTTTTGTTGTTTTAATTATTAAGGTTTTGTTAAGTGATGTTGTCTCATTAGATTTACGTATTATTAATTGCAGTGTCATATAATGCATTTGTTTTGAATATTAATTTGTCATTGATTATGTTGTCTTCCTCTAGTTTATGTGATTTGTATATCTCATATTCTTCGAGTGCGTCTAGAAGTTTACCTTTATTGCAGCGGTGTCAGGGGATCAGATAAGTTTCAAAGTCTGTGTGGGTATGGTTTGTCTCTATCAAGTGCATTGCGAAATTTGAATTTGGTTTCGGTTTCGTAAATCTAATGAGACAACATCTAAAATCTTTTATTTGTATTTATTTATATTTTCATAAATGTTTTCCCCAATTATGGTCACGAAAGACCCTGTGTCTACCTAGAAGGGAATGGTAATGATGACTCCGTGCATGTGATGTTGTTTATTTTTGCGAAACACGCTGCTCGTGTGTGACCCTTGCGCCTACAACGATGACAAAACCAATCCATAACTGGGCACTCTCCAGAATGATTTTTTTTGTAACGACCGCATGCTCTACTAGACTGTGTTCTTTTCGATTGAATTTTTTCAGAGACTTGATTTGGTAGAAGATTATTCCCACGGTTTCTATTATGTGCGTAATTTCTCTCGTACATTTTTTACCAGAGAATGTGGCATTTGAGTTCTTTACAGCATTAACCTGATTCGATCCGACTGCTACCTTGCAATTATTCCCTGCCGTTTCATAATTTTTTGCTAGCTGACAGTAGTCTCTAATCCTTATCTGGATTACTTTTACGCGAGATGTAGTAACATCCTCGTCGCCAATTGTTATTCAGCTTACTTATAAGAATAAAACAATTCGTTTCAAATAGGTTCATTTATTACATCGCGTAACTCTATAGACTAAACTTAAGACTAGGTACAAATGATAAGTATTCTGAGTGACAGGTCTTCATATCTTATATAATATTAGTAAGATGTGGAATCGAAATAGTACATTGAGTCAATGAATGTTGTGTACATAACATGCTAGAAAAGGCCTTCCCAGAGATTTCTTTGGATCTGTTTGGACCAATATTGTGGCATTCCAACATAATACACCGGTTTCTATTTTGATTTTTTTAGCGGAATCATGAGAATTGGAAGCTGCTCTGATGATTGCACGTCTATCGACTCTTGATTTCTCGACCCATTTTCGACGTTAACATAGGTAAAACACTATAATATTTATTGGCAGACAAAATTTAGCGTAAAATTGATTGCGTCGATCAAAGTAAACTAAAGTTTTTGCTGTTGAACCTATTAAGTTGAGCCAAAATATATGTTTGCTTCTACGGATATATTTGATCTAGCTGGCGTATCAGAATAACAGTAACAGGTTAACAGTAAGGTGAAAAAATTTAACCTATTCAGATGAGCGGCAGGTATGTTATTGTTTTCTAAATGTTAATGTATTTAAATGTATATTATATTTATTGATTCATTCCTGAATATTACAATGTTTATTTCTTTTGCTTTTAAATTTGTTTCTAGTCATTGAGTAATTTTAATCTTATATATATAATTTATTTTTTCTTCTAATGGAAGTTTTTACAGTTTAAATTAAAAAATTTAGTTAATAAATCCCTTTTTATATTTTAGTTGAAAGATATGTTGTATAGAATCTCTTAAATGTAAAATGGGCGGAAACAATTCTTTGTAATACTTGTTACGAAATAAAAATCTATCTTTATTGCTTTGTTGACCAAGCCTTTGGAACAGACGTTAGTTTAATATTCAACTGTTACATATGTAACTACTTGCACATATGTATGCACAAGTGCTCAACTGCGTTAGAACTTGAATTAGAGTTTAACTGTATCTACCTATATATGTACAAACATACTATTTTAAGGTTTTAATCAGTTCTGTCATAAAATTATACCATTTAAATCGAAAGAGTTTGGGTTTCATCCTGGAGTCATCAATTGGATATCTTCCTATCCCTAATAAAAATCTTACCGCGTGCAATTTGGAAATTTTTTCCCTTCTCCAATGCTATGTTCGTTACAACAAGTACAGGCGTAAATCCTAAAAACTTTTGCAGAATGTCATATATTTGAATGGGATACGGTGGCGTATACGTGACTTTTTTTTAAAGATTTTTGTTTTAATAATTAAAAATTATTTCGAAAAAATAAACTATTATGTAGTTGCTCTTATGTACATAATACAAGTAGGTACTTACAGGACGGCGTATGGCAATAACGCCCAAATCGAATTGGAAATACCGCCAAAAAAAATTCTGAACAATTGTTGTTGTTTTTTTTTTTTCTAGATTTGGGCGTTTTGTTTTTAAGAACGCCCAAAATAAAAGTTTTAAAAGTCAAATGTGAAATAACGCCCAAAATTGGAAATATCGCCCAAACGAAATCCAGAAAAAGGAAATAAGGCACAAATCTTAGGAAATAACTTCCAAATAATAATAAAACTCAGTACTAACATTTAAATATGAATTTTTGAAACGGCGTATAAACAGTTAGGTATGTATGGGCAAATTATAGGATTTGGGGTAGGTGCGAGGCTATACCTATCCTATACGCAGTATAGGATATCCATGTTTTCAGTCTTTTTTGGGATATCATTAGATTCATTGTGTTCCCAGAATGAAGACAAGCAGAAATGGAAGGGCGTTACGGAGTCAACGCATTAACGTTGAACGCCTAATATTAGCTTAATTGATCTAAATTGATATAATCTAAGTTTTACTTTGGAACTTTGCAAAATACAAAATCAAATGCAAAGTTGTATTGAAAACTGGTGAAACACTTTTATTTTTCACTTTTCAAAAAAAGTCTGAAAAATTAAAAAGTCAACAATTTGAACTCAATCATTCAAGGTTCTAAAACAGATGAAAATAAGTCTTTTTTTTAGACAAAGATGCTTTATTATTTTTTTTAGCTCAAATTTTTTCTTATTTAATTTACAAAAATGGCTAAAAATGGTCCCCTATACATACGTTGACCATATTTTAGAATTGCAAATAATGAACAAGTGAAGAAAGAAACAAAATCCAGTTCAATTTTAAACTATTCCATTTAATTAAAAAAAAATTACTTAACTTAAAAAGAGAAGGTACATATAAGTTCAGTCATTGTTTGCATCAAACTTAAACTTGAAAAACAAAATAAATCTTAGATAAAAAAGTCTTACAAAAAAAAAATATAACAACTTAAAATCTAATTTAACATAGATCATTTTCACGGATTTTGATATTTTTCTGAAAGTTTAATTTTCTTCACTAATTTCTGAATTTTTTAAAATTATTCTTTGAACTAAACAACTGAATTCGTAATTGTATTTAGTCATCAAAAAATATTTTACAGTTTCGACCTTCATTTGGATTCTTTAATTTGTTCAAATACTATTTAGAATAGAAAAAAACTCTGCTAGGAGCATTTGACAAAATAAAATTGTTCGTTCTTTTAATCGGTTAGGGCACTTTAGCATTATTGTTTTTTTCGTCATTGAATTTTGCTTTAATATGAATGTTATTACTTTTAAGAATTTGTACGAAATACAGAATAAATAATGAACAACCTCTGAAATACAGAACATTTATGTGTTTTTGTATAACATATATGACATGAATGACAGCCCAGGAGGATATTTAAAACGGAACAACTTACATCTTTTTCATCTGCAATGCGTCCGAACCTTAGTTCCACAGGATTTTCGATAAAAATTGGAATTCTGTCGAATTATATTGAATCCAAATAAAGAAGATTCAGGCTTTTCAACAAAATTGAATGGACTGATGAGTCTTTGTGAAAAACGGTCGATGATCCGTTAATGTTCATAACATTCACATTTGATACGTGAAAGCAAATCGCAAATCGCAATACCAATCCAAAATCAATTTAATGGACTGAAATTCTGAATGGCCAAATTATAGAACTCTATGAACCACCAACGACATTAAACATTGCCATACCTCTTATTTGAATTTTCTGAAAAGTTAAAAAGTACTGCAGTTAATTTACTTTTAGTCAATTAAGTGTTTTTGTTAATTACTGAATATTCAGAATAATAGTACTGATTGCTGACTGTTTATTTTGCAATTAAAGTACCCAGTTACAGTATTAACTTGCATTCAATTTTTAAGTTAATTAATTGCGACTTTATTGACTCCATTACCAAAGTACTGCATTTTTTTACAGCGCAAATTTTGATTAAATTTACTATTTAATTACAATTCGTCCTGAGGACTAATGTACCGACCGACGGGTTTTAACTGAATTCTGTTTTATTGAATGTTTCATAGCAGCATAATAGTTGTGTTAAATAAATGCAAATTTCTGATATTATCAAGTAAAGGTACCTACAGTGCTACTTTTATCTGTCAATTCGCAGGTAACTACACCCTTTCTGGCGGGAATTTAACTGTGTTGGAATAATCAAGCATCCGTTTTGTACAATGTGATTTATTTTTATTTCAGTTATGTATACCACAAAACATAGATATATGTATTGTTTACATATGAAATAGCTTGATTTACATATATATCTACCAATATTACCCCCTTCTTGTACTTCTTGTAAGTGTATTGTAAATATTCATGTGAATGCTAACAAACTTTTATTTTATTAAAATAGGTAGATAGATTTAATGTTTTTAGATTGGTAGGTCCATCATATAGAAAGTGATAAAGGGTTTTTTAAATTCAAAAAAATTTAACGATGTTAGAAACAAGGTCAAAAATTAATTTGATGATTCTAACATAGTCTCTAACAATCCACAGTAAGTTCAAAGACATATACCTACATTTAGACTACCTATTTAAAGAAAAGTCCAAATTGGGTATACTTGCTTCAATTGTACCTCACTGGCTCACTCACTCAAAATTTCAACTAGCAAAACGAATGCATCGACCATCCTTTTTGCTTCGACACGCGCAAGTACCTAGTTCCCAAATACCAGAAAAATAAAAATAAAATTGAAGCTCATATAAAATCTCACCACGAAACATGCCTTCATACATAAGATTGAATTTTCATAAATATAACACAACTTGGTAAGTACATATACAAGCGATACCCAAAAGTGGACTCCGCCCATTAAATCAAAGCTTTATTTAAGCTCCAACGGGATTGCTAGCTTTTTCTCCCATTCCATTTTTGTAATGTAGGTAAGTTGATTATACTCCTATTTGACACCTTTTGTAGTAGACGCAATGAGACTTCCATATGAAGTGGGGGGAAACATGATTATTGAAAATTTACCCGTCGGCCTCCATTTTATGCGACCTGCTGGAATTTAATTATATTATTATACAGCAGCTGTATAGGTAGATGTTAAACATAGTGTCTGAAAGTTATGATTGGTAGAAACTTATATATATATATATTTTTGTATAATACATATTATACATAATACCTATTATGTTAGGCTTTTCATTTTATCAAAGAGAAGTTGTTTCTATAATGGCATATACAATTTTTACCTCCATCATATTATCTACTTTAATAGAAGAAGTATACTCATATAATTTTTATTTCCAGCATCGAATTTGTTTTACTTATTTTTGTAAATTAAAAAAAATACTTTTAAATTACTAAAAATGAAATAAGTTACTCGAGTTGCTTAATTCTTAGATACTATCGTAAGATTCATATATAATTATAAAACAGGCACCCTCACATTTGTTTTAAAATATAAGCTCACTACTTGTTTGGTTTTTTTTTTGTTCAACTGTTAAGCTTTTGAATCACTTAAAACCAAATAAATCCTATAGGTATTTAAGTTTTGTTATTGGGGAGTACGATACAGAAGATAGTCCCGGCACTTACATATAAATAGATATCGATTTATATCGATTGTATACTATTTTGATAATAGTATGTTGACGGTTGAACGAAATTATAAACTTCTTGACAGACTTGGTTGTCATAAAGAAAGACTTCGGATCTATTTTTTTTTTTTTTGAGACAGCAGTGGCGCAAAATTTTTAACGATTAAATACGATGTTAAAGCATTTTTATTATGATCCTAGGTTAAAAACAGAATTTCCAAATTTTTAACGTGTTAATATCATATTATCTTTTTTACATTTTAGGTCTGTTTGGTAACGTGTGGTTCATTGCAAATTTAAAAACAAATTTTCAAAATTCGCTTTCAAAGCCCATCACCAAATACATAATCTATCTCTTTAGTATCATACTAATTCCAAATGTTACTTTGATAATTACAAATGTGAAAACGGTATATGTTTGCTTACTTTTTTGCATGAACTGTCAATGTTTTAGGTGTATTCAGCTGGAATTTATTGAGAATACGTTTAATATGATACAAATTAAAAACTATAAAAAACTATATTAAACTAATTAAATTTTTGTTTCCATTCAATTTTTAATTAAAAACATTTTTTCACACATACTTTTATGTTACTCTGAATATAACGTGACATTCTACCTAAATTTTAAGGCCCCAAACTTAACGATCCTACTATTAGAACCAAAGTTATAGCCAACCAAACCAACCATGACGGCACCTTAACAATTATTATGAATGAAGAATACCTAACACAAACGTGCTACCTACCAGGGATGGAAAATTCGGTACAATTGTATCGAATTCGATACAAGTGAGTTTGGTCAAGCACAAAAGTACAATTAGCCTTATTTCAGTACAATTTTATGAGACCAGGACCCATGTTCTGTAACTCGGCGATAACATTTCGCGGCGAGAAACGGCGAAAAATGGAACAAAAATGGAACAAAACTCGTAGGAATCCTATGGGTTTTGTTCCATTTTTCGCCGTTTCTCGCTGCGAAAAGTTATCGCTGAGTTACAGAACATGGGTCCTGTTTTCTTAAAATTTGCAAATTTTCTAAATCGTTAATTATTTCGAATTCCTTTCAACAAAAGAATCGATTTTTTCTGTCATTGAAAGGAATGCGAAAAGAATCGATTTTTTTCTGTGTTTGTGTGTGTGACACTTGACATAAGCAATTTTGAAGTAAAACGTCAAAAAAATATTCAATTTGGAAATTATGAGGAAGTTGTTTACAAATCAACTTACCAGTGTTGAAATTTCACTAATCACTTAATAAACTTAATAAAACAAAATAACTAAAAGCAACAAAATCGAACTTAATAATTCCATCAATAAAATACCAAGGTGAGTATTTTGACTGGTAGGTATTTTGCGACGAGAACTTCCCGCAATAGACGATGAATTGCAAGACTTTGTGGAGGAAATATTAATATTTTAATATTTTTGTTACAAAAATCGGTTGGCTTAGTTGTCTACATCGCGACGTGAGACTTCCTATGAAATGGAGTTCTCTTCCAAAACAATATTATTTGCCCATAAACAGCACTATCACTCACGTTGATTGAATTTCGAATTTTGAATTTCACTTCACCGAGAACGGCTTAAAAATACACTGAAGAAAATAATTATTTACTTTATTCGTTTAATGAAACTAAACTTATTATTGTATGTGATGTTTTTGATGTGTAAACATCTATACTGGCGGTAGGGTGAAAAGAAAACGTAACGTAACGTTGTAATCGTGATCGTGGTCGTGATCGTGATTCTGAGCTTTACGAAAATTGAGTGCGTTTAACAATATGTACGTTAAGTAACTAAACGTGGAGTATTTATATACGAAATCGAAAGGTCGAGCTCAGTTCGGGTTGAAATTTGGTTGGCTGCTTAGAGGATATATTAAGCCCCTATTACACGATGATTCTTTGCGTCTGACTCTATTGGAACATAATGAGTGCGAAAGAGAAAAAAGATAAGATGGAAGACCAGTTGTCCTGTGAGTCGTGGGCCAAGTTTTACGAGACTCTTTTAAACGCTTCTTTAGCATTAGGCTACGTGCAAACCACCGCGATGGCGGTGGCGATCACGATACAAATTTGGATGCCTCATATAAAAATCAAAGCACCCTTCAATCGTGTAGATGTGTGCCTTTCCTTTGATTTAAGTGTATGGCATCCACAATTTTATCGTGATCGCCACCGCTATCGCGTTTGTTTGCAGCTACCTTTATCCGTATTTTGTATTCTTTGCATTACTTTTTTTCAATTACATGACTGCTTTGAGACCAGGGGCCTATTTCACGGAACATACATCACATACATTGTATGAATGTATGTACCTTAAAGTAGGCGCCAAAGATGGCTCAGTGTAAATTTTGAATTTTTTGAAAAACTTTACGTCAACTTAGAAAACGCATATTTAAAAAAAAAATTAAAATTTACGCCCACTCATCTCGTAGTCGTGATTCTTATCTTGTAGCTGTGGTCGTGATTTTGATTCTGAGCCAGAGATTAGTCTGCTATTACACGATGCATCTAGACGCATGCGACTTTTCGAACTACGTAAGTGCAAAAAAGAAAAAAAATTGAAAAGATAAGACGGAAAAAAAGTGACCGGTGTCGCGTGAGTAAAATTTTCGATGCAACTATTTGACGTTTCTATTTTCTCTTGTCCTGTTATTGATGGCCTTATAGGCTTTCCAGAAATGAGAAATTCATCTTTAAAAACAACTTAAATAAAATAAATTATTGCTTTTCTTGACTGATATTCATTTAAAGGCACACAAACCTTTCTTTCTTCAGTATGTCTAATAATGAAAACAAAAATAAAAACAGAAAAAGTTTTTTTATTGCTTGAGCACAGCCCAACACGAAAATGAAAAATAAAGAGAACTGTCAAATTAGATTCATGACTTTGGTTTCAACGTGTAATAGCGCTTGAAACAGCGGACGAAATAACAAAGAAGAATTCGAAGAAGGTGCACGCAACTAGATTCATCGTGTAATAGCAGACTTATGAATTATCCATAATCTCTGTTCTGAGCTTCACGAAAATTTAGTGCGTTCAACGCTATGTACGCTCAGCACTGATCTCTATAATACACTGGATAGTGAATAGCCTATTGTGTTTAACAGTTTTTGTGAACCAATTTTTGAAAGGGTACCGGCCACGACCTCATATCTCGCTCCATACGAACGAAAAAAAAAGATAGAAGATATTTGCCGTAATTGAGCATTTATTTGATGCCAGTTGATGCCGACAGGCATTGCGGCTGTAAATATTGAACAAAATAAAAGGAAATCCAGGTCCAGTATTGTCCATACCGCTGGCGCCGCTGTTATACTGTTATATGAAGGTACCGGCTACGACTATATTTTTGCCTCCAAAATTTTGTATGAATACACTATCCAGTGTATATACAGATCAGTGATGCTCAGTAACTAAACACTGAGTGTTTATATACAAAATCAAAAAGTCGAGTTCAGTTTGGGTTGAAATATGGTTGGTTGCTTAGACCATATAGTACATGGACTGCGCTTTCATCATGGCTGCAGGGTTTTAACATAGAGGGCTGCCTTTTTTGGCAAATTAGACGAAATAAGGTCATTGACTGGAAAATATTTTTAAATATAATTTTAATGATTGGCTAAGAGCCCACTGCTGTTTGTGGGTGTGAGTGATCGCAAAAATTCACTGGTATGTTTAGATAGATCTTAACTTTTTATAAGCGTGGTTGGGGGCCTTTTTCGGTAAACTAAAAAGCGCATTTTCCATGCATCATTACCGATTTTCAAATTTGCTTATGAAAAGTTAAGATCTATATAAAAATACCAGTAAATTTTTGCTATCATCCACACCCTAAATTTGATGTAGGCTCTCGGTCTATGAGGCATTCGGACGAATGTTGATGTTTACACATCTTAACCGTGAGTCCCGGCACTCACACTTTTTTTTTTTATTTATGTATGACGTATGTACATAATGTATATTTATGAATTGCTTTTGTTTATGTTTTGGAGAATAAAATATTTTCAGTACAATTGACTTCATTTCAGTACAATTTTAAAGAAGTTTTCAATACATTAAAAAAATGTCATTTTCCATCCCTGCTTCACATATGTCTATTTTTACACGCATGTAGTCGACCAATTCACATAATCTTAAAATTACCTTTCAAATGGTATATTTTTTATTATCTTCCGTTCGGTTTAAGTATAGTAAAAAGGAACTATAAAAAAATGCTTAGCGTATTTAATATATAACACAAGTCAACATGAATTTTGTCTTTGAAAAAAGGGTATTAAATTTATAAAGCTGTACCTATAGCCACCCGAAAAACAAATATATTTGATAGAAAAGTTTGCTTTTGTAGCCACGATAACGTTTTAACAGGTTATTTTTAAAACTATGATTTAAATTTTTATTTTTTTTTATTAAAACTAATAAATTTTTAATTATTTTTGTATCTTTAATTAGTGAAATAAAATCATTATATACAAAAATTCTACTTAATAATGCAAAATTTTGAAAAAAAAAATAATTTCCAAATTTTTCATTTTTTTTTTCAAAATTTTGAGTTTGAAAATTAAATTTTTAAAAATTATTCTCTAAAATAATTTTATTTAAAAACATAATCAAAGAATGAATTTCTGGCTTTTAAAAAAGATATATCATGAAAGATATAGCTTAAGATCCAGTCCGATTTTCTTGAAAAACTTCTCATGTGCTCCTTATAACCCCCTTTAACGAATTGTGAAAGAAAAGTGAACATGTAAAATTTTTTCCAGGTGAAATGTTTATTCCTACTGGGCTAATACACTAATTTAAAGGCAAAAATCATGAAAACGTTTTTTGTAATATGTAACTATTACAAAAGCAAACTTTTAAATGAATATTGATATTGTTTATTCATTTTGGTGCATAGTGAATATAAAAATCGTAAAATGAAGGTTAGGACAAGAATTTTTTTTTCTTTTGTTGAGTTGTGTAATAGATTACAGACAGACTCATGGATTACGAAGACGTTCCACCATCATTTCGAGCCCTATACTGCCCGGTTTTGCTAGGATTAATGTAGTGAATGAAATCGTAAAGCTAACTTGTTATTTCGAAAATGCAATGTCATTTTCAGATTTGAATCCAATGCCGCTAGCCATCAGAGATAATAAATCCCTGCCAAACTCGTCCATTTTTTCGGGATGACGACGGAGATTTTTGAATTTTGTTTTTAATTCTTAACTTGTTTTTCTTGTAATTTTCCAAATCAAAAAAAAAATGATTCTATGAGGAATATATTGCTATAACTTTGAAATAGTTAGTTTACCTAGGCTCCACTAATCAGACAACGATACCAGCCCTGATATCAAATGAAGATCTATCGCTGCTACTTCGGACCAGTGTTGCCACGGAAAATTTTAAGAAATCTGCAAATCCGATGAAAAAAAGTCTGCATTGCAGATTTTTAAGGCCGAAAATTAAAGTAAATTTAAGTTCGTAAATTATACCTTACTGATGTAGTTTATGCATCTTTAACTCTTCAATTCCCATGCTTGTATTTATGGAAATAGAAACCATCTCTCCTACTCAAAATTATAAATAGATTTATTATAGACCAAAGCAAATTATAAAAATTAGGCAACGATCCCCCCCCCCCCCCCCCTTTTTTATAGTGGGGTCACTTACAGGTGACACGTCATATTTTTACCGTTATAATTATCATGCTATGGTTTATTTTTGCCGAAAAATGCTTTTATGTCTAATTTTATATATTTATTTATAAAATGCAATATAGGAAAAAAACCTTTACTTACGGTTTGGACATTTTTATCTCAGTTTATACTTCAAGAAATCACACAAAGTAAGAAAACTCCGATTACACGCGAAACAATAGAATGAATTTGACAAATGACGTATAGTTAGAGACTCAAAAAAAAAAAACATGACATACTAAGACCTATTGGCTTTGCACCAATAAAAGTAGGATACAAAAAAAAATTGCGGTATAGTCGAAAAAATATTATAAGCATATGTCACCTAGAGGTGACACTGGGAATTGAAGAGTTAAATCACTTTGTTTCTGAATTATTTTTGTACATAGTATAATTAATCTGTACCTACAGTTTTTTGCTGTTTATTTTAATATAATCGTTGCAAAGCATTATACCATAGTGTTGAAGGTTGCAGTTTATTTCGAATTTTCGTTTTGTCGTCAATTTGTGTTTTTAAGTAATCCTTTTTTTGTTTAACGAGTTCAGACAAAATCTACAGTGCAGATTTCGTGATTTTAGATGTCTGCGAAATGAAAAAAATATGCAAAATGCAGACAAATCTGCATTTATGGCAACGCTGCTTCGGACTAAGGCTGAACACATACTGGAGCTGCGAGCAGAGCGGAGATGCGAGAAGTGAGAAGAACGTCGAAAACAAACAATTAATGTTTTCTTATGAAAGCTCTCATACTGAGGAGTCTAGCAACGAGGTAGCAGCGCTGCTATAAACGAGCAGAGCGGCGCGGTCAAACAAATTTGTTTTCTTCGCTCTTATCGAAGTAAAGTTTCATGAAGAATTGAATATACAGAAGAATTAAAGCAATATTTTAACGGAAATTAATTTAAATTATGATAAAAAATAATTTAAAATAATTAAATTTCATAGGTTTGATTAAAATATGTATAGTTTTCAAGAGCTTATATTTTAATTTCTCTTATAATAGACCTTATGGCAAAGATTCTGTCCCGATGAAGTTCCATGATTGAAATGTGTAGTTTAGTCGTCCCAAATTATTCAAAAAAATACCTACACAGTACACATATTAAAGGTAATATCATTAGCTTCTTCATTTTTGTTCAGTTCTGCGCATCTGTCAAAATCAAGTTATTATGGTGGTAAAATGGTGGACCCAGCGCTCTTTTCCTTGACTAATTTCAATATTTTGTTGTTTCTAATGATGCGTGTTGAGTTCCTGTGGGCACTCGAACAGCCATTTTTAATTTTTTGACATTTTCAGCTTTGACAACCTGCGCAATATATTACCTTAGATTTGTGTACTGTGGATGTACTACATCTTCCATTTTAAACGTTCATTCGATATAATATTATGCATAAAATCTTCCCGGACCCAGTCGAAGTTCTGGTGCAAATTCCCCGTGTTCGCGACTACTTTTATTCAAGGCATGGACAGTGGACACTTCATCAGACAACGATACCAGCTCTACTTCGGACTAAGAAAGAAATTGAGTCACTCAGAAAAAATTGTAATATCAAGAATTTTATACTTTGGATCAACAAATTTCGTTTAAAATACTTAATTTTAGAATGCTATAGTAGGTCGTGATGCAAGAACTTTTATTCTTGAATATGAATATAGAAAATGTCAAAATTTTAATAATGTAAATTATTGTCTGAAGAACTTGTTGTTAAAAAAGCTCAACAACAATTAAAATCGTATGTCCAAATACGAAAATAGTTAAAATTTTAAGAAAGAAAATTGTTGGTTCAAGAACAATTATATTAAAATATAAATTGTTGACACAAGAAAAAATAAAATTAATTGTTGGTTCAAATATTTAAATTGTAAGATTTCCAAAAACTTAAATAGTTCTGTCAAGAAATTGTTGTCAACTTACTTAAAAAATAAAAGTTGAAATAAATCCATTAAAAAGATTTTATTAAAAAGAAGTAAAGCATGAAAATACATATTCGATAAATATTAAATCCATATCGGAATTTAATCCTATCCGCAATTAACTCCCTCTTATTAAAGATGTCGATTTCATGGGAATTGATCATTTTAAACAGATCCTCCGAAGCTTTCGACGCTCTTTTAAAAATAATTTACATACATTTTTTTTTACAATAAAATTAAAATCGAACAAAGTCAAGAACTATTTAAAGTGACACTTTTTGAAAGTTGAAAAATTAATAATATTTTTTATATGCATTTGTTAAATCCATATCAGAATTTCATCCTATCCGCCAGTAACTCCCTTGATTCATTTTAAACAGATCCTCCGAAGCTTTCGATGCTCTTTTAAAGCCTTAAGCCCTTCGCAGGATAGTCCCCAACTCAAAAAAAGTTCAAGGCTGGCCGGTTCAATGTGGCTTATTAAAACTTGCTCATTTTGAGGTATCCATTTTAATTTCACTTTTTGTAATAAATTGTTTTCACATTAAAGAGTTCTTGTCACGATCGCAATTCAAAAGATAATGATGAATTCCATTGAATCTTGTACTCAGGGAAAGATTTACAGTAACTTTTTTTTGAATTTAAAAATAAATTGTTGTGCCAAGAACTAGTTGTTGACAACGTATAACAATTTTTATTTAAATCTCAAGAATTAATTTTTAAAGAAACAGTTGCATTGTGTAACAAAATAGGGTACAGATATAATATACTTACGCTAAAAATGTTGATTGTTAAAGAACGAGCGATCTGTCTTTTTCTTATTAAATGTTGAATTTTTTTCTTGGCTTAAGAAATAGGTATGCAGTTCTTGAAATCAGATTATTATAAAAATATGTAGTTAACATTTTTCATTGTTATGGCAAGTTTTTTTATTCTTGATAATAATTAACTTAAAAACGGATTTTTGAGTTAACGATTTGATTTTTGATAGGATAAACAGTCTCAAGAAATATTTAACAAAACAATTCTTTTGTTGGGCTGATAATTTTTCGTTGTTGAAAATATTTAAGAATTTGTTTTCATAAAAATTTTATTTTTAAACTAATAATTTGATTCTTAAGAAATCAACAATGAGTTGTTGATAAGAACCCTTTTTTTGCCAACAATTTTTCACTCACAATTTTACAAGAACTGAAAATTCTTCGGATAACAATGTTTTTTTCTGAGTGTAGCCACTAAAGTTTCCCTTTATAAAAGGCTTATCATCCCGGTCTAGTGACCGGTGACTCTACACAAATGAACAATATAGAACAGTGTTGAACTGACAAATAAATAAACATAAACTTGAAAATAAAAACTTAAAAATTCATAATACGCCATTTAGAAACTAACCCAATTAAACCTTTTATTTTTCAACTTGTAATTTTTTTGTGTGGAAAAATGGCAATATATTTCGAGAATATATCTTTGATTTTATTAGCCCGTCTCTGTCCTTTTCACAAGATAATGTTATTGAAGCTTCGGTCACCATCTTCACACAGCGTTTAACAGCTTGAGTGTGACAAAGCAAGTCCGAAATGACATGCCAATAAGAGATTTTTTTTTAAGAAATTCTTCCAAATTCTGATCGCTAGTTCTATCCAACAAAGGGGGTGATGTGACTTGTGACTCGCTCCAGATAAAAAAAGATTTCCATAGCGCAAATATATGAAAAAATTGAATTTATGTAGCGCCTTTTAACATATATCTCGAGAACGGCTAATCATACAGTATAAGTTGTGATACATTTTTTATAGGAAATTTAATTATCTTTCTTTTTATACTAATATTATTTTGTAGGATTTATACTTTCGGAAATACAGACTAAAGAAAAAAAATTTACGATTTTTTTTCGAATTTTTCAAAACTTTGACCTTTGGTAGAGGGCTAAGGAAAGAAATTTTTTACGGGTAGCTTACGTAATAACGCCATAGAAATAGTGCTATTCGAATAGCTAAATCGAAACAAAAATTTGACGCTCCACCCTATTGTTCATACATAAGTAATTAGAAATAAATTCATTAAACAACCTCTGAAATTGTTTTGACACCAATGCGATGTACATCACCTTTCTCATGATTTCTTAAGAAAATCTCGGTTTTTTTTTTGAACAGTTTTTTATATATAAAATTATGAAAAAATTTAAAAAAAAATGGTACGCAATTTTTTAGCCTTTATTACTGTCGACTTAAAAAATTTATTAAAAAAAATATCATCTAACCATTTTTGAATTTTTGTTTTATAAAATGGTTGCCTTTTTGTAAACAAATTACTGAATTTTTTTTTTAATTTGTGGGCAAGTTTTAAAGAAAAATAAGATTTTCATTTTTTGCTAAAAAAAATTGTACGGCAGATACCGTTATTTTTGGTCTTAAAAAAAAATGAAAAAATGGGTGGGGGAATGGCCAAAAAACGCTAGGTACCAACTTTGCAGAAAATCGACCGACCCGTTTAGGCTGCAGCCGAAAGGACACGCAAGAGATGGACAGAATTGCGAAACCCACTTTTTTCGACTTCGCTATCATCGTAATGTCAACTTTGATCAAAATCCCGAGTTCGATTTTTTTACGAATCCTTAACTTGCCATATAGTGCCTATGTATATATCGCAAGTAAAAATTTAGCCTGACATTTTACCTAAATTTTAAGGCCTCAATCTTAACGATCCTATTATTAGAACAAAAGTTATCAGCCAACCAAACCAAACATGAGGGGCCCTTACAATTATCATGGGTTAAAAATACCTACCACAAACGTGCATACCTAGTACCTACATATACCAATTTTTTTTCCCGGTTTTTTGTTGCACACATTCCAACGACTTTAGAACAGCCATCTCCTTCCCACCAGTATATTCTTAATAGCAGACTTTTTTGTATTTTTTTATATTCCTATTTCTCATTAAGTTTGCCTTGATGGAAAAATAATCTTTCAACGTTCTTAGTACGAAATTTTGAACGGTTTTGTAGCTTTGTAGCTGGTACAAGCCTGTAATTCTGGCTTTAATTATGCATATAAAAATCGGCCGATTGGATCTAAAGATATAAGCATTTAACTGAACGCAAACTGGTTGCTTTTCAATTTTAACAAAAATTGGATAATTCTCCACTTAACGATGTCGGTTGGCAATGAACAACAACCCCATTTTTTCATTTTTTTCCGAGATTTGTTTAACTTTTTCTTATTTAACTATGTATTCTGAAGGTCGTTTAGGGTGTATGGATATGTATGATATATCAAAATAATTGTCTATTTTCCAAGATGATATATAGAAAACTAATCCAATAGATTATAGTAACTATAAGAGTTATGAGGTGATGAACAAAACAACAGAAATATGTAAATATCTCGGTTGAAAAAGTTTCGAAAAATATAAAAATTTAAAAAAATATGTAGATCAACAATATCTATCACCTGCATAATTTTGGGATTTTTTAAAGCACCCTTTAAAGAGATAAAAATCGAAGACCCAATGTTGAATGTACCCAAAATATGTAAACGTAACGTAAGGGTCACAGGCACAGCTGTCAGAGTCACCAGAAATCGTCACGTTTTATTTCACTCTACTGCCGGTATAGATGTTTACACATCAAAAATCGTTTTCGCATGGACAACAAAATTGATATCAATGGGCGTTTTTCTTTTTTAATTCAGAGTAGAGCTCTGAACAGAGTCTAGACACTCCGAACATACTCTGAGCGATCTCTGAACTGAGCGTGCTCTGCCCTGAGAGCTCAGATCTATTTAAAGAAACACGCTTCACCAGCTGTCACTTTTTTATTTGTTCACAGTTGTCATTTTCTTTGTGTTCAGCTATATAACTCCGTCTGCTCTATCAATTTATTCTGAGCTTATAGAGCGCGCTCTGAACATGCTCAGAGCGAAAAAAGAAACACAAAATTGGAGCCCTGAATGCTCTGAGCTATAAAAGAAACACGATTTTCTTTTTGACAGTTCAGGCTCTGCTTTGAACTAAAAAAGAAAAACGCCCAATGTTGGTTTGTATATAGGTATAGCTATATTTGGTCTGTTTGGTAACGTGAAATTTCTTGCGAATTTGCACAAATTTTCACAAAATTTCACAATTTGCTGTCAAAACCCATAAAAAAAAACTAAGTTTTTGGGAAATTTGTTGAAAAAAAGTAACCAAACAGGCATATGCTACACACATTGGCCGCGTTCAGGTTTGTATCCAAAGCGATCTGCATAGCTTTGTGTTGTTATGTAATCCCTTGTAAAATCACAGCTGATGTCAAAGCAGCTGTTGCAAAAAAATTAATCTCAAGCTATCCTAAAAATTCTGGCTTACTTATCTATCTTATGAGAAATGTCAACAACAGCTGATTTGCGTTCAGAAACATACTGGATATTCGAGTATCTTAGATAGGATATCCTAGTGAAACCTGAACGCGGCCATTTATAGTTGATTTGGTTGGTTTCATTGACTTATAAAACTTATTTTAAAAGGTATAGATTTATAACTTGAGTTCTAATGGTCAAATTTGTGTAAAAAGTAAATTATTAAACCATACTATACTAAATATTTGTATATACTATAAATTTTAAAGGTAGGTACATATAATAACATATGACCGCGACGATGGGATTAAGCGTTTCGAATGTTTCGTTTGGGTTTGTGGGAGGCTTAAGAGACAAAACTTTCGGCTGTCAATATATTTTACATATGAGCCGACGCGATGGCAGTGGCGATCTCTCTGAACTCCCTAAGACCTCAATTCATGGTGATCGCTTGCAAAGCCAGTCACACCATTTTTTTCTTATTAGTATGGATCTTATTATATTCGAGTGAGGTGATGCGGCTTGCCGTGTCACCAACCCTGCCAACCTAACCTAACCTACTTGTACAAATATTGCAATAGTTCGAAAGTCACTTATACATTTTAAAAATAAAAATAAAAATAAATGATTATTTTTAAAACTGGCCCATTTTTATTGTCTAGAAATAATGTCACAATAAAAATTTATTTTAAAGACACATGTAGGTATACCTACATTATTATCTATGTTAATGCAATCTATCGTCCATAAATTCAGTGAATCTCCAAAATACAAATTCCGTTTTATATAAAACACAATAAACCATGTTCACCAAATTAAAATAGACATCGCACGTGCCTGTAATTGAACCAAAAAAAGTGTGAAAAATTGAAAATGTGAAATTTTCTCTAGCAGAAAACTTCGAAAACTCCTTCCGCACGAAACAATGTCAATTTAAAATTTATCTTTACAGTATCGTGGAACCTTAACCCTTTCCCACAACGATTCTTTTTTTTTTTTTAATAAATCCAATTGGCGGAACGTCAAAAAATTGTGTTTAGGTTTAGGTACGTGTAGAAAAATATTAAGTTATAAAAAGGTGGGTGTTATAGTCCTCATATTTATGTAATATGGCAAATTAAACGCATGACTGCGCACGCACAACGAAAGACCTTCAATTTGTATTAAAACTGTTTCTTAATATTCCGACATGATTGGTTTGAAATACTTTCGTATATTTTATATGTACATAGGTATTAGGCAGTCAAATCTATAAAGAGGTTTATAAGCTTCTAGACAGAAAAATGTCGGAAGACGGGACGCCCAAATATTAAATTTGTTTTGACTGCTGTTAAGGTCTGCTATTATACACGATGGATTTTAAGTTATGAATCTTGTCGTGGATAAAATTTTCTGGCGGTGTTCCCCCCGGATTTGATCCATGGAGGAGGTTTTGACTCTTCATATTATTATCTGGAGAACCTCGTGACCTTCAACTCTCAATGTGCATGTCGGCAGAATTAAATGGGGCCTACCAGATAGGCACTTTCTTCATAACAAGAGATATCCATTGGCCGTAGGCCATGGGCATTGGCGGATATGTCACTTCCCTGCAAGAGGAATAAACCAATGAGAAATCCGAAACTTCAAGTTTTTATGAATTTGTTCTTTTCGGTTACTTTACAAACTAAATATATCTTTGTATCACAATACACAAATTTAAGGTTATAGTATATCGGCGCAGGTTCTCGAAATTGAAAGTGTCAGAAATTAAAACTGACTGCCCCATTACACTCTGCCTTATTAGAAACAACAACAACATATTCATATTTGACAAGTGAAGAGACACTGGATCCCTCATTTATATCTACATACGTAGAAATATATATCTTCGTCTATTTGTAAAGACAAATACTGTCAAATTCAATTGAAATATGGCTATGATAATGGATTAAAAGATCTCTTAAAATTCTTCTTTTGAAGATCCGAAAATAAGTTCTAACTCTCAGTTTTGAAAATGGAAAGGTAAAGCAAATTGTAGTGCAAGGAAAAAGAAAAAACAGTATCTACATGAAAAATAAACAGACATAAGAAAAAAAGATATGAACAAACAACACTGCTGTCATTAGGATCCGTGTATGTATGTGTTTTGTTTTATATGTACCTCTCAAAGCATCCTTATGCAAGAATCAAGATTTTTTCACCGCTCGTGGTCTTTACAACGATATGTTTCAGAATTTTCTTCAATATATATCGGAAAGCCTATGGACAGCTGACAGCATCACATTTAAAAGTCTTAGGGCCAGTTTGTTCACAGTTGATTATTTGTAATCAAGGATTAATGCAACTGGTAAATCATCGAATGTGCATGTTAGCCTAAATTTTTATTGGGGAAATTAAAATTTGAGTTGTTAATCATGGAAATTGCTAATCAGCCGATTTTCATTAATTAGCACCAAATAATTAGAACCTGTTAAATTGGTTGCGCAGATTTAACCCACAGTGAACAAATTCCCCAAGTATTTTGCTGCGGAAAATTAACCAAGTATTTTGTGTAAACTTAACCAAACGTCACTGTGACTTTTATAGAATTAGAAGTGTTCAGAAATATGATATATTAGGTATCTTAGAGAACTAAAAAAAACTCTGCCCGTGTTCAATAACTATCGCATTGAGATTAGTTGGCGATACAAATTGTGAATAAAAACGTAGTTTATACAAAACAAAATAATTAACACGTCATGACTATTACTGATCAGCATTGTTTATTTACGCAAGTTTTTCCTTTCCGAGATAATTCGACTCCGATTTCAAGTTGGTTTGGGAGAGGTTCTCCATTTAAAAATAAGTTCGAAATCTGAACACGCTTATTTCTAAACATATTTTGAAGTTTAATGTTTGACGTTTAACGAACAGCTGATTCAATTACACAGCATTTAACCAAAGAAATAAAAAGGGCGTTCACGCAAACTTTTGTGAAAACTTATCATTTTACACAATTTGTAAACTTACGACGTTACGTGAATACCCTTACTATTTTAAAAGTAATGGGTTTAAACAAAAATAAAAAAATCTATTAGTAAATACATTCATATTCAATATTTCTTCTACGAGTATATTACGAGTTTTATTTATTTGTAATTTTGCTCATCAGATTTTGAACGAAATTTAAAAAAATAACTTAATCATTAAATATAATCATAATTTGTATGTAGGTATAACTTACATTAAAAAAATCAAGGAACTTAAATGTCTCATCCCTCAAAATAAAACAATAATAATCATAAAGTGGTTGAAAAACATTAACACAATGATAAATCACACAAAGGCAAAACCATTGACTCTCTTCTTGAATTAATCATTCTATTTCCTGAAACAGTTCTTACAACAATGGCTTGAATAATTTGCGGAATAAAGTCGATTATATGCTGTGAATGAGAATTTCTACTACCCAGTAGGTATAGCTCGGTCTACACCAGCGCATCACCCTCTAATTTGGCTTCCCCGAATCAAAATCTTTCTTCTTCCCTTCTATACCTACATATAACTTGTTCACAACCACCATTGGAAATGGAAATCCACCCCCCGTAAAGCACACGACAATGAATTGACTTATTAAGCGGCACCATTTCAAACGTGAAAATGCACCCGCACTTAATACAACATTGAGCTGAGCATTTAACCATTCATTCATTTTACCAACCACAAATCAGACAATTTTATCCCATTAAGGACGCATTTAAATCACTTTACCATCAACTTGAAACACTCGCATACTCCAGCTGTTTTCATCATCTATATGAATTTGGAGAACTAACTCCGGTGCGATGTTGCCTCAATCACCCCTGTTTAAAATGATTCTAAAATGGAATGGGAAATTTGTTCGTGCCTTTTTCGACTTTTAAGCTCTGCAGAAGTACCTCTGGGGTATTTTCGTTTCATATACTGTATCTGCAGGACATTGGCATTTTCAGGGAATTTCCGTATTTTTAAGGGCAAGCATAGCTTTTGTGTGAAAAAATTCGAAGTTCTATTCAAACCCAAAATAAAAGTGCAGTTGGACTTGCAATACCAGAATTTACATAATATGGATCATTTCACGTGAGGCGGGCAACAAAAAAATGGTGGATCTTCTTCTTCTGATTCTTAATATAAATACAGAAGGATTTCGAATTTTGAGGTTTGGTGCTCCAGTAATGGGTTTGTGAAATTTCAGCAAGCTAGGGGTAAGGATTTTAAAGAAAAATCTTGATAAATTTAATGAGGCGGTAGCAAACTTATTTTAATGCAGAAATATACGGTAAATACGATTTTCTTTTTTAAATTTATGAAATTTAAACCGATAATCGATTTTTTTGTTTGATACAAAACCGGAAGTTAAGATTTTAGCAAACTTAGCCCCTTTTAATATATTGTTTTTTTAAGTTTCAAAATAAAGGTCATACATTAGAGATGCCAAGTTTCAGAGTGGGATACCCATTCGTTTAGAAGATACATAATTTTAATTTTTATTGCGTCATTCTCGTGCAAAAATCAGATTTTTTTTACAGCAATTTAATTAAAAGGAGATGACCGCATTTTTGGTTTCAATGCCTTTCGTGACAACTTCTTTCTCGCCATGAAGTGGGAGTGAGATGAGTATACACAGACGTCAAAAAAAGTCAGCGGAAAAATTCCAATGTAAACACCGCCTAAAAATCGTTTTCCTCTTCTTTTCAGAAGAACTGCCATTTAGAGTAAAACGAATGTTTTCAGACGAATTCAAAACGCTTCCGGAACACCAAATGAAAACGCAATTAATAGGTTTGTTCGTTGATCCCTGAAGTCTCCCTTGGGCACTTTTTTTTCAAAAACCTGAAATTAACCTGACAATCAACGACCGGTCGCCCTGAACTCACCCTGAAGTAGACCTAGGTTTTTGCTGTAACAAGTTGAGATAACGAATAAACTGCCAAAGTGACATGAGTTATGAGGCAATTATTTTGTTGTGGATGCGCTTGCTGTAGGTATTTGCTTGTTTTTAAAATAGAAATTAAAAGAATAGGTACGCAAATTTAATTCAAAGATAATAAATATAAATAGAAGAAAAAGAAAAAGAAAAAGAAAAAGAAAAGAAAAGAAAAGAAAAGAAAAGAAAAGAAAAGAAAAGAAAAGAAAAGAAAAGAAAAGAAAAGAAAAGAAAAGAAAAGAAAAGAAAAGAAAAGAAAAGAAAAGAAAAGAAAAGAAAAGAAAAGAAAAGAAAAAGACAACACTTGAAGTTGTTTTTATTCATTTTTAAAACAAATTTTATGTTTTATTTACTAAGCACAGAACTTCTTGTTTTTTGCTTTGAATGTCAAAAACACAATTCACAACCCTCGAGTGTATTTTGAGAATCAAAAAACTCAGGTTTTATAAATCAATACAAGTACGCAAGTACGTGCAACCCCTGTCGTATACTTTAATTAAATGTAGCTTTAATATGACGCAAAGAAAAATCTCCTTGTTTTCTTAATTTCTTTATGGGTGTAGTGTAGGACAAAGTCCATATAGAATGATATAGAATTCCAACTCATCACGGTTGGATAAGGTTTTTATAGCTGTGAACTTTGATTGTACTACGTGCGTTTTGGGTTTTGTCGCTCCCTGAAGCGTGAACTTTTTACTCCTGACGTCCGTTTAAAACACAGGGGTTGTCATGTTCTTTTTTTGCTCTCTTTGCTACATGATGCTGTTCGTTCGTTCATTGGTTCTTTTGAAAATACTGACAGTTTAAAATTGACTATTATATTGCTGGGTAACACTGAAAGTGAAACTAGAGATGAAAACAATTTTTGGTAACTTGTTTGACCTTTCAAGGGAGTAAACTCGAAGTTAAAGCAGTGATTTCCTTTTCAACACTTATTCACAAATTGGATTAATAATATTGTAAGGGCATTGGATGGGGGCTGGTTGTATTTAAGGTATTCGTAGTCGTATAGTGGGTCACTTTGAGATAATTGAATGCAACGGAGTGGTTATAATTTTATTTAGCAATTAAGTTTATTTCGAAGACTTACATTTAAAGACATTTTGAGGGATTAACGATTTTTGTTTGAGAAAATTTGTCGAAACCGCGTTTAGGTATATTCTTCAAGAAGCGAGGCAGTCGTTATTCTCCAACTCAATTATCTACTTATAAATAATGGCGATGGGTTCTTATCAGTGCGTAGCAGAGCGTTCGGACAGAATTATTATACGATCAAGATTATATTAAATCGTAATTTTTAATAATTTAAGCTTCAAATCGTTAGTCTGTATCTATGTAGCTATAAAGAAAGTACGGTATATCTTTCTTATTAATAAATAATTATTGTAGTTAATACTTAAACATGTACTTTGTGTGTTCGTTACTAAATAAATTTGCACCTTAGAGAAATTCAATTAAAATATGTTTTAGTCCAAAGCAATTAATAGGAAAAAATGACAAATTAAAAGATCTTTATAATATTTTTATTTATTGTAGATGAATTTAATAACATTTTTTTTTCATAAAACCGTACATATTGTAAAATGTAAAGAGATATGCTATAACTTTACCCTTAGTTCACAGATTCAATTGTAGGTACACAAAATCTTCCAACAAAAATCGTACCCTCATGAAACTTGATGAAAACGTTGCATTTCCCATGAGATTGAAAAATCAAAAGAGTATATATACAAGTATCTAGGAGGATATGGTTTTTTTGATGGAGAGATGGGTGGAAGTTGTAAATTATCAAACAGAAAATTAACTATGGCACAATATTTTTGCATATAAAATACATATGATTTTGAGGTGTTTTTTAACACTGAATTTAATAATATCAATACAAAGACGATGCGAATATACCATACAAAATTTCTGTATTTTTAGTATATGTACAACAGGTAAATATAACAGAAAATATTTCGAAAATCTTGACTTTTAGATGAAACTTAGCATTAATTATTCATTTATCATTTGAATCAAGAATCAAACTTCAATACAGATATCTATGGTAGGTAAATGAGACATTGGTGCTTTTTTAGGGGAATTTTAGGTAAAAACAAAAAAAATGTCAGAGAAATAAGTAAATTGATGAAACTTAATAGCAATCTTACAAATGTCATGACATGACAACCATCAGAATCAATAATTAGGCATGTTCAGTAAAATGAGATTTCGGAGATCTTAGCTATCTCAGTTACATGAACAGTTTTCCGCAGCAAAAATTTCTCAGCTTGGCTGTCAAAACTCTGAGGAAAAAAGTCTTGGATTCACTTAGGTATAGCTCACTCTTTGATTGAGAAAAATTTCTTAGTCCCCTTTCACACCAGGAAACAAGTTGCTTGAGATTTTTTGACGTTTTCTTTTAATTTCCAATTCCCACCAATCGTAGACCGTTCATTCCTTTTACTTGGTGCCCTTCTCTCCTAAAAACTGAAAGTAGCTGGAAACTGAGTTTCCTTGTGTGAAAGGGGAAATTGTAGGCGTGCAAGTCCGGGGGAATTGGTTGAAAAAACTACAAAGGGGATTAGAGATGCCACCACAGAAACAAAATGGAGTTTTCATACAAAATATCGATAACAAGTATGTAATTCACGCCGGTAATACAGTTTTTCGGCGCACTTAAGTTAATCCCCGAGAATTCTCTGGGATTAGCTAAGCCCACAGGGAATTAATTGTTGTTGCATTTAACATGTAAATTGTTTAGCATCATTTTTATTCTCCAATTCCCCCCGGGCTTGCAAAAAAACACGCCCTGTGTATGAAAATATTAGATAGATTAAACATCAAAAAATATTGTAATAATGTAATTTTATAAGTTTGATAATCACTATAACTTTCCCCACCACCTTTAAAAAAAAACACTCTTTCATTGAAGACATTATTATATAACCCTTTTGATTGATTGTATTCTAGTGGTAAATGAAACGTTTTCATCAATTCCGAACAAACCTGCTTCTGACATGGAGAAATACTAATATTAAGAACTATTTACATGCCTTTATTGGATGTTATTTTATCCGATTTAACAACTCACTTCTAAGTTCTACGTATGAACACGGCGTGTTCCTCGATTTAGTCCTCGATTTGTTATGCCCTCACTTATTAACCCAGCTTATTAATATTACTTTCGATAGATCCGGCTCAATAGTGTGTAGTCTGTGAGTTTACACTGAAATAAATACTTATTATTTTGAATTGCATTGAATACAGTCCATAGAAGCAAAAATAAAAATAATAAGGGTATTAAAGCAACGTCGTAAGTTTACAAATTGTGTAAAATGATAAGTTTACACAAAAGTTTGCATGAACGCCTTTTAATTCATTTGGTTAAATGCTGTGTAATTGAATCAGCTGTTCGTTAAACGTCAAATATTAAGCTTCAAAATATGTAAACAAATAAGCGTGTTCAGATTTCGAAGTTATTTTTTAATGAAGAACTTCTCCCAAACTAACTTGAAATCGGAACTAAATGTCTCGAAAGTCGGAACGGAAAAAAATTTAAAATACACGAGAAAAAAATGTTTTTTTTAAGCCTGACGGGAGAAAAAACAATTTCGGGGTTAAATGTAGAAATGTAGTAGTCGCAAACTCATGGCAGTGATCGAACGAAAATGAGCGAATACAAGAAAAATCATATGGCACACCCATAATGGTGGATATCTACTTTTCCTTCAGTTTAGTTCCCTTCGATTTCGGCAGCAAAAGTTTTCCTGACCACAACTCAACTGAAATTTGATGAAATAAGAATACAAAAATAAATGGTTCCTTTCACTTCGATGACAATTTGGAAACCATAACAAATACAAGTAAAAGCATCGGGCCCCGCAGAACAGCTTCAACCCGAGTGGGTAGGTACTTGGTGTAAGATGTAAAAGCTTAAATTCACTAATAAAAAAAAGTCATAACATTTTTTTCATTTTAAATTTTGTATTTATTATTTTGATGAAACACTAGTTTTTTAATGCGAAAACCGCACTTCGTTTGGAGTTTTTTGAAATAAATTTATTTAAAAATTCATCCAATTTTACATTTTCCGTGTGTTCGGAATAAACATGCAATATAGCAAAATTGTTGAGCCGATCTTGCAGCATTGTTGACCTAAGGTAAGTTTTTAAACGACGAAGAACGGAGAAACTTCGTTCATTTGAGGAAGATGATCCTGGGATTGTGATTAGCAACCGGACGAACCGAACAAATTCGCGAATAATCCTTTGACTCCAGGCGTATTTTTTGCAAAAAATCAACTCAAATTTGTTGGTCATTCTGTTTTTACAAAAGCTGTAGGAATACGTCCCTATCGCTAATAAGTCTTTGTTTATCAGAGTCATCTTTGTAGAACTTAACTACATCATTGACATCTACTTTTTGGCCTACAGCGAATCCTTCCAGTAGTTTGAAGAAACGAGAAGAATCATTTATGAATCTTGCATTTAGTGATGATAATAATTCGTCAAATATTTCAAAAAATTATTTTCTGTAAAAATCTTTCGGTGTTTTGAATTTGTAATTTTCTGAGGTACCTTCATCGATACGTTTTGGTGCTTTTGTTAACGGGGAATTTGGGGTTTTTCAATTTCAAGATCAACAACCGCTGTTATGGAAGCGCCCACCATATTAATAACATTAACAGCTTCTACTTTTTGAAGCAATTCCACAACACTGAGATCTAATTTCTGCAAATCTTTGTTTAAAATTTCAATTCGGTCGAAAATCTCAATCATTAATGTCAGATAGAAAATCCATTTACAAAACTCCATGTCTGACCTGACGCTTTGGCTGATACCACACTGTTAGTTTCCTGATCTACCGAACAATCATGGAAAAATTGCATCAGCTGAGCATAGTTTGCTCTCACTGTCTTGAGGAATTTAATACGTACAACCCATCCGTAAAAGAGAAACAGAAATGGCTAGATCAATAGAAGTTGATGATTAATTTTTCCCCTTTTCTATTTTTTTATAATTTAAAATTAGAACGCAAAACACCATGCCATGGTAGTTAAAAAAGAATATATGTATCTTCCAAAATTCAATGAGCAAATAAACTTCAAATTTAATACCAGAATAGAAATAGTCAAAACTCAAAGGTCAATAGCCCTATCATTGTATTTAATATTTTTTTTTTTTCTTTCATTAATGAGATTGAAAATTTCTAAGCTTTTCTGAAAAGTACTGAAAATTTGAGTGGGTAATATACCCACGCGAAATATCTCGAGTGGGTTTTACTACCCACACTACCCATATTACCTGCCGGGTCTGAAAAGCATTTACTTTTGTATATCCATATGGCCCATTATATGAATTTTTGTAAATAAACAATGCTGATCAGCAATAGTCAGAAAATGTAGATGTCCCAATTATTTTTTCTTGTATAAATAACGTTTTTATTCACAACTTTTATCGCCAACTAATCTCAATGCGATAGTTACAGAACACGGACAGAGTTTTTTTTAGTTCTCTGAGCTACCTAATTATCTTATTTCTCAACACGCCTAATTATAAAAGTCACAATGACGTTTGGTTAAGTTTACCAAAAAAATTTGATTAATTTTATCCAGCAAAATCCTTTTAGAATTTTAACCAAATTTTGTAAATCATTTCTCATACAAAAACATATTCTATGTTTATTTTTACCTTAGACAAATCATACCACACAAGTCGTGTTTCTTTTTCCATCGCAGCTAGCTCGGAGCATGCTCTGTATGCTCAGAATAAAATGACCGAGCAAATGGAGTAAAACGGTGAGCGAAGCCAACTTCACTTTTATTTTTTATGTGATTTGACAGACATGACAGTTCAATGCACAAGTGTGTTTCATAATTAAATCTGAGGGCTCTGATCATAATCTCCTCAGAGCTTTATCCTGATCGCTCAGCCTCTGCTCAGGGCCAAAACAGAAAACGCCAATAGACCAAATAATAATGTACTCTTTGGAAACCACAGAGTTCTTGTTGAATGTAGTAGATTGAATGTTAAGATTTGCCAGTTAACGTGAATTAGCAGTTAATTGTTTATTCATAATAATTATTTTTATTCGTGAATTAATTTAGGAGATAATTAAATATTTTTTTTATGAATATAGGGGTGCCAAAATTTACCAACTATGTTTCCTAGTTCAAAGTTAGGTTCTGGGTTTACAGTAACGTAACATATTGGATGGCCTTAAATCAGCCTATAGTATAGGTAATAAAAGAGGCTGAGTGCGACCTACACATGGTAACTTCCATTTGGTGAATTTGCAATCAGAGACCCAAAGTTAGTTTGTAATAAGAAAATACTCAATTCAAAATCTTCGAAGACCTTATCAGAATGTTTAATATATAATCAAGTGAAGTCCAAAAATGCGCCGTTTGTTCTCGACATATTCCCGGCGAAAAACATTTTTGAACAATTTTGGTTTAAAAATTTTTAATTTTTTGGTTTAAAAAAAAACTGTCAATTGAATGTGTTTACAAAGTTTATCAGTTTTTGCACCTTCATTGTGCTTAAAATAAAATGTGTCGAAATCAGTTTCCACTGTCGAAATAATCGAGACAAAAAACATTTTTCAACAATTTTTAATAGTTTCTGGTAGTTTTTAGTAGTTTTTTTTTTGCTTTCAATGGAATTTTGTTTACATACCCCATCAATTTTTAGTTACATAATTGTGTGTAAAATACAATTATTCTGGATTCAATAGCATTGTTTGTATTCGAGATATTTGAGCCGATAAACTAGTTGCAACAATTTTTAGTATTTTTATTTTGCAATTTTGTTGCTTAAAAAAAACTGTCAATTGAATGTTTCTACAAACTTTATCAGTTATTTTCTAATTTATTGTGTGTAGAATAGAAATTGCGACTTCAAAATCAATGTTTGTTCTCCAAATTTTGGAGCCGACGAAGGTTTTTCAACAATTTTTAGTATTTTCTTGTAATTTTTTGTCCTATAAAAAAAACTTTCAATTGATTTTTTTTTAAACTATATCAGTAATCAAATATGACATTGTGTATAGAATAAAATCTTTCCGAAGCTAATACCATTTTTTGTTCTAAGGATATTCAAGCCAAAAACCGTTGTTCAATAATGTTTGCTAGTAAAAAGGGGTTACTTTGCTCAGCACACTTTTCGGACCGTTTTTAGAAAACCTCTTGAAAATGGTAAAAACACTTTTTAAATCTATTTTGTTTTATATTCCTATTAGTTACAAGAAATAAAATAATATACATACATATATGATATGATAACTATTGAAATAACAGTTTAAATATTTATTTTTTTGTCGAGAACTGTGGCAAAGTTGTCCAAGGGAAGGGGTTACTTTTGCTTATAGTTCCTTTATTTGAAGAGCTGGAGCAAAGTTAATACTGTATCTGATTGACATTGATCCAAGGATCATATCTGTGAAAAAAAAAATACAAAAAATAACGAACACATTTTTTTTTATTAAAAAACAAAACAGTCATGTTTTATTTCATTAAAACTTTATTATAATATATTACGAATTTAAAGAACAAACAATAAAAATAAAATCATTTTTTCAAGAACAAACAAGTATGTAGTTTAAATCAAATATTGAGTTTAGCCCCTGTATGAAAAAGGTTCTTCTTTTAGAACCCAGTTTTGGTGGTTGAATGAGCTTAAACATCGCTCCAAGGATAAGACAATCCCTTTCAGATGGCCATATTCACTAGTTATACCACCATTTTTTTCACTCGATTAATTCAGTTAAAAAACTGTAATGTACTTACGTGTCAGGAATTATCTCAGTTTTAACTCCGAAACTGTGATGATCTCGTACTAAAAAATTGAGCCTGAAAGATATAAACGAAATGAAATCAGTTGGTGTAACTTTTATTTGTTCTTTATTTTAAAAGAAAACCATGCGCGATGAATGATGAGTTGTGTAAACATATTTTTTTCCAAAATTCAAGTTGAATTTAAATACTTTTTTTATAAAAATTATCTGATTACGATAAAAACAAAATTCACATATGACAAAACCATTTTTAAGAAAACTTTTTTCTTAAATTGATTGTAAATTTAGTTTTGGCTTTTGCACTCATAGCATCTCCCCTTCTCATTTGAACTTTTTTTCCCAACTCAACGCAATTAATATGAAATAAATTTCAGTTTCTTAGATATTCGCATGTTCATTGTTCACATTAAATATATTATTGCTTAAAGTGTTGGCCTTAAATTTCATATTAATTTTTAGTGAATTCATTACATTTCTTTTCATTGGTTTAACTTGTTGTGGTTCATTGTCTACCAAGTAAAATAAAAAACTATAGTGACTCCATATGAGGGACATCGAAATCACATTTCATTTACGAGTATAAATAAAAATCGATCATCCACCTTACATTTGCTAAACACACACACTGCAATTACCACTACAGTAAAAATTGTATTCTTTGTGTAAATTAATCTAACCTATTTATTCTATTCTTCTCACGTTCGTCTATCTCTACTCTCTATACCTACACCCAATTTGTGATATCTGTCTTACACGGTAGGTATACAAACCTTCTTCGAAAGGCTGGACATGGTCATGGACACTAGACATATCTATTAATTTATCCCCAGGTCATTATTAACAATGTGGTTGACACCTTTATAAAAAGGGGATTTTTGTTTTGTTGATCAAAGATGCATTCAAGATATTATATCATTCAACGGATTAATAAGTTTATTTAACGAATAGTGGTTGTCATAAAATGAGAATTTTTTTGTTTGAATGTTTAAGTAAAAAGAGAAACCATAGCCCATGTCAATAAAATTACAAGCAACTTATTCGACTCTACATAACTTTCGTCTTTAACCTCCCTTCTTCCCATGTATAAAGGAATGGTAAATCCTGAAAGGATTTATAGTTGTCATTATCGGAAGCACTATCAACTGATGAGTGAGAATTTGTTCGGAAATAGAAAGTAATTTGTCAATTGGTTGTAAGGTTCTATAGTCCCTGTGGGAATTTTGTTAATAGGATTCAACTTGGGGGTTAGATGAGTGTAGAAAGAGGTCAGGGGTAGAATCGGCTTTATGTAATATGTGATTGTCACTTTTATGAATGTGATTTTTACTGAGCATTATCCTTTCGTGTTAAATGATTCAATTGCCAAAAACATATGGTTGTTAAATTTTCAAATTTTGTATCTTTTTATTTATTAATTTTTATAACAATAATAAAGTTTAATAATAATTTTTTTAATTTTCATTTGTCTTAAGTCTATTAAAATCAAACTCCAACACTATGAAAATCTGCTTTCACTATCAAAACATGGACAGGGTAGCACGCATTTGTCAGAAATATTTATTCAACTGTCAAAAGTTAAGTCACTAAATTCGTCGAGTTAACTCGGATTTAACTGAGGAACTATAAATTGACTGAAAAATATATTTCAAGAGTTAACTTGGCTTTAACTCCGAAAGTGGGATGATCTAGCACTTAAAAACTGGGCCTAAGAAAAACTTAATCATATTATATCATTCAATTAAAAAAACTACTGGGAATGTACGGAGGCTCTAAGCTAAACTTTAATAACTTAGGATGTGAACGAACCTCCGATTTTTAGCCGTTACGTTTAAAAGTAGTGGTCACAACACAGTAGAATTTTCTTGATATCAATTACATTCATTTACATTTAAAACTCACGATTGTATTTTAATAATTGTAAGGACTAAATAATCCTGCGATCAAAACCGCATATGCGTTTAGAGGTATTGTATTGTATTTGGGCCACCTATTTAAAATTGTATGTACATAATTAAGTTATTTCCTTGGCTATAGGTTTTTCTAATTCCCTTATTTGCAGTTACTTTAACGGAAAACCCTAATTTCCTCTTTCCGATTCGGAGGGTGTTCCTTTTTGTTAGTTCTTTGTCTGTTTGTCTGTACGGCCAAACCAAGCGATATAAGCTAAGATATCTTTAGCGTATGGAAGTATTGAACAGACTTGCGGGAAATTCACCATTGGTATTGGATTGTAGTCTTCGTGAAATGCATTCAAAACTATGTTGAAGAAGTCATGGTAACCCTTTCTAAGTCCTTATTTGAAATCGAAAGTCTACGTGAGTTCACTAAAGACCTATGTATACGGAGCAGCGAGCATTTCTAATTGTAACCCTATACACATGGATATAGATTGTCGTGTTTGGCATATCTAAATGTATGTCGAAACTAGACAAGGATCTGTATGTAGCTTTTCTGTTTTCTATAGGTATCTCTAAAATCCCCAGGATCTGCTGAAGTCAGAGTCGTCGAGGGGTAAATGGAATTTTTTTTTTATTTCGAACAAGGTAGGTAAAGAGGGGCATAAGATTTAGGGAGCTTTATAAAAGTAGGTACTAAGATTTCCTTATTTGATTAAATATTGTCATTTTTTCATTTTAACCCAAAATGGACGTGGAGAATTGATCGTGATACAATTTTTGTAAAATATAGGGGCCGACAGGTTTCCAAAATATTAATCAAAATAGACGTTAATGTACAAGGTTTTTGTTCTGTTTTTTATATTTTCTTATTCATCATTTGGATGCATTTTTCATCAAAAGGATACATTTTTTAAGTCGAATGAAATTATTTAAAAGTTTGCTAGCGGTAGCACTGCTTCACAGTCAATAATCGCAATTTTCATTTAGCACTTTTAAACAATACAACTACATAAAATGCTGCTCTACAACTACATGTACATCAAAGTGGTCGTTATCATCTTGGATTGGTCTTAATCACCTCCAAATGAAGAAATAATAACTCCCTGTTTTGTTCACATTATTAATTTTATCCCCTATTGGCACTTAATTAATTAAGCTATATTAAATTAAAAACAGGGTGATTTCAGTATAGAACCCACAAAAAGCTGGGCATTGTAGGTTGAAAAGAAAAGAATTCTATGCAGGGGGAGTAGTATTTTCCCCCGTTTAGACTTAGGAGGTAGTTTTTCAAACAAAAATCACTTAAAATGGATACAAATTTATTAAAAATCAACGAAAAATCTTACAATATTAAGTTTTAGCCTTCCTTTTTAAAAACCAAAAATCCATTGTAATATTTTTGTTTAAAATAAAGTTATTTTATTCTCGATCCGCAGTGATTCACAGTCCAGTGCTCTCGTTTCTTCTTACTCCATTTGTCGTAAAAAGAAAAGAGAACACTGTACTGAGAATCACTGCGGATCCAGTAATTTGAAAAATTTGTCTCTATTGGAATTTTAATTGGATTTGGGACGCACAGTACATTAAAATATAAAAATGCATAAATTATAATACATGTATATAATAAGATCGAAAATATAAAATAACTTATTTTCGGCCCAATTGTTCTGTATGACAAATAATCAAGAATTCACTTGATGAAATGTTCAATAGGTGGCCCTGCGAAGCGTTGCAGTGTTCAGTTAGTAAAGAAAAAATACACTGAGTTTCAGAAAAAGTGGCGCAGTCATACTTGTTAATGTTTTGTTGTCATTTTGACGACGCTATGTTTTTGCATAGCTATATTTTTTTTACGTAGTGGTAAATTTGTGTGTCTGTTTGCAACATCTGCAAGGGATAATCGATATTTGGTGCTTCAAAGTCTTCGGAATCGTCACCAAACTGCAGCGGTTGAGCTGTCTCACAGACTTAGACCCGTTAGAGCGCGGGCTTTGAATGCTCAAACGGTGAGGCGAAGATTAGTGGAGAGTGGTCTGAAAGCAAGAAGACCTGCTCGTGTACCTGTAACCTGCACGGTACGGCACAAGTGACGTCAGATGGAATTTGCTCGCCTTCACCAAGATTGGACCGAGGTCGACTGGAGCAGAGTTCTTTTCACTGATGAGTCCAGGTTTTGTTTGCGCTCACCGGATGGACGTAGCATAGTGTGGAGGCGATCAGTTGAAAGATACTCTTGTTCTTGTTCCGGCGGGAAAATTTCTGGGCAGGTTCCGTCATGGTGTGGGCAGGAACTTCCATGCAGGGAAAAACCGAGCTGTGCATCGTGGAAGAGTTGGTGAACTCCAGATATCACATCACAAACATTCTGGAGGAATATGTGGTTCCATTTGCACCATTAATTAGCGAAAACTTCCTTCGTATGCAGGACAATGCTAGACCAAACTTTACTAGGTGTCGAACATGTTTGGGACATGCTGGGAAGAATGATTAGGAAGCGACCTTACCTTCGAGAGACACTCAGTGGGCTGAGATCTGCTGTAATCGAAGAATGGGAGAATTTGGAAACTTATCTAAGGCATGCCCAGGCGAATTAAAGCTTTGTTAGATGTTGGGGGGGGGGGGGGGGGAATACTCGCTACTAGGAAAAAACCAAGACTCGTTTAAAAAAAATAAAAATACAAATACAAAATAGTATTTTTTAAACAGCAAACAAAAATTAAAGGCGTCGAAAAAAGGGGTGGCAAAAACCAACGTTACGTCACTGTCACTACACTAAATTTTGTAATTTTGTGTTATTAAATTACATTTTGGGCAACGAAACAGAAAAATTATTTTATGTATTTATATTCCATCCATCTTTAAAAGTGAAAGAAAATGAGATTAACTAAAAAAAAACTAAAAAACTATTAACATCTTTTAAAAAATATTAAGATATTTTAGATATTTAGATATTTCAAATATCTTAATATATAAAACAGTTAGCACTGCTCTTTCTAAAACCAGAAAGGAATTTAAAATCGGTCAAAAAATTACTGATTTCAAAATATGGAAAACGCGAAGTCAATAAAAAAGGGCTTTTCAACCATAAATCGGAAGCATCTGCCTTTTAATAATTCTACATAACTTTAGTAGTATACTACAATTCAAAATGAAGAAATAATAAAAATTTAAATTATTTTTGAAACATCGCGACATAAAAATCCTTAATTAGAATCCTCAGTGTAGAATTAATTATATCTATATATATATACAAATTGTTTCACCAAACTTTTCATCGTTATTGATACAATAAAACAAACCGAATTTATTAATATGTGTTAAATAATTATTTAATAAGATATTTTTTTTAAAGTGTTTGTATGTATTAAACATAAGCTAAAAAATTTAAATTATATTTTTTTTTTTTTTTTTCTTAAACTAGATTTTGTTTTTTTTTTATAAAAATCGAATTGGCTAATTATTGTGCTGTTCTAATAAAGCTTTTATGATGAAATCAAAAGCATTTTAATAAGTAGTTGATATAAGGAGAATTGAAAAAAAAATTCGCCTACCATATCGTCTACTTAATAGAATACCCAAGAAATGGTGCCTCTGATACTTTTCTTATGCTGAGTCAGGAGTTAAATTTTGTTTACCTTAACATAAAATAGTATATAAGTTGCAAATTTAAAACAACATTGCCTACTTAAATACTACTTAATATTAAAGAAAACTGCTGAACTTGAGCATTAAAAATTATTTCACAAATGTACATATACATACATATGTACAAACGACGTTTCACTTTCAAGTTGTAATAGAAACTGATTGTTTCTGAAGAATCAACAGGGATTTTAAGGAATTTAATTTGAATAATTTCTTACTTAGTCATCACTCATCAGCTTGAATTAGTGAACTCATTGATGTTTTCTTTTAAGGGTATTGACAAATGATAACAAATTTGGTATTGATCATAATAACTATTGTGACATTATCTACGAGTACATAATGTTTCACATTGAATTAAAACAAACAAAAACAGAAATTATCAGTAGGTAGTCAGATCACACATCTCAATCCCAAGCAAATCCTATAAAATATAACAATGAGGCTCAAAAATAACTAATAAATATTTAACGAGAACAATCAGAGGGGATCAGCGTATATAATGTATATTAATATCAAGATCAAATCCCGAAGTCGACCATTGAGTGGCAAAAACAAAGACAACAACGCGTTGTGATAAATTGTAGTGGCAGTTCTTTTACACAGTGGTCAATAATACGATTCGAGATGGACAAAATATTTTTTTTATTTAAAATATTTTTGTTCATATCAATATATGTAAGTGTAGTAGTAGTAGTACAAGTAGTGGTGCTTTATTATTTCTATAATTTCAGAAGTTTTTTTTTTACAAAATACACAATAACATTGGCTTTTGCCGTCAGCCGAGAATGAGTGTTTTTCTGAATAATATAGCTAATCTTGTTTTAATATTAATATAATGATATTTGTATATACATATGTATATAGTTAAAATGGTGCGTTTATTATTTGTTGTTGGTATTTAAGTGCAGTTCTTATGAAGTTATATAGCAGGTTCCAGTTTTTTCCGTTGAAGATTTGCAGAATTTCATCCATTGATAGCGTACTTTTTCCCCAAACTGAACTTCTTGTTGGACTAAAAAGTATGGGGCAGGTACCCACGAAGTGTAGTATGTCTTCCCTTACCCCTAGATTGCACATAGTGCACTCCACATCTGTGTTATTAATGTAAGGCAGGTAATTTAAATATAACAGCTCTCCCCTGGTTTTAAAAATGGTAGATTAGATATCATATCTAAGTTGAAGTTGTCATCAAAGTAGTTATTTTCGCCAAGGTCATGTTGAAGTAACTTATATGTATTTTATGACTGACTTTGTTGGCTTTGTCTCTTAAATTCGTTTCTCGAAGACTCTTCTTTTTTTGTGATTAGGTCTCCTAACTCACTCTTTAAGGGACCCTCGTTGTAATCACTTAAACTGACGTTGTGGTCGCTGGCTAACTTGGACCATTCACCAAAAAATTGTAGGTTTCCTCTTTGAAGATACTTCGCAATTTTATGGGGTAGACGGTTACTGGGTTGAAGCATTACTTTCTGGATATAAGAGAAATGGAGTTGGAGAGTGTGTATATAAAGAGGCGGTAGACCAGTTTGCAGATGCACCATATAATTTGGGGTATTATATGGTAGTCTGGAGATTTTTTTTACAAAATATTTTAGCAGTTGTTCCACCTCTTCATATTGAAATATCCACCGAACTTGTGCTGCATAGCACATTATGGATCTCATAACTGCATCGAAAATTTTTTTTGCTCAATACACCATTCCAGCTACTGTTAATTGCACGTTTAGATTCTTTGAGTTTGTGTTGCAGATGTTTTCTGAAAGATAGCTGTGGAGTCATGAGGACACCAAGATATTTATACTCCCTAACTATCTCGAGGTCTACGTTGTTCCATGTCCATTTTTCGTTTCTCGCAAATCTTCCACTTCCTTTGCGGAAAATCATGATCTTTGATTTCACAGTATTTAGTTGTAGGTTCCAGAGTTGACAATATTGTTGGAGTTTATTTATCATTAGTTGCATCATGTTCGGACTTTCTGCTAGCATAACAATATCATCTGCATATAGTAGAAGCTTTATTGCAACTCCATCAAAAACTATTCCACCAATTCTGATAATTCTGCGAGGTCATCAAGGAAAATTGAGAATACCACTGGACTCAGAAGACATCTCTGTTTGACTCCTGTTTTAGTTTGAAACCAATGAGACAATTTGTTTCAATCCCATACTGCCGTGAGATTGTCGTCATATAGACTTTGCAAAACATTTAGCATCTTCGTTGATATGCCTAAGTTACTCAGTTTGAAGAATAGAGCTCTTCTGTCTATTGAGTCGAACGCTGCTTTAAAGTCTACAAAGTACAAAGAACGCGTATAATTTTTTTCCTCTATTCAGGTACGTCCGCGCGATACAAGTAAGGGAGAATATGTTGTCAACTGTAGAGTAGTCTTTTCGGAATCCTGAAATTCACTAAGAAGATCTTTTTCTCGAATCCAGTTAGTAAGTCTTTCCAACATGATCCCCGTAAATATCTTGGTAACTGTATTGAGGAATGAGATCCCTCTATAGTTACTTGGGTCTTTCGGGTCACCTTTCTTTAATAGAGGAAAAATTATATTTTTCTTGAAGCTGTTTGATGTCGTTCCACAGTTAAAAATAAAGTTGTAAGCGTTTGTAAGCTCTTCAAGAAAGGCTTCAGTAGAGTTTAAGAAGAATTCATATGGAATACGGGATCCCCAGTGGCTTTGTTAGCATTGCAGCGGTTTATGACTCTGGTCACATCTTGTGTGGTTTTTGGCCGATCAAGTGCTTCTTCCTCTATAAACGGTAACGCAAAGTGTAATATATTTTCATTGAGGGTGTTATTCAAAAGTATTTCGAAGTGAGTTGCTAAAACAGGAGCATCTACTTTTATATTCTGTCGAAAGGTTGTGCCATTTATTGCCTTGGCGATCTTCCAGAAGGATCTGCTAACCATTCTGAGACTGAATGCTTTTTGTTTCTGCTCACAGATAATTTTGTACTTTTTGTTTGCTTCTTGGTACAGATATTTGTTATACGTGGTTCCATTTTTTCTTAGTAGCCGTAAGAAGGCAAATGACTTTTTTCTAGCTGCTTCGCATTCCCAGTCCCAGGGCTGTTTTGCTATTTCGTTCTGGTGACTGAAACGGTCTTGCAGCTTTGATTATACAGGTTGTCAGCCCATCTGTTCCGTTGAAAGATTCAAATAAACTCTGATTTATCAACATCAGTTCCTGATTAAGGTTTGATTTGTACCTCTCCCGTATTTTGTCCTTCCATTGCAATTTTGGCAACAGGAAACAACTTTCAACAGCGTTATCTACATCAGAGTTGAGTTTTATGTTTGCCGATATTGGTTGATGGTCTGAATAGACTAGCTCAGTAATCAATTGTTGAGCATGCACCACCCCTTATAAATGTTAAATTTCCTTCTTTGTCACTTTTTGACCGGCCATTTAGTAATGTAAGTCCGATAGTTTCGCACATTTCCACTATTTGTTTCCCGTTTCCATCGATTTTCTTATCGACTGCTGACCTTAACTCTGCAAACAATGTTGGTAATCTTTCTGATTCGATATTTATTATTTGGGTATCTCCAACCCTACCATTGAAGTCTCCAAAAAGAAGTTATAAAAGAAGTTATATAAGTTGGAAAAATCTTCCAACCATTTGTTGCAATTTATGTAAATTGGTATTAAAAACATTTTTCCTCCTTTATTCACAATTTCAATCATTTCCCTGTTAAATATATTTGCGAAATTACATTTAAATCCATTCATTTATTTTTTAATGCAATATAAAAACCCTCCACTAGCCCTGCCATGTACAGCCGATCTCACAGCGGGTATTCAATGAAGCTCATGATGTTTAAAAAAGTTCTCGAAATGTTCCATATTCTTATCTACATAAGTCTCGTACAACATTAAAATATCATATCTATTAATAAATTCAAAAAAATCATAAAATAAAATTTTATTGGCTAGCCCTGCAATTTTAAATGACAAAATACTCAAATACTGATATAAATTATTACTATTAACTTTTTTGTTAAAACGACTGACGGCATTACAATTAAAAACGCTGAATGTTTTCATCGATACTTTCTATTTGCTTTCGACTGAACTGACTGCAACTTGTGTTTCCATCATAACTTGGCATTTCTCGGTTGTCACTTAACAGCTGTTCGATTGTCATCCCTCCTTCTTCTTCACATGTCAATCTGTTGTTTGCATCAAGATAATAATTGTTTCCGTGAATTTTGAGTTTATCTCCTCT